>CM070700.1:22377342-22927252 GCA_036346265.1 Melocanna baccifera | reverse complement strand
GACAATGGTTGGAGATCCGCTCTCCTCTCTTCCCGTGCGCGAGAAGAAAGGTCGGCGAGTTCGATAGCTCAACACCGTACAAGAGTGGAAGAAGACAATGGGAGAAAGGAGTGAAGGAGATCCGTTCAAACACGGGCGTCTCGGGCCTTTTATAGGCGTCTCAATTACTCTCTAATGGCGGCGCTATTATTCACCGTGGCGGCGCTATTATTCACGATGGCGGCTCCATTATTCACGATAGCGACTCCATTATTCCTTTGTAGCTGCTCGTATTCAAGCCGAAAAATAACGGTCTCATGACGGTAAAAAGAGAGAGCGGTACAAGGTTTAGCAAAAACAAGGTGGATATGGTGCGCCAAGTGGCGCACCACGTCACGCGCGCGATCGCGCGTCGCAAGTCACAAGTCACGCGATTTTCACGCGAAAATACGCGAATCTGTGCGGCGCGTGCGTGCGTGCAGCGTGTGTGTTTAGCCAAAGCCACCATCCACTTCCATAATTCAAGGAGTGGGATGGACTCCACCTTATAAATTGGTCTCCCCACTTTGCCTAAGCAATATGGTACTAAACCTTGCGTGCTTTGGAATTATAGAAAATAGGCCTTGGGCCTAATTTCATGATCCCCACCAATTCCAAAGCGAGGAAGCACAAATATGTCAAAAAAATTGTACTTAAGTGTTGTTTAATATACCGGTCTTATAATGTAAGTCCCATATGGGTTGAACTTACACCTAGATTAGCAAGATTCATCTTCTCACGGCTAATGAATGGACTATGCCTTGAATTCACGACTTTTAATAATCAGACTTCACTTGAAACCTCAAGCGATACTAGGCTATCAATGAACCACGTCTAAGCGGGCGTTATATGGTCATGCTCCTTATCGCTCATGAGCTTTCTAGAGAATGCCACATTCTCGTGAAGCTGCGACCAAGCAGTTAAGCTCAAGTAGGTGTATTCTTTCTAGGTATCCTGCGAGCCAATACCTTTCCCTCATGAATACATTAAGGTTTTATACCAACCTTCCATACGATTGAGAGTACTTTATTTATTTTGGATATGGGTACAATTAATATGTACTCTCTTGTTACAATATCAACTTGTTTTCCCATTACCTAAGTCACGGGATCTCCGTTCATGAAGGCATGGGTTACCATTGTGATGTAACTAAATGGGCCTCATTCCCATATCCATAGAAGCAGCGAAATCGCTCTCGTGCTAATCCCTTGGTAAAAGTGCGCGATTTTCTCGGTGTTAATATAATTCACGGCTATTACTCGGAGTTTCTCAATTTTACGAGCGATTTAAGCCTCGCTTCACATGTCTAGAGGACTTCATATTATCCTTTGTACTTGTGACTTTGGCCAACACGTTTGATTATCACGGTACATCGAGATTGCGGTATTGGTTTCTCAACCAGCGGTAAGTCCATCGAAGCTCTCTTAGCCATTCGGCCTCAACGATGGGTGTGTCAAGTGCTACAAGTTCGCTTCCATGGTTGACCTCGTCAATATAGTCTGCTTACAAGACCTCCATGAAAGCTGCGACACCGGCTAAAGTAAACACATAACCACTTGTAGCTTTGATCTCATCGGCATCGAGAGATCCAATTGAGTCACTGTGCCCTTCTAATACGAAGGATATCGATATAATGAATTCCAAAAGATGTTGTGCCTCTCAAGTAGCGCAACACTCTTTCAAGTGCCTCCAGTGATCATCTCACTGGTTAGAAGTAAACCGACTTAATTTGCTCACGACAAATGAAATGTCGAGTCTTGTGGCACCACTAAATACATAAGTGACCCAATAATTTGTGAATATTTCAATTGATCTTTTCCTAACCCTTGATTCTTTGAAGCTTAATACTCGCATCATAGGGTGTTGGAGAAACTTTACAATTTTCAAAGCGAGCGGCTCAATATTTTCTCGACATAATGAGATTGGCTCAAAGTAATCCCATTCTCATTCTTGATCAATTTAATATTCAAAATAACATCTGCCTCTCCTAAATCTTTCATATCAAAACATCGGGATAGGAAAGATTTGACCTCAAATCAATTACGGTAGTGTTTGTTCCAAATATAAGTATGTCATCTACATACAAACACAAAATTACTCCTTGACCCCCACCATAGCGGTAATATACACATTTATCGACTTCATTCACAATAAAGCCGTGGTTGTCAAAGTCTTATCAAATTTTTAGTGCCATTGTTTAGGTGCTTGCTTTAAACCATACAAGGATTTTAATAGTCTGCATACCTTATTTTCTGTCCAAAATCACAAAACCATCGGGTTGATCCATATAAATTTCTTCCTCCAACTCTCCATTAAGGAAAGCTGTCTTTACGTCCATTTGATGAACATCTGAGACCATAGGAAGATGCTAATGCAAGGAGTACTCGATGGTGGTTAATCTAGCGACAGGAGAATAGGTATCGAAGAAATCTTCTCCCTCTTTAGGTGTAACCCTTAGCTACAAGTCTTGCTTTGTACTTCTCAATAGTACCATCGGGCCTCGGTTTCTTTTAAAAATCCACTTACATCCAACGAGTTTGCACCCAATAGGAAGATTGGTGATCTCCCAAGTCTCATTAGCCATGATTGAATCCATCTGCTCTGGTTGCCTCTTTCCAATACTCGGCATCGGAAGATGCATAAGCTTAGAAAGAGTCTTTGGCACATCATCCACGAGGTATACAATAAAGTCATCACCAAAGGTTTTCTCAACCCTTTGTCTCTTGCTTCTTCGAGGAGCTTACGTGACTAAATTGTTGTCCTCCTCGGGGATATCATAAAATGGTTCGAAATGGTGGAAAGTTGAAGTTTGATTGTTCTCATTTTCGATATTATCGATGTGAACATTCTCGATCCGTGTTGAAGTCGCCTCTGTTCTCATAGGAAAGATATTCTCAAAAAATGAAGCATCTCTAGACTCCATTATTGTATTAACAATAATCTCAGGAGTTTCTGATTTAACTACTAACAATCTATAGGCTGTGCTATTTTGAGCATATCCTAGAAAAATACAATCATTGTTTTTGGTCCAAGTTTTCTCTTTTACTGCAATGGTATATTGACTTTTGCCAAACACCCCAAGTTCGCAGAAAATTAACATTAGGTTTTCTCCCTTCCATCCCTCATATGGAGTAATTTCACTCCTTTTAGTGATTACTCTATTTAGGACGAAGTTCTTTGTCAATATAGCTTCCCCACCATGCCTTAGGCATATCGGAACTCTCTAACATGGCATTGACCAAGTCCGTTAGTGTCAGGTTTTCCTCTCGATTATCCCATTTGATTGGGGTGAGTATGGTGGTGTGAACTCATGGATTATTCCATGCTCGAGCAGTGGGAGAACTCATGAGAGACATATTCTCCTCCACGATCGGATCTCAATCTTTTTATTTTCTTTTCTAGTTGGTTCTCAACCTCGACCTTATAAGTTTTAAAGTAGTTTAAAGCTTCATCCTTAGTTTTTAGCAAATACACATAGCGATGGCGTGTTGCATCATCAATAAAAGTTAGAAAATATCTTTTGCCTCCTTTTGTCAATAGTCCATTCATTTCACACAAATCTGAATGAATAAGATCTAATGGTGCGATTCTTTTCATCCTCTAATCCCTTAAAAGGTTTTAAGGTTGTTTTGCTTGTACACATGGTAGCATTTTGATCCTTTGATAATTTCACATTTTGGAATTAAATCTAATTTGGACATTCTCACAATACTATCAAAACTAATATGATGAAGCAGGAATGCCAAATATTTGCCTCACATTTATTTAAATTTGTTGCAACATTGATTATAACAATACTCTAAAGTACTTAGGCGGAACAAGCCTCGCTCTCATAGCCTTTACCAACAAAATTTTCAAACTTAGACAATACAATTTTATTCGACTCAAAAACTAGCTTATAACCATTCCTACATAGAAGAACCACTAATGAGGTTCTTATTTATTGTAGGAGCATCTTTGCGTTCTTTAAGTGGACAATCTTCCTGAAGTCGACTTCAGATCCACCGTGCCAACACCAAGAATGAAGCATGCGAGCCGTTTCCCATTAGGGCGGAGGAAGCCCTGCTGCTGGTAAGAAGAAAACAAGGAAATATCGAACATCGTGAACATTAGCACCGATATCCACCCACCAATCGGTGGATTGACATGCTGAAAAAACAACGGTGGATTACCATACCCTCCACGAAGTTGAGGCCTCGCCTATTATCACGTTGTGACCTTCTTCTTTGTTTGTTCACCATCTCGATTTTGCGGAATCGACGATCCTTCGCCATATGACCATCTTTTCCGCTTTTCAAGCGGTGATGTCCTTGAAATCCTTTTCTCGAGTTTTCTTCTTCTTAAAGCTAGTTGTCTTGTTCGGTTTGTTGGATTTGTACTTCTTTGCTATAGTCTTTTTCTCAATGAAGTTTGCATTGTTACGGCGGATGTGCTTGGTGCATCCTTTGCTCTAGCTTTTCTTCCACATCGAGGCAGCAATGAGATCTTCAGCAAATCTCTTCCCTCTTGTGTTTGAGCTAGTGGCAAAATCCGCCAAGAAGGTGGGAGTTTAGCAACAATGCCTGCACCACAAACTTAGGAGGTAACACACGGCCAGTCGCAATCTCACCGACTAGTAGTGGAGGTCATGAGCTTGTCCAACTATAGACTTAGTCTCATCCATGCTAAAGTCGAAAAATTGCTCACACATGTAGAGCCAGACCAGACCTCTGCCTCTGCATATTTGTGCTCTAGTGCATTCCACAACTCATGGCGGACTTATAGTCCATGTACACATCGTGAGGCGATCTGCGAGCAGTCAAGATGCAACCAAAAGCGATATTGTTTGCACTATCAAATTGCATGTCTTGCTCAATCGTAAATGAATCTGTGGATGGACAACCCACCACAGTCCCAAAGACATGAGCCAAAACTTGACTCTAGTCGCCATCTCGAAAGTTCGACCACAAAACCTCTCGGGTTTCATCGCATCGAAGCGCTAACCATTTACGTATTGCAACAAATTCCACAATAAGGTTTACGGATTGTTGAAAATGTAGGCAATATTTTAATTCCAAGTTTTAGTAGGAGACAAAAACAATATACTAGTGATGCACAACTAACTACTAACGATGAGGCTACTCATCATACTTGGAATAAACACAAGAAAAATATAGTATCAAAGTCGCACGATCACACGAGCGACTTCTTCGTTGAGCTTGATGAAGAACGAGAAGCGCCGCGGCGTGATGCGATGAAGACTTGACGCGATGCGGGATGTAGTAGGAGCGGTCGCGCAGATCGCTGCCGAAACCTTATTGCCGCCCGTGCGTTCTCTCTGCGACAATGGTTCGGAGATCCCGCTCTCCTCTCTTCCGGTGCGCCGAGAAGAAAGGTCGGCGAGTTCGATAGCTCAACACCGTACAAGAGTGGAAGAAGACAATGGGAGAAAGGAGTGAAGGAGATCGGTTCAAACACGGGCGTCTCGGGCCTTTTATAGGCGTCTCAATTACTCTCTAGTAATCGGCGCTATTATTCACCGTGCGGCGCTATTATTCACGATGGCGACTCCATTATTCACGATAGCGACTCCATTATTCATTGTAGCTGCTCGTATTCAAGCGAAAAATAAACAGTCTCATGACCATAAAAAAGAGAGAGCGGTACAAGGTTTAGCAAAAACAAGGTGGATATGGTGCGCCAAGTGGCGCACCACGTCACGGCGCGCGATCGCGTCGCAAGTCACAAGTCACGCGATTTTCACGCGAAAATCTGCGAATCTGTACGGCAGCGTGCGTGCGCGCGCGTGTGTGTTTAGCCAAAGCCACCATCCACTTCCATAATTCAAGGAGTGGGATGGACTCCACCTTATAAATTGGTCTCCCCTACTTTGCCTAAGCAATATGGTACTAAACCTTGCGTGCTTTGGAATTATAGAAAATAGGCCTTGGGCCTAATTTCAACAGTCCCCCACCAATTCCAAAGCAGGAAGCACAAATATGTCAAAAAAAAATTGTACTTAAGTGTTGTTTAATATACCAGTCTTATAATGTAAGTCCCATATGGGTTGAACTTACACCTAGATTAGCAAGATTCATCTTCTCACGGCTAATGAATGGACTATGCCTTGAATTCACGACTTTTAGTAATCGGACTTCACTTGAAACCTCAAGCGATACTAGGCTATCAATGAACCACGTCTAAGCGGGCGTTATATGGTCATGCTCCTTATCGCTCATGAGCTTTCTAGAGAATGCCACTGTTCTCGTGAATCTGCGACCAAGCAGTTAAGCTCAAGTAGGTGTATTCTTTCTAGGTATCCTGCAGCTAATACCTTTCCCTCATGAATACATTAAGGTTTTATACCAACCTTCCATACAGTTGAGAGTACTTTATTTATTTTGGATATGGGTACAATTAATATGTACTCTCTTGTTACAATATCAACTTGTTTTTCCCATTACCTAAGTCACGGGATCTCCGTTCATGAAGGCATGGGTTACCATTGTGATGTAACTAAATGGGCCTCATTCCCATATCCATAGAAGCAACGGAAATCGCTCTCGTGCTAATCCCTTGGTAAAAGTGTGCGATTTTCTCGGTGTTAATATAATTCACGCCTATTACTCGGAGTTTCTCAATTTTACGTGATTTAAGCCTCGCTTCACATGTCTAGAGGACTTCATATTATCCTTTGTACTTGTGACTTTGGCCAACACGGTTTGATTATCACGGTACATCGAGATTGCGGTATTGGTTTCTCAACCAGCGGTAAGTCCATCGAAGCTCTCTTAGCCATTCGGCCTCAACGATGGGTGTGTCAAGTGCTACAAGTTCCGCTTCCATGGTTGACCTCGTCAATATAGTGCATTTACAAGACCTCCATGAAAGCTGCAACACCGGCTAAAGTAAACACATAACCACTTGTAGCTTTGATCTCATCGACATCAGAGATCAATTGAGTCACTGTACCCTTCTAATACAGAAGGATATCCAGTATAATGAATTCCAAAAGATGTTGTGCCTCTCAAGTAGCGCAACACTCTTTCAAGTGCCTCCCAGTGATCATCTCCTGGGTTAGAAGTAAACCGACTTAATTTGCTCACAAACAAATGAAATGTCAGGTCTTGTGGCACCAGCCTAAATACATAAGTGACCCAATAATTTGTGAATATTTCAATTGATCTTTTCCTAACCCTTGATTCTTTCGAAGCTTAATGCTCGCATCATAGGGTGTTGGAGAAACTTTACAATTTTCAAAGCCGAAGCGGCTCAATATTTTCTCAGCATAATGAGATTGGCTCAAAGTAATCCCATTCTCATTCTTGATCAATTTAATATTCAAAATAACATCTGCCTCTCCTAAATCTTTCATATCAAAACATCGGGATAGGAAAGATTTGACCTCGTCAATTACGGTAGTGTTTGTTCCAAATATAAGTATGTCATCTACATACAAACACAAAATTACTCCTTGACCCCCACCATAGCGGTAATATACACATTTATCAGCTTCATTCACAATAAAGCCGTGTTGTCAAAGTCTTATCAAATTTTTCGTGCCATTGTTTAGGTGCTTGCTTTAAACCATACAAGGATTTTAATAGTCGCATACCTTATTTTCTGTCAAAATCACAAAACCATCGGGTTGATCCATATAAATTTCTTCCTCCAACTCTCCATTAAGGAAAGCTGTCTTTACGTCCATTTGATGAACATACAGACCATAGGGAAGATGCTAATGCAAGGAGTACTCGATGGTGGTTAATCTAGCGACAGGAGAATAGGTATCGAAGAAATCTTCTCCCTCTTTCTGGGTGTAACCCTTAGCTACAAGTCTTGCTTTGTACTTCTCAATAGTACCATCGGACCTCAGTTTCTTTTTAAAATCCACTTACATCCAACGAGTTTGCACCCAATAGGAAGATTGGTGATCTCCCAAGTCTCATTAGCCATGATTGAATCCATCTCGCTCTGATTGCCTCTTTCCAATACTCGGCATCGAAAGATGCATAAGCTTCGAAAGAGTCTTTGGCACATCATCCACGAGGTATACAATAAAGTCATCACCAAAGGTTTTCTCAACCCTTTGTCTCTTGCTTCTTGAGGAGCTTCGTGACTAAATTGTTGTCCTCCTCGGGGATATCATAAAATGGTTGAAATGGTGGAAAGTTCGAAAGTTTGATTGTTCTCATTTTCGATATTATCGATGTGAACATTCTCGATCCGTGTTGAAGTCACGCCTCTTTGTTCTCATAGGAAAGATATTCTCAAAAAATGAAGCATCTCTAGACTCCATTATTGTATTAACAATAATCTCGGGAGTTTCGATTTAACTACTAACAATCTATAGGCAGTGCTATTTTGAGCATATCCTAGAAAAATACAATCATTGTTTTTGGTCCAAGTTTTCTCTTTTCTGCAATGGTATATTGACTTTTGCCAAACACCCCAAGTTCGCAGAAAATTAACATTAGGTTTTCTCCTTCCATCCCTCATATGGAGTAATTTCACTCCTTTTAGTGATTACTCTATTTAGGACGAAAGTTCTTGTCAATATAGCTTCCCCCACCATGCCTTAGGCATATCGGAACTCTCTAACATGGCATTGACCAAGTCCGTTAGTGTCAGGTTTTCCTCTCAGCTATCCCATTTGATTGGGGTGAGTATGGTGGTGTGAACTCATGGATTATTCCATGCTCGAATGCAGAATTGGGAGAACTCATGAGAGATATATTCTCCTCCACGATCGGATCTCAATCTTTTATTTTCTTTTCTAGTTGGTTCTCAACCTCGACCTTATAAGTTTTAAAGTAGTTTAAAGCTTCATCCTTAGTTTTTAGCAAATACACATAGCGATGGCGTGTTGCATCATCAATAAAAGTTAGAAAATATCTTTTGCCTCCTTTTGTCAATAGTCCATTCATTTCACACAAATCTGAATGAATAAGATCTAATGGTGCGATTCTTTTCATCCTCTAATCCCTTAAAAGGTTTTCGAGGCTGTTTTGCTTGCACACATGGTAGCATTTTGATCCTTTGATAATTTCACATTTTGGAATTAAATCTAATTTGGACATTCTCACAATACTATCAAAACTAATATGTGAAAGCAGGAATGCCAAATATTTGCCTCACATTTATTTAAATTTGTTGCAACATTGATTATAACAATACTCTAAAGTACTTAGGCGGAACAAGCCTCCGCTCTCATAGCCTTTACCAACAAAATTTTCAAACTTAGACAATACAATTTTATTCGACTCAAAAACTAGCTTATAACCATTCCTACATAGAAGAGAACCACTAATGAGGTTCTTATTTATTGTAGGAGCATCTCGCACGTTTTTAAGTGGACAATCTTCCACAAGTCGACTTGGATCCACCGTGCCAACACCAAGAATGAAGCATGCGAGCCGTTTCCCATTAGGACGGAGGAAGCCCTGCTGCTGGTAAGAAGAAAACAAGGAAATATCGAACATACGTGAACATTAGCACGGTATCCACCCACCAATCGGTGGATTGACATGCTGAAAAAACAACGGTGGATTACCATACCCTCCGAAGTTGAGGCCTCGCCTATTATCACGTTGATGACCTTCTTCTTTGGTGTTCACCATCTCGATTTTGCGGAATCGACAGTCCTTCGCCATATGACCATCTTTTCCGCTTTTCAGCGGTGATGTCCTTGAAATCCTTTTTCTCGATTTTCTTCTTCTTAAAGCTAGTTGTCTTGTTCGGTTTGTTGGATTTGTACTTCTTTGCTATAGTCTTTTTCTCAATGAAGTTTGCATTGTTCGGCGGATGTGCTTGGTGCATCCTTTGCTCTAGCTTTTCTTCCACATCGAGGCAGCAATGAGATCTTCAGCAATCTCTTCCCTCTTGTGTTTTGGGCTAGTGGCAAAATCCGCCAAGAAGGTGGGAGTTTAGCAACAATGCCCGCAGCCACAAACTTAGGAGGTAACACACGGCCAGTGCGCAATCTCACCGACTAGTAGTGGAGGTCATGAGCTTGTCCAACTATAGACTTAGTCTCATCCATGCTAAAGTCGAAAAATTGCTCACACATGTAGAGCCAGCGACCAGCCTCTGCCTCTGCATATTTGTGCTCTAGTGCATTCCACAACTCTGTGGCGGACTTATAGTCCATGTACACATCGTAGAGCTGATCTGCCAGAACAGTCAAGATGCAACCAAGAGCAGTATTGTTTGCACTATCAAATTGCATGTACTGCTCAATCGTAAATGGATACTGTGGATGGACAACCCACCACAGTCCCAAAGACATGAGCCAAAACTTGACTCTAGTCTGCCATCTACGAAAGTTCTGACCACAAAACCTCTCAGGTTTCATCGCATCAGAAGCGCTAACCATTTCTGTATTGCAACAAATTCCACAATAAGGTTTCTGGATTGTTGAAAATGTAGGCAATATTTTAATTCCAAGTTTTAGTAGGAGACAAAAACAATATACTAGTGATGCACAACTAACTACTAACGATGAGGCTACTCATCATACTTGGAATAAACACAAGAAAAATATAGTATCAAAGTCGTGCGATCACACGAGCGACTTCTTGTTGGGCTTGATGAAGAACAGAGCGGCGCGGCGTGATGCGATGAAGACTTGACGATGCGGGATGTAGTAGGAGCGGTCGCGCAGATCGCGCCCGCCAACCTTATTGCCGCCCGTGCGAGTTCTCTCTGCGACAATGGTTCGAGATCCCGCTCTCCTCTCTTCGGTGCACGCGAGAAGAAAGGTCGACGAGTTCGATAGCTCAACACCGTACAAGAGTGGAAGAAGACAATGGGAGAAAGGAGTGAAGGAGATCGGTTCAAACACGGGCGTCTCGGGCCTTTTATAGACGTCTCAATTACTCTCTAATAATCGGCGCTATTATTCACGATGGCGGCGCTATTATTCACGATGGCGACTCCATTATTCACGATAATCGACTCCATTATTCACCGTAGCGCTCGTATTCAAACCAAAAAATAAACAGTCTCATGACCAGTAAACAAGAGAGAGACGGTACAAGGTTTAGCAAAAACAAGGTGGATATGGTCTGCCAAGTGGCGCACCACGTCACGGCGCGGTCGCGCGTCGCAAGTCACAAGTCACGCGATTTTCACGCGAAAATACGCGAATACGCGCGCGCGCGTGCGTGCGTGCGCGCGTGTGTGTTTAGCCAAAGCCACCATCCACTTCCATAATTCAAGGAGTGGGATGGACTCCACCTTATAAATTGGTCTCCCCCACTTTGCCTAAGCAATATGGTACTAAACCTTGCGTGCTTTGGAATTATAGAAAATAGGCCTTGGGCCTAATTTCAACAGTCCCCCACCAATTCCAAAGCAGGAAGCACAAATATGTCAAAAAAAAAAATTGTACTTAAGTGTTGTTTAATATACCAGTCTTATAATGTAAGTCCCATATGGGTTGAACTTACACCTAGATTAGCAAGATTCATCTTCTCACAGCTAATGAATGGACTATGCCTTGAATTCACGACTTTTCGTAATCGACTTCACTTGAAACCTCAAGCGATACTAGGCTATCAATGAACCACGTCTAAGCGGGCGTTATATGGTCATGCTCCTTATCGCTCATGAGCTTTCTAGAGAATGCCACTGTTCGTGAATCTGCGACCAAGCAGTTAAGCTCAAGTAGGTGTATTCTTTCTAGGTATCCTGCAGGCCAATACCTTTCCCTCATGAATACATTAAGGTTTTATACCAACCTTCCATACAGTTGAGAGTACTTTATTTATTTTGGATATGGGTACAATTAATATGTACTCTCTTGTTACAATATCAACTTGTTTTTCCCATTACCTAAGTCACGGGATCTCCGTTCATGAAGGCATGGGTTACCATTGTGATGTAACTAAATGGGCCTCATTCCCATATCCATAGAAGCAACGAAATCGCTCTCCGTGCTAATCCCTTGTAAAAGGTGCGCGATTTTCTCGGTGTTAATATAATTCCAGCTATTACTCGGAGTTTCTCAATTTTACGTGATTTAAGCCTCGCTTCACATGTCTAGAGGACTTCATATTATCCTTTGTACTTGTGACTTTGGCCAACACGGTTTGATTATCACGATACATCGAGTTGCGGTATTGGTTTCTCAACCAGCGGTAAGTCCATCGAAGCTCTCTTAGCCATTCGGCCTCAACGATGGGTGTGTCAAGTGCTACAAGTTCCGCTTCCATGGTTGACCTCGTCAATATAGTCCATTTACAAGACCTCCATGAAACTATGACACCGGCTAAAGTAAACACATAACCACTTGTAGCTTTGATCTCATCGACATCGAGATCCAATTGAGTCACTGCCCTTCTAATACGAAGGATATCCATATAATGAATTCCAAAAGATGTTGTGCCTCTCAAGTAGCGCAACACTCTTTCAAGTGCCTCCAGTGATCATCTCTGGGTTAGAAGTAAACCGACTTAATTTGCTCACACAAATGAAATGTCGAGTCTTGTGGCACCACTAAATACATAAGTGACCCAATAATTTGTGAATATTTCAATTGATCTTTTCCTAACCCTTGATTCTTTGAAGCAATACTCGCATCATAGGGTGTTGGAGAAACTTTACAATTTTCAAAGCCGAGCGGCTCAATATTTTCTCAACATAATGAGATTGGCTCAAAGTAATCCCATTCTCATTCTTGATCAATTTAATATTCAAAATAACATCTGCCTCTCTAAATCTTTCATATCAAAACATCGGGATAGGAAAGATTTGACCTCAAATCAATTACGGTAGTGTTTGTTCCAAATATAAGTATGTCATCTACATACAAACACAAAATTACTCCTTGACCCCACCATAGCGGTAATATACACATTTATCGACTTCATTCACAATAAAGCCGTGTTGTCAAAGTCTTATCAAATTTTTAGTGCCATTGTTTAGGTGCTTGCTTTAAACCATACAAGGATTTTAATAGTCTGCATACCTTATTTTCTGTCCGTAAATCACAAAACCATCGGGTTGATCCATATAAATTTCTTCCTCCAACTCTCCATTAAGGAAAGCTGTCTTTACGTCCATTTGATGAACATCTGACCATAGGAAGATGCTAATGCAAGGAGTACTCGATGGTGGTTAATCTAGCGACAGGAGAATAGGTATCGAAGAAATCTTCTCCCTCTTTACTCGGGTGTAACCCTTAGCTACAAGTCTTGCTTTGTACTTCTCAATAGTACCATCGGACCTCGGTTTCTTTTAAAAATCCACTTACATCCAACGGGTTTGCACCCAATAGGAAGATTGGTGATCTCCCAAGTCTCATTAGCCATGATTGAATCCATCTCGCTTCTGATTTGCCTCTTTCCAATACTCGGCATCGAAAGATGCATAAGCTTAGAAAGAGTCTTTGGCACATCATCCACGAGGTATACAATAAAGTCATCACCAAAGGTTTTCTCAACCCTTTGTCTCTTGCTTCTTCGAGGAGCTTCTGTGACTAAATTGTTGTCCTCCTCAGGGATATCATAAAATGGTTCGATAATGGTGGAAAGTTCAGAGTTTGATTGTTCTCATTTTCGATATTATCGATGTGAACATTCTCGATCCGTGTTGAAGTCGCCTCTCTTGTTCTCATAGGAAAGATATTCTCAAAAATGAAGCATCTCTAGACTCCATTATTGTATTAACAATAATCTCAGGAGTTTCTGATTTAACTACTAACAATCTATAGGCCGTGCTATTTTGAGCATATCCTAGAAAAATACAATCGACTGTTTTTGGTCCAAGTTTTCTCTTTTTCTGCAATGGTATATTGACTTTTGCCAAACACCCCAAGTTCGCAGAAAATTAACATTAGGTTTTCTCCTTCCATCCCTCATATGGAGTAATTTCACTCCTTTTAGTGATTACTCTATTTAGGACTAAAGTTCTTTGTCAATATAGCTTCCCCCACCATGCCTTAGGCATATCTAACTCTCTAACATGGCATTGACCAAGTCCGTTAGTGTCCGGTTTTTCCTCTCACTATCCCATTTGATTGGGGTGAGTATGGTGGTGTGAACTCATGGATTATTCCATGCTCGAGCAGAGTGGGAGAACTCATGAGAGACATATTATCCTCCACGATCAGATCTCAATCTTTTATTTTCTTTTCTAGTTGGTTCTCAACCTCACCTTATAAGTTTTAAAGTAGTTTAAAGCTTCATCCTTAGTTTTTAGCAAATACACATAGCGATGGCGTGTTGCATCATCAATAAAAGTTAGAAAATATCTTTTGCCTCCTTTTGTCAATAGTCCATTCATTTCACACAAATCTGAATGAATAAGATCTAATGGTGCAGATTCTTTTCATCCTCTAATCCCTTAAAAGGTTTTGAGGTTTGTTTTGCTTGTACACATGATCTGGCATTTTGATCCTTTGATAATTTCATATTTTGGAATTAAATCTAATTTGGACATTCTCACAATACTATCAAAACTAATATGACAAAGCAGGAATGCCAAATATTTGCCTCACATTTATTTAAATTTGTTGCAACATTGATTATAACAATACTCTAAAGTACTTAGGCGGAACAAGCCTCCGCTCTCATAGCCTTTACACAAAGCAGGTGATGTCCTTGAAATCCTTTTTCTCAGTTTTCTTCTTCTTAAAGCTAGTTGTCTTGTTCGGTTTGTTGGATTTGTACTTCTTTGCTATAGTCTTTTCTCAATGAAGTTTGCATTGTTCAGGCGGATGTGCTTGGTGCATCCTTTGCTCTAGCTTTTTCTTCCACATCGAGGCGACAATGAGATCTTCAACAGAAATCTCTTCCCTCTTGTGTTTTGGGCTAGTGGCAAAATCCCGCCAAGAAGGTGGGAGTTTAGCAACAATGCTGCAGCCACAAACTTAGGAGGTAACACCACGGCCAGTGCGCAATCTCACCGACTAGTAGTTTGGAGGTCATGAGCTTGTCCAACTATAGACTTAGTCTCATCCATGCTAAAGTCGAAAAATTGCTCACACATGTAGAGCCACGACCGACCTCTGCCTCTGCATATTTGTGCTCTAGTGCATTCCACAACTCGTGGCGGACTTATAGTCCATGTACACATCGTAGAGCCGATCTGCGAGCAGTCAAGATGCAACCAAGAGCGATATTGTTTGCACTATCAAATTGCATGTCTTGCTCAATCGTAAATGGATCTGTGGATGGACAACCCACCACGGTCCCAAAGACATGAGCCAAAACTTGACTCTAGTCGCCATCTCGAAAGTTCGACCACAAAACCTCTCGTGTTTCATCGCATCGAAGCGCTAACCATTTACGTATTGCAACAAATTCCACAATAAGGTTTCGGATTGTTGAAAATGTAGGCAATATTTTAATTCCAAGTTTTAGTAGGAGACAAAAACAATATACTAGTGATGCACAACTAACTACTAACGATGAGGCTACTCATCATACTTGGAATAAACACAAGAAAAATATAGTATCAAAGTCGTGCGATCACACGAGCGACTTCTTGTGGGCTTGATGAAGAGCAGAAGCGCGCGCAGCGTGATGCGGTGAAGACTTGACGCGATGCGGGATGTAGTAGGAGCGGTCGCGCGAGATCGCCGCCGAAACCTTATTGCCGCCCGTGCGGGTTCTCTCTGCGACAATGGTTCGGAGATCCGCTCTCCTCTCTTCCGGTGCACGCCGAGAAGAAAGGTCGACGAGTTCGATAGCTCAACACTTGTACAAGAGTGGAAGAAGACAATGGGAGAAAGGAGTGAAGGAGATCCGTTCAAACACGGGCGTCTCGGGCCTTTTATAGGCGTCTCAATTACTCTCTAATGTAATCGCGCTATTATTCACCGAATCGGCGCTATTATTCACCGATGGCGACTCCATTATTCCACGATAATCGACTCCATTATTCATCGTAATCGCTCGTATTCAAACCGAAAATAAGCGGTCTCATGACCGATAAACAAGAGAGAGACGGTACAAGGTTTAGCAAAAACAAGGTGGATATGGTGCGCCAAGTGGCGCACCACGTCCACGGCGCGATCGCGTCGTCGCAAGTCACAAGTCACGCGATTTTCACGAAAATACGCGAATCTGTACAGCGCGCGTGCGTGCGTGCGCGTGTGTGTTTAGCCAAAGCCACCATCCACTTCCATAATTCAAGGAGTGGGATGGACTCCACCTTATAAATTGGTCTCCCCACTTTGCCTAAGCAATATGGTACTAAACCTTGCGTGCTTTGGAATTATAGAAAATAGGCCTTGGGCCTAATTTCAACACATATGTTATCTCATGTTGTGAAAAGTACTCCTATACTCGTGGTTTTTTTTCACCGAAATCTACAAAATGTTCTCGAATGAGCCATGTGAATCTTCGTTTGCCATCGAGCACGAGATATAATGACCGGCAAGATAGTCGTGTTTGGTTTCTCTTTTGTGAACGAACAATCGTGATTAAAGTCGCCAATAGCCAAGAATGGTAGATCGCAATAAGCGGTGTGTATATTCTTGCATCTAGGTCGGACAGATTGTTCGCGAGGTACAACAACAATCACGGAGAAGAATCGGAGCATAAATGTCCATGCAGGACAACGCCTAATGGCGCAGACAACATTTAGCGCTGTTTGTTTAACTTCGCGATTCTGCTACTCTCGAATCTCGGCTCCCCAAACGGTCTAGATTTTCATCCGTTTTAAGTAGCCGAAGCTCTGAGAATCCAAAAATGAACTAGTAGCGGAAAAGTCAGGGTTATCCGGCTTCTCGGTCCTGACTAGCTAGATACTCACCAAGTGCTTCTCGAATCTCACAATTTGAAACAAGCAGCCCTTACTCCTCAACCTCAATATTAAAGGGACCTTCGGAATAACGATGGTTTTTTATTTTTGTTAAAATTTTCATCATGAATGGTGATTTTTCTTATTCAGAGTTGGCTTATTAGGCATAATTAAATCTAAAAAATGTAAAAATAAAAGCGACACACTAATCTAAAGCGGACGATGCAAAGGAATACGGGAAAAAAACAAAACACAAAAATACTAAAAAACAAAAAAAAATTGAATAAGGACAAAAGTGCTACAGTGATTCCCATCGCTGCTACAGTGAAAAAATCGCCCATCGCGGCTTTCTATCGCTACAATAAGCGTTGCAAGGCAAATCTAGAGGCAGTTCTCGCCCCGCGGGAGGAACAGGGACGAGGTTGTCCACCCCAAGGGACCCAAGGGGATCAGTTAAAAATTATTATTTTTATAATAGACTATAAGTTTTTAATATAAGATATTATATTCTTTTTCCTGTATAATTGTATGAAAACTTGAATCTATATATTAGAATATATATTTTGAAGCTATATTTTGAAAAATATGTATAAGTAATTATAAATTAATAAATAAAGTTAAATTATTTTAAAAAAAATTAGCCTATTTTTAATCCTCTCGAGACCAGGGACAAAGGCAATCTATCGAGATAACCCCAACGGGGCTAGACTAGTGGGGATCGAGACGGGACCACCCCGTTGCCACCCCTAGCCAAATCTTATAGGTACCTTGCGTGTGAGTGTGTTCACTAGTAGAAAGCATTGTGATTTGTGAATTCCCAATACTGTAAATATTCAGAAGTGAAACTGAGACAGTTTTTCGGAGTTGAGACAGCAGAAATGGCCCTTTTATATGAACAAGCGATGACATTGCAACACTTGAGAAGAGCCCCATGACATGAGCAGTGCCTAACTGAGGAGATACTAAGTAATATGACCACTCTCTAGTACTGTGTAACAAATTCTGCTACTACTGCTAATCCTAGCTACTGCACTCTTTACTGCCACCAGACAAGGGGATGGACTAGATCCAACATCTCAAACTCATCCGGTGCTTCCATCGCCATCGCAGCATTATTCCCTCCTTCTAGACACAAAAACAAGTACAAATCAGAATTATTTAAACAACAATTATATAAAATTTGAGTATCTCAATACTATACTTCCCATGTTATTACTTCTCATATTGACATTAGATTAAACCAGACGCAACATATATAGCTAACTTTCACTGAACCTTGCTGCATTACCTGTTGTCAATGTAGGGTCCTCTTCTTGCCTTCTCACACCCTCTCCCTACTGGAAAGAGCACATGTAATTATTGAACACCACCTGATTGAACAGTTCTTGCCTTGGCTCCCCTACTGTTTGCATCATGTAGCTGCCATTGTCCTGAAAAGCATGCACACAGGGCAGCCTCAGGCTGGGAACAGAACTTCGGAATTGAATCCTGAATGATCATCTCATAGAGATAGAGAGCGAGGAATAGAAGCCAAACCTGGGAGAAAGAGACGCCTCCCTGGCCTTGAAGCGAGTAGGGTGTAGAGGAGCTGTTCATGTCCATGATGGCTTGAGATGGAGCTGGACTAGCTCTGTTCAGGGCAGAAGTAGGCATTGCAACTGCCTCATGGAACATTCCTTCAATCTTCTGAAACAAACAGAATTGGTACACAACGACATTTTGATCATCTTGACAAGAGGAAGTAGGAAGAGGTGACAAAATATGTAGTTCAGCAGCAATGGCTTGAAATGTCCCATACCTGTGTATGGTCACTGAATGCATTATGGATGTCCATGCCAAAACCATACAGCACAGGGCTCAGGGAAGCAATCTTCATCGAAAGGAACTGCATCACAATCAGAAAGGGAACTTGTTAATTGACCAACAACTCTCTATGGTGTCAACAATTATCATTTAGTAGTGTTTTTTTGGCCATCTTTATTGCCTCAACTTGGTTCTGCAGGGACTGCACATAGTTGATGATCTCATCTAAAATGAGGGCCTTCCCAGTGACCTACACAAATTAATGCACAATTTTTCTCTTTTAAAGTCAGTGCCATAATATACAACAAGATGTTGACATATAGTAATTTAGGAGTAATCAACTCATTTAACCTTGTCACAACCAGGGACCAGGGCCTGCAGCATCCTCATCCTCTCACTGATCCTCTCCCTCCTCACCTGAAGAAAATGCCAGAACAGATAAGGAAAAAAGGAGGCCCATAAAACCAAGCTAAGCTACACAAGCCACAACCACACAAGAAGACAGTGAAGAACAGTACCCTCTCTGCAAGGCTGTGGCTATCTGTTGCCTGCCCTCTCCTTGCCCTCACATGGATGTACCCCTTAGGTGTCTCCTCCTCCATCTCCTGGTTGTGTTTCTTTCCTCCCCTCTTTCTGGTATTCTCTTTTGAGTCCTAATTGTTCAACCACAACATGACAAGCTGTAAGCCACACGTTATGATGAGATACAGTTTTAACAAGAAGTGAAATCTTCAATTTGAAAAGTTAATTGATAAACGTTGTTTTAAGTTAATGTGCTTCTATGATATACCTTGGAGTGAGCAGAGTTGAGGCTAGCGCTGTCTTCCCTGGGCTTCCTCTTCTTCTCCAGAGAAGCAGTGCCCTGTGGAGAGGTGTCAAGAATCACAGATGAGGTCTCCATTGAGGCATCTTCAGGGATGATTGAAGCTGCTGTTGCTGCCGCATGGTCATGGCAGAACAAGAAGCCTGGAATGCTGTGGGAGGCACTGGTGAGGCCATAGTCCATCTGCTGTGGGAGGTTTGAGAAGCCTTCCATTGGTCAATACCTTTGTGCCTAGCTGCTACCCCTTGTGTTGATGCTTCTTAGCTAGTGTCTGGAGATGGAAGTTTTCTTTGCAAGGAGTTCAGAAGCAACAGGTTGGCTATCTCCTTGGTGACCCTGCTATCGGTTTATATAAAAGTTGGGTAGGGGTAATACGAGAGAGGATGATAAGGCCAAATCACTACATCTCTATTAATGAATAAGGAGTTCTTCGTATTGGATTCTATTTTTAGTTTCTGTTTAGAGAAGCTAGAAGTCAATATAAATATATATTTTCTCGAAACGGCTTCTCTACTGCTCTCGCAACTGTCTCTTTTTTGTTTTTTTCACTGCTCGCTCTCTTATTCTAAAAAACTACTTATTTCAGCTACTACTATTTTTTTTTCAGCCAAGATTTATCCGCCGCTGCTTGGACGAATACCCCCTAAGTTGTCAGTGGGCACTGGGCAGTGTTAAGAAAGGGCCCGGTGTCTCTTGCCGTAGGATGAAATAATGGAAGAAATGCCCATCAGTATAAACTGATAGGTAGGCTCCCCTTTCTCTGCTCCATTTTTCAGATGAATCTCTGTTCACACACACATATATACATATATACATATATATACATATACACACACATATATATACATATATACATATACACACATATATATACATACATACACATATATATACACACACACATGCATACATATAACACATAACTAGCCGAATTTCTATTACACGGCTAGTTAATGCAATACATATTCATATATTTAAAAGCAGATGGTACTTGTTAAACAACTCTAAATGTGTGTCTGAAAATACAGTTGTGTTTCTTTTATAACTATATTAGCTCTAATATATATGATGGATCTATATTTGTTATAATATAGACTCATCATATAGATTTTTCTCTTTTTCCTTCGATTAACGTGGTATTTTCTAGTCCATGAAAGTGAACATAGTGGTTTCTTTTATCTTTGTTTTAACAAGATAACAGATAGATAAGTAATTAGTCGACTGTGATATATTATTTCTGTATATGACAATAGCTGACTGATTAAGTTAAGATCATTTGTTCCTAGTATATATATTATCTGGAGAGAAGAACTAGCTCTAGCCAACTAAAAGTTGTTGACAAAGTTCAGACTCGTCAATGTGTAGTCGTTGTATACTAGAACCTAAAACATGGTGGAGATCCTGTTTGGATAAAGAGGATTAAACTAAATCTTAACTCAATCTCCTCTTCAAAACAGGCCATAGGCAGGCTCTTATCTGAGAGAAAGGCATATGTTTGTACCTTCTACAACATATATCCTATAAAGTGGCTGCATCATTAACTGAAAAATTTAAACCTTCTGACAGTAAATATTAACTACTCGAGAGTTCTAACGAATTTCCTGACAATAGCCAAAAGAGGCTTTTGGGTGTGACTGCATGCAGTCCGACGAAACATGTCAGCCTGTATGTTCATCGTTTTTTGTGGTTTTGTAAGACGATGTGGTTTCTGGGGTGGTGGTCTGATCGCTGCGCGACTACGATAGATAATGGTCTGATCGACCATGCTTTGACAGTTTGATCAGCACGATATGACCAGTCGTTGCTAGCAATCCAATCGGCACTTGGGTTGCAGTCTGATTCGCCATGATGATGGTTTAATAGGAGAGTGGTAGTACGGACTTTTTGTTGGTGGTAACTATTTTTCAGAGAGATCCTCGTTGAGTTGTAAAAGGTTTTTTGGGAGCGGCCTAACCAACCTTGTTATGGCGGTCTGACCAGTGTGCTTTGGGTGGTCTGATCGGCTTGGTGGCTACAGTCAGACCGACCCCTGTTGAGGTGTGCTAAATTGTTGATTTTGGCATTGTTAGTCATTGTAGAAGTCCATATAAGTGTTAGTCATGCATGTGTGAGTCATGGCTTGTCCACATATATATTTTGCTAATTAAGAGTTAAGTCCATAACATCTGTACTCGGATCAATTTCTTAATTTTTTTGGTGTGCAAGTGCTTTCATGATGGATTACGGCCGGCTGTAAGACCGAGGCTTGGTGGCCATAGAGTGTCGTGTAAGTTCGAGTAGAGCATCATCTCAAGCAAAGAGCACGACTGTAGGGAAGAAAGACAAAGGTTGTGAAGAGGCAATGAATACATGTAGTGTACCAATTGGATTTGTATATTTCAAGAGGTGACGGTTCTTGGAATAAACTCCGTCTTAAAAAGACATTCCATTTAAAAAACTAAGTAATATAGAAAAACTATTTACTATAGAAAAATAATTTTTAGAAACTAATATGAATATGGCCGAAGTGTACATACCGCGGCAAAAGATTGATCTTAATTTCCTTGCTGCTTGCAGCTAGCTGGTCAAGATGCTACCTAGGTTAAATTTTTAAAAAAAATCTGGGAAAGTATATGGTGGATTCTTTTAGGCTGTAACTTATGGTTTAAATTTTTGAATTATGCCCGTTCGCGAGAGACAGTACGTAGAGAGAAATAGTTGTATGCGATTTTAGCCGGTACAACTGAGATCAGTACACATTTTACTATAATTTTTCTATTGACTTGTCTTGAAAAAACGTACTATTTAAAAGCTAGTCACTATAGCTCATACAAGCCGAAGCCGACTTTGAGCCCTGCCGAACATGCCCATATATTTGAGGTTTCACACTGAGTTTTCAAAATTTTGGGGGTTTAACTAATCCCCATTAATAAATGTAGCTCCGCCGATAATAACCTAGCATTTCAAATTGAAATAAAACAAGCGTATGTACATTTAGGGGGCGATCAAGTCAGCTTCTTCCATCGCTAGCGTTAGCGATTTTTTCCCTGTAGCACCTGCTATAGTAAAAAAATTTCGTTTTTCCCTTTTTTTTAATTTACTTATACTTTTCTTTTTCATTTTTTGTTTTCGGTTTTTTTTATAATTTTTTACATTTAATTATAATTAATAAACCAACTCATTCTGATGTTTTTTCACTAGCTACTGATGTTTTTCAAAGAAACTAAAAGCCATCGCTATTCCGATCACCCCCTTAGATTTGTCTAACTTTGAGCATTTCTATACTGAACTATATATGCAGAATAATATCGGACTGATTCTAAAGCATTTTTTCATGGACTACACATACGGTGCTAAGGTTAAGTACGTTGAGATAGTCTGGACTACGCACGTACTTACAGTTACCGTACGTCGCAAGTTCGCACACAACGTAAGAGTAAGGCACAATTCCAAACTGCTTTGCTTTTGATTTTTATAAATCAATTTTTGAATAGAATGATTTCTTAAGGTGATTTTTATAGGTTATTTATAGAAGTTACTACATAAATTACTTTGAATAAAGTAATTTCTCAACGTAGATATCTCTTATCCCCTTAATCTCTTAAAACCAACCAAAAAAAATCAAAAAACATAACTAAAAACTATAGTATTTTTAAATAGGGCCTAAGGGGGCGCTCATTTTAACGATGACTTCTGACTTTTGACTGAAATTTCACTGTAACTGGCTTTTTTTGCTGTAGCTGATTTGGCTTTTTAGGCATAATTAATTTTTTAAAATGTAAAAAATAGAAAAACATGTTAATCCATTAGGGACAATACAAAGGAACATGAGAAAAAAAGAAAATGCAAAAAAACTTAAAATATTTAAAAAAATTAAAAAAAATAAAATACTGAATAATGAAAAAAATAGAAACAAAAAAACCAAAACAAGCGGGGCAAATCTTCCTGCGCGTGCCATCTCTCTTCCTCTCCTCGATTCTGATAACGCTGCGTGTAGCTTAGCTAGGATTAGGAACAGTATAACACGGCCCTAGTACATGTTACCAGCATGCAGTGAGGTAAATACAGACATGGATCCATCGGGGAAAAAGGCTTGGATGTAAGGCACCAGCGCATCAGCTGAATCACCGACAGGTCTGGAAGCTGTTGGGCTAGCTAGTCTTTGTTATTATTGAAATCCCACAGTGATGAAATTAATTAGCATACAGTACACTAGCAATGGCTAGGTTGTCGATCACTGCTGTGTCGCTTGGTACATGGCGAAATATACATATTTGATGTTCGATCTTTTATTGTCTCATACCGTACAGGGATATTTTTTCCCCCTGGAGGCGTGTAAGAAAAACCTATCTCTGACCTTAAAGTCGTAGGCTAAACCGTTTTTGTATTTTTCAGGAAGGAATAGACCTGGCTCCGTTCTTTTGCCTCCGTTTTTTTTAGTTAATTTTTGACTTTAACTTCTATCAATTATTATTATTTATCGGATCTAACAGCTGTAATGAAAAGCCATCAGATGTAGCTCGAAACAACGGATCCCTTGCATATGTATCAGTACTTCTGCTTGCGTTATTTGTTGTACATTGCAAATCCGTAATTTGACTGGTGACGCCCGTGTACACGTGTACATCTTCTTCCTCTCTCGCTCCTGCACACGTACATACACTGTTCATTAACTACTAGAATTCTACGTACGTATGCATACATGTACGTACGTAACACTCGCTGACCCGTGCGTGGTAGTCTGGTAGAGAGGATAATGTAGCCACTATTGTACATTCGTTCAACTGTTCAAGCAGAGACAAGGTCAATACGAGGCAGCGATTCATGCTTGTTCTTCAGTTCTTGTACGCTCCGGCCGTGCACAGCTTTGTATTCTTCCGATGAATACGTTTCCTCATCATTGTGAATACGTACGCATGTTGTACTTGCATAAATTGATTCATCATAGCCAAGAATATTAATTGGGAAAGGAAAACGAGAACACGAGAAGAAATTTTTGCGTCGATTGAACTCTTTGCTGTGGCTTTCCTGTTCTATACCTCTTTTACTATTTATACACAAGAGCGGAAAGTATTTACATAGAAGTTTTGGCCACATATGAAAAGGAATTAATATATGAAAATAAACTAATCATGCCATGCCATGATCCAGCCACAAATCATGTCATGATCGGATTTACTACCAAAAAACGTCTATCAAAAATAACCCTAACGCAATCAATTCAAACACCACAAGATTAGTTTAACAAACCACCCTCCTAATCTTGTGGCTCCTTCTTCTTTTTGACCTGGACTAGGCTAATCTTGGCTTGTAACTTCTAGAATTTGATGCGCCCCAGTGGTTTTGTAAAAATGTCAGCGAGTTGATTATTTGTGTTGATGTACTTGACTTCGATATTTCCTTCTTCCACATACTCATGAATAAAGTGATAACGTGTGTCGATGTGCTTGCTTCGATTGTGGAAGACAGAGTTCTTACAAAGAGAAATCGCCGACTTGTTATCCACCTTGAGACTTGGACGGCTAGGCTCCTTGTTCATCAAATCACCGAGTAAACGTCTGAGCCATATATCTTAACACATTGTGGTGGTGGCTACGATGTACTCGGCCTCATATGAAGATAGGGCTACCACCTTTTGTTTCTGTGACTGCTAGCTGATCGGGCTTCGTCCGAGGAAAAACAGCACCCCTATAGTGCTTTTGCGATCATCCACGTCTTCCGCCATGTCAGAGTCGCTATACCCCGTCAGTGGCAGCTCCTCTTCGCCCTTGGCATAGAAACAACCATAGTTACGTGTCTCGATAATATACTAGAGTACGTGTTTCACTGCTTCGAGGTGCTCGGTGGTTGGTGCCTCCATGAACCTACTGATATAGCCTACAACATAGGAGATATCCAGTCTAGTGTGAACCAAATACCGAAGACTCCCCACGATGCTCCGATAGAAAGTGGCATTCACAGTAGAACCACTGCCGGTCTTGCTTAGCCTAAGTCGTGTCTCCATTGGCACCTAACACGAATTGCAGTCCATCATTCCGCTCTTTTCCATGATCCTGAGCGCATAGAAAGCCTAGCTTAGTGTGGTGCCACCGTTGTCCTGGTGTATCTCGATTCCAAGGTAATAGCTGAGTAATTTCAAGTCACTCATCTTGAACACCTTTTATCATTTCCTCCTTGAACTTGGTGATCTTTGGAGGGTGTGAGCCGATGATGATGAGGTCATCCACGTATACACCCACGAGCAGATGCGATGAACCGGCTCCTCGTGTGTGTACATAGCAAGCTCTAATAGGCTTTGCTCGAACCCGAGGGATTGCAAATTCTTATCAAGTTTGGTGTTCCATGATATTGGTACCTGACGGAGATCGTAGAGAGCTTTACGGAGCCTAAGCACCTTGTGTTCGTTATTGTCGTCGATGAAACCTAGTGGCTGCACAACGTACATCTCCTCTTTGAGGTCGCCACTTAGGAACACCATTTTAACATCCATGTGGTGTGCCTGCCAGCCCTATGAGTTGCAAATGCATCAGCAGGCGTACAGACTCCATCTGGGCGACAGGCGTAAATACTTCCTCATAGTCTACACCTTAGTGTTGCATGTACCCTTTGGCAACAAAATGTGCCTTGTGCTTCACTACGGTTCCCTATGAATCCTTCTTAACCTTGTACACCCACTTGAAACCGATCGGCCGATGTTCAGGAGGTAGGTCACATAGCCCTCACATGTTGTTCTCAATAATAGACCCCATCTCCTCTAGCATGGCTAGGCGGCAACACTTGTACTACTCAGCTTCTACAAATGCCACTGGCTCCTCTGTGGCCAAGAGACACAGTCCATTGTACTTATCCATGACCTCGTCGATGTTGTCGTAGAGATCCACTATTGGGCAATACCTAGGTAGGGCTTCATCTGATGACTGTGTCACGTCAGTGGGTGGTGACACAAACCCCACTCCAGTAGGTGCGGCAGGAGCTGGTGTGGCTGGAGAAGAGACCGACGTCAGTGACTCCGGGCTGGGCATTAGCACCGAAGTAGTCGATGTCCCTACTACGTCACCCCTAGGCTCCGGTGCACTTGTTCATCCATGACCTGTCACTGGAGAATAAATGTATTCCACGAAGAAGATTTCATTGGAAGCATACAGTGGATCATCCGCTTCTGGTGTGCCCCAATCCTACTTCACTTCTTTGTCAAACACTACATCACGCGATACGTAAACGCACTTGCCCACAGGATCATAGAGCCGATATACCTTGAACCCCGGTTCATAGCCGAAGAAGACCATGGGCACACTTCAGTCATCGAGTTTCTTTAGGTTCAGCTTCACTATCTTCTTGTGCGCGACACACCCAAACATGCATAAATAGTGCACGTTTGGGAGCTGCCCATACCATGCTTCGTAGGGTGTCATGTCGTGCACGCTCCACATTAGTGCACAGTTGAAGAGGTATACTGCCATCGTGACAGCCTCGCCCTAAAACCTTGCTGACACGCCTTTCGCCTTCATCAGGTTGCGCGCCATGCCGACAACCGTCTGGTTCCAGCGTTCCATGACATCATTCTGCTGAGGTGAGTACGGCGTCATGAGCTGCTGCTTGACACCGGTTTGTGTAGTACTCGCCAAATTCTATGGATGTGAATTCACCACCACGATCAGTATATAGCGCCCATAGCTTGCATGCGACCTCCAGTTCGGTACATGCTTAGAAGTGCTTGATGGCTGTCGGCGTCTCATCTTTTGATGTCGGGGGCATTAGCCACATGTAGCTATTGAAATCATCCACCAGTAGGAAAGTATCATTTCCCTCCTGGTGTCGCTGACGTGACAGGTTCACACAAGTCACCATGCACCAGCTCAAGCTGATCCTGGGCACTAGAAGTGAATTATTAGTCGATATTTGGAATTCACACCAATAACTATATGACCCTTAGAAGTGGACAAAGACACATATAAACCCAAGGAGTGAAATAAGGAACCATAAGACTAGAAGTGCAATATATAGCACTTATTAGTGCATCTCCACCAGGAAGATAGCAGAAGTGGCGGTATCCTCTAGTACCATGAAGGTACAAAATACATTGGTGATAATAGTAATTTGATTTATCCCCTAAACATCAAGTTTAGGATGGTTATATCTTACTCTGTAGTAGTACAAAGCAATTTTTATAGTTACGCAAAATAGACAAATTGATTGTAACTTAGAAAATCCACTCAAAGAAAGTTGCAAAGTATTTAGCATGAATAAAGAGGCTTGATAAGTTACATCCAAAAGGTATGTGACATTGCATCTACTTTTACCGTCATAGTACTATGTAAGGACAAATATCTACTTGTGTTTCACAATTAAATAATGGCTATTTGAAAGTGTTAAGCACATTTCTCTCAAATTATTTTATCCTCACAATCTCAGAAAGAATAGTAGAATAAATGTCTACAAGACTAAACATTGTGATAATGTAATAGATTTACTCACAATATCATTACTTATGTTTTATTTTTTTAAGAAATATGGTTACGACATTAGAATAGGAAGATTCCAACGGATGTCATCTTGAGGGGGAGCATATATGCTAAACTTTAATCATCATACTTTAGACTATGGAAGTCTTAATTTTGATTTACCTAGAAGGAATCAATTGATGATCACCACCTGAGGTAAATTACCTTGAAGGTTTTACTGCTTAAAAAGGTGCATAATTTAGGGGGAGCACTTCCTGAATAATAGCCCATATATATTTTGAGCTAGAAGATTAAATACTATGCAGGAAGGATGGTATCCCAGAAGATGATCAAAGCAGATCAAATGATTGCACTCTTTTTTTTTCTTAGTGGATTTTTACTAGGAGTTTTCTCACGTGGTGATTTTTAATGAGGCAACTAGTACAATACATCTTGCATATGTAATATACTCTTTTCTCTATTCCTTTTTTCTAGTTTTTTTGGAAGAAAGTTTTAATAAGGTATTTGCATGTCACGGTATTCACCCAAGGGGAGTGTTGCATAACCGACACCAATGTGGGTGCATACCAAAATGACTCCATACTATATATACAGCAGAGATGCTATATATTATGTATACAGAAGATTGTTGGAATAAAGAAGACCACCAGATTGCTCTCTCTATATCTTGTGTCTCTTTGTTCTTCAACTTTTGCATTGCTTAATTACATCATTGTTCTTGCTTCTAGTTGTGTCGATTGGTTGTGTGGATTGCTTGATGATACTAGTTATTTAACATGGTCTACTATGCACCCTCGACCCCACCGCCATGCCAATCCTACAACACCATCATCGCGTCATGCCGCTTCACCGAGACAGGAAGAGGTAGCTTCACTTGACGAATTAAGATCATTATTTGTTGCTAATTTGTTAGGAGAGCTAATAAAGAGGAGATAAAATTGTTAGGATGTGATAGTAGTTTGTTGCGAGTTTGTTAGGGAAGCTAATAAAAAAGAGAGAAAATTGTGCAAGAGGGTCAGCCCTACCTGTTAGCGTGGCTTCCTTCGACAAAAGTGCGAGGGGAGAGGCTGATGAACCATCACCAATTCTTTCTTTTAAACAGTAAGGATATATTAGTAAAGATAATGAGGCGCAACTAATGGTGTCATGACCCTAAAAGAACAAAGCAATGCCGAAAGTGATAGAAGGTGCCGAGGAGGCATTGCTGGAATAATAGAAGTTACCAAAGGGGCATTACTTTAGATGTCGGGGAGGTTACGCATGGATGGCAGCAAGGAAGACAGAGAGAGACAATGCATGGGTGAACCCAAATGGGGGCAACCAGGGCGGGAGCACCCTCTACCACCGATCGGACTCTGGGTCCCCATCGCACAAGCATGGAATCGAACGCGGTACAGGAAAGCTAGGAATGGGGGTAGTTTGAGAAGAGGTGGGAGATGGCCGGAATGGCAGCACGACGGTCGCCGACGCCATGTAAACAGGGGAGGTCGGCGGTAGTGGTTCCGTCGGCAAATCTGGCCGGGCAAGGTGTATAGCTACCTGGCAAGCGTCAAAAGGAGAGAACGGCATATTTTTTTTTCTCTCACTAAACTAATGTTTGCATAAACCATCATGGTACATCGATCACTATACATACATCATCTGTCAACACAAGGGCAGCCTCTTCAGGTTGGGACTTGGGACCAAGGCAATGTACAAACTTACAGTGCATCATCTGCAGACAAAACCCAAAAGCTTGAAAATCGAAACCACAATAAACAGGGGTCACGCACGCTAAAACGAGACCAAAACCGAGGAGGCGCATTGTGGCTCCGGTACACTGTACTGTTCTCATGACACAAACTGGGATCATCGGCAGGACAAACTTGGAGCTGTGCCAGAATGTCTGGCTACCTACTGGATTATCTCCTTGGGTCTTCAAACAAAACAAGAATCTCTTCGTCATCAATAGTTCCACTCTCAGTAGCATACTGTATTGCTGTTCTACCATCTCGGTCTGTGGCTTGCGAATCAGCCCCCCTGCATGGAAAGTCGAGCAAGTAATTTAGCATCTCCACAAATTTGTAATTTCTTAACCTTTCCCAGTTTTGCTGCAATCTACAACCCACAATGATAACATCTACACAAAGAAAATATTTCGATTTTTCAACTAAGCAGTGTCTTCATCTTGTTTTTGCCACTGTTATCTCACTGACAGGTGGGGCCTGGGCCTGTACATCAGTGAGAGAACTCAGTGGCAAAAACGAAATTCACTCCAGATTAATGGCAGAAACGGAATTTCCGAAAGAAAATACGTCAGCCTAGCCTAAGCCCTGAGGTCCTACATTCTAAGCCCTGAGGTCCTACAATGAAGATCGTTGAATAAATCCTTAATTATACAATACTTCACACACATACTTGCGTGTAAAGGTAAGCGTGTACGTGGAATCTAGGGTTCAAACATAAACGTACAGATATTCCATGACAGTGGTAGCCGACTGAGGTCCGCTCGTTTCGGTTTTTTTTTATTTCTGTTTCTAGTTTTTACTTTTTTTTACTATTCAGTATTTCGTCTTTTTCTAAAAAATTTTTAGATATTTTAGACTTTTTTGTATTTTCTTTTTTTCCCATGTTCCTTTGTATTGTCCCTAATGGGTTAACATGTTTTTTTCTATTTTTACATTTTTTAAAATTAATTATACCCAAAAAGCCAAATCACTACAAAAAAAACCATTCTGATAAAATTTCAATCGAAGCCATCGCTAAAACGAGCCCCACGAGCGTAGCTCAAGCTATCTGCGTGCTCGAAGCTTACGTGGTGGCGTTAAACCTGCGACGCTTTTTCACTGTTTTTTTTGTGTTTTTATTTTTGGTTTTTTCTTCTTTTATATTTCTTTGTATTATCTGTGATTGACTAATATGTTTTTTTATTTTTATTTTTTTAAATTAAGTATACCAAATAAATCAATTCAGTTACAGTAAAAAAATAACTAACTACAGTAAAAAAATCATAAGCTATCGTTATTCTGAACACCTTATAGGTTTGTTGTTTGACTTCTCTTGGAAGAGAGAAGGTAGTTACTCAAACACATAACGACTAGACGTAGGCCGCGCTTAGCGTCAGCTTCTGCTGGCGTTGGGCGTTCGGCTGTTGCTTTTTTCCCTATTCACATTTTTGTTTTTTACGTTTTCTTTTTTCCTTATCCTTTGTATTGTCCGTGATGAACTAACATATTTTTTCTATTTTTAATTTTTTTAAATTTAATTATATCAAATAAGTCAACTCAGTTATAGTAAAAAAAATCAGCTAACTGCAGTAAAAAAACCATAAGTTATTGCCATTCTAAATGTTACCATACTCGTCGGAAAGCTTGCATGGTAAATATCTCAAGATGGTTATTAACCGAGAAAATAACTCACGACAACACTTAAAGCGAAGTGGCAGGTGGCATTTGGTTGCCTCTTCCGTTTTTGCAGATAGTTCATGCACGGACAAAAGCCAAAAACCTAAGCCGAATGGAAACCAGCCTACTAATGTGTCGTTTGTGTACAAGGACCAATATCGAACAATCGACTAATGGGGTGAGGTAGCAAGGAGATAATGATCTTAAATTACTATAGTGTACTATAGGTAAATCATTAAAATCTAAAGGTATTATAAGATAATTAATCCCATTTGCCAGAGTTGGTCAAGCTAATATACTCCAAGTAACTTAGGCCGCGCTCAAGTCGGCTTTCTGTCGCTGGCGTTGGGCGATTTTTTACTATAGCAGGTACTGTAGCTACAGTACCTATTACAGTAAAAAAATTCAGTTTTTTCCTTTTTTAAAAAAAAATTACTTATACCTTTTTTTCCTGTTTTTTGTTTTTGGTTTTTTTATATTTTTTTACATTTAATTATACTCAATAAACCAACTCAGCTACAGTGTTTTTTCAGCAAAAACCAAAAGTCATCGCTATTCCGATCACCCCCTTATCATTGTTTCAAATAGCCCAACCTTAGCTCCTATATAGCGGTTAGGGGGTAATGGACGTTACACAATAGTCATCTATAGTATTTTGTACAGTTATGACGCTGCAACGACCCGCTACAACCCACTATGGCCGCTATAGTATATGGTGGTGTAGCGGTGCTTCGGTACAAATGCATTTCAAAATTTTCCTATGATTCATTTATTGTATACTCTTGCCATTTGCCATTTTAAATCATTACTCTAAAATTTGAGATATGCACAAAAAAAAATAATATGAATATATGACAAGTCATTTTACTTCAAAACTTATTTATTCAACTTTGTATTTCTATAAATATCCCCTCATTTGGGCTTAGGCTTCTAGCTTATTTTCACTATTCATAATTTTTGTCTTTTCTAGCTTTTCGGTATTTTTAAAGCTTTTTTACCCTTTTTTCCGTATTCGTTTGCATTATATGTGATTGGCTAACCTGTTTTTTATTTTTAAATTTTTTAAAAATTAATTACTCTAAATAAGCCACCGTCAGTTACAGTATAATTCTAGTTAATTATAGTATAATTTCATTCATAAACTACCAAATTTCAGCCCAACTAAATGACCTCATAGTCGAGCATACTATGTCATACGTGCTATCCGCTACAAAACATTTAGCAGCTACACTTCTGCCACACGCTATTTAAACCAATGCTATTTAAAACAATGGACGTTGCAATTGATCTTAGCCAGAAGACCAGGGAAGATATTTCTCCAACTTGACACTACGTTGATCGTACGTGTACATTACATATTCGAACTATCTGCAAGCAAATGCATGGTACAAGTTGGTACACTGGAAGAAAAATCAACCGCTGCTACACACACGAAGGTGTACGCACAATGGTTGTAACCCCGATGGATATAGGTTCTTACGCGCCCACGTCCTTAGACTTTTGAATGACGACCTCGTTGAAAATCCAGAAAAAAAAAACATCGGTTAAATTTTGGCTAAATTTGCGGGCTACATATCTAGTGAGCAAGCACCGTTTGGTGCACATGTGCACGAACTTTTAATTTGGGTATCAAAACTAGCATAAAAGTTCCAATAAAATGTCTAGATGTAATATATGGTGTACTGTATAAGACTTTAAAATTTGAAGTTCAAACTCAAAGTATATTTAAAAAAGATAAGTCTGCCATGTATAGTAACATTAGTCTTTTTTTTCTTTGTTTTTGATTTATATCATTTATCAGAAATTTCTTATTTTTGTTAGTATCAATATGAAATGAGTTTGAACTTGAAATTTTATGTATTAGTAGAGTAATTTCAGAAGTACACCTATATTGTTTTCAGAATTTTTTATGCTGATTTTATATCTAAACTAAAAGTTTGTACATATATGCACCAAATAGAGCACTTGCGCCGATACTTCCCCAACTTGCACGTGTGCATGCATTTTTGGCTCTATTCCTTTGGTTATATTTGAAATGAACTGACGAGGCAAGGCTTTTTTGACACTGATTTGTTATGAAGCTAATGAAGACAACATAGCTGACATACACACATAAATGTGTCTGTGGCTTGTTCTGAATTTATTGTTGGTTTGGCCCATTTTTGTTCTCCCAAATTGTAATTGTAGTTTAGCTTTGGCTCATGCTAGACGAGATCTCTCCCTAACTGAAGTTTTCTGAGGCCCACTTAAGGCTTGGCATACATGTGTTGCGGACGAACTGTCGATTCCCCAGTGGCTTCGACTGCATAACTGTATTATTGCCCAGTGCCTACTTCATCTGGAGTTGCAAGTAAAAGTTTTAATTGGCTATGAGACGTTCTAGAGTAACTCTAGTTCTAATTCAGAGTAGTGTGGTCTTTGTTTAATGGAAAATGCTATTGTTCATACCAGATTTACTTCAGCTATTTTGAGCAGCATGTGTTATGCCACGCACTGCAATCTAATGCTACCCTAAACCGAAAATTTTGCCTCAGCGACAACTGTTCTTATGTTTTATTGGGTGTGCTAGACATCACTCCGATGTTTTCTTCTAAAAAATCATCTAAGTTTAAGACCGTTGAATTAAAGATCTAACGGTCCTTTTTTTAGAGGGGGAGGAGAATTTATGGTCGTTGAATCTTTAATATAAGGATCACAAATCTGAATGATAGTTTAGAAGAAAACATCTAGATGATATTTATCAACACCTTTTTTTATTTGGTTGATCTAGGCCTGTCAGTACGTTGTGTGTATAAGCTGCCAAAGCATGGCATACCTACGATCGGCACTCGGTTGCCAATGCCCCACCCTGAAATGAAATCCATCCCCTGATCTCTCACTCAAACTACATTGATACTGAAACTAGAGCTTAGCTTTCACCATTGCATATTTGCATCGAAATCTGAACTAAACTTAGTAACTAACTAGTTATGCAGAGTAGTGTTTCCATCTTTGACAACTGACAAGAGCTCAGATGCTGAATCCACCACTAATGGCCATGTGCTGGATGCTGTGCAGGAGCCAGGGTGCTGATCGAGTGCAGCTTCAAGGTGAACTCCACCATGACCGAGGAGCTCTCCCTGTAGGCGGAGGCGCGGAGCTCACCACCGACCAGAACGGCGTGTACAAGCTGGACGTGCCTTCCGTCGACGGCTTCGGGTGCCGAGAGGGCCACGAGCTCCGGTCGGCTTGCCGCGCCACCCTCGTCCGGAGCTCCTCCGCAGCCTGCAACGTCCCGGGCCTCCGGGGCTCCACGCAACACATCGCGCTCCGCTCCCGCGCCACCAATGCCTGCTTCCTCAACCTCAACGCGCTCAACTTCCGCCCCGCCAAGCGGGACGGCACCCTCTGCCACGGCGGCGGCGGCGGCATCGGCGCGTTCGGCACGTCGCTCTTCTTCTGGCTGTTCTTGCCGCTCTTCTGGCCGCCGTTCCGGCCCCCGTTCCCCGCGCGGGGAGGCGCCGGGACGGTGTCGTTCCCGTGGCCGTTCCCCGTGCTGGACTGGCTATACCAGCCCGTGACCGTTCCGCCGTTCTTGCCGTTCCCGCTGTACCAGCCGGCGCCGGAGTCGTCGGCGCCACCCCCGTTCTACCGTTTCCCGCCCTCCCAAGGAGCGGTGTCTCGGCCTTGAACCGGCCGGGTTCAGTTCAGAAGAAGCTTGTCAAGACACGAGATTTTAGCCTTCTTCTTGCCAAGATTAATCTTTAGATTCTGCTTGCCAAGTTAGGTGGCCTCCGCGTCGTGTAATCGGAGCTTGCTAGTTCTGGTGTTGCCGTGGTAGTGTTCAGTGAGCTGATGAATGTATGAACGTGATAATTTGCAGTAATGGCTATCACTGTTCTGACGAAAAGTTCCGTGGAAGATGAGTAGATTGTCCAACGTTTCCTCGACATCGTAACTTAGTGGTGAGTCGATTGATGCGTGATACTCGATATGACACAACTTGTATCTATGCACAACAATGCTGGTTGTTGGGTCTGCCCACAAATGGAGTCAATATCCTGGGTCTGATGGAGTCTTGACATAAATCATGGAGAGGTTGCTTCATCTGCTTGTACCAAGAAAGCAGTTACCCAATTTGCATATGACACGAAGGAATAGGTACAGATGTCCGTGACTGATTGCTGGAAATAGAGTTTATCAGAATCGTTACTTTGTCTAGCCCAATCGGGATCGTAGGATCGGGTATTGCACGGATAAATGACTCCAAACTTACAAGCTACACCAAACCCAAGAGCCAAATGACACAATAATATCATCTGAGATTTACAGTCTCACCGGTCTGACCGTTGACCAGAGGGTGGTTGGACCGCTCGACCGATCTGACCGTAATTCCTACTGGTCTGACCAGTCCTAGATAGTCTGACTGCTCAGATTACATCGGTCTGACCGTTCATCGAACAGAGACAAAAAATTAGCACAACTCTCGACCAAGAAAATGGCTAACTCTTAAATCACAGATCCAAATAGGATTGAACTTGGTACAAATCCTCTCTATAATATCAGGAATCTATTACAATCATAGATCATGGAGATCAATACTAAAGTTTCAACTTTTATCAAAAATAAGGAATATTGTACTAAATCAAGACAAAAGAGAGAAATCTCAATATACTCCTGCTCATAAGTCCTTGATGATATGTATGATCTTAAATGTCTTCTCATATGTCATAACAAACTGAATCACAGCACGAACTCAAACTAAAATGCACTCAGGATCAAAACGTCAAAACCACCCTTCTATTGAGCAAAATTGGGCAATCACAAAAACTTTCATAGAAAATATCTAGATAGATGGGATATGATCTCCAAGAGATATCTCCACCTCTTACACGTCTTTAACATAAAGAGAGATAAAAAAGAAATAAAATTCAAACAAGAAAACCAAGCAAACTAAAAACACAAGGACAAATCCATGGCACAACTCACTTGGATGAAATTTATATGTTCATTTCACTTTGAGTGGAATATTTTACAGCCATTCCTTTATAGAGACAAAGCTCTAAATCTAGAGAACACACATAAAGTTTTCAACAGAAGAAAACAATAACTTCTCTCCAAACACACCCTCTTGAGAACTATACTCTCAACACACACAATGGCTTATATAGTGAAGACTCATCACCTCACACCTACCCTAACAGCCAGCACACGTTTAGTGGATACAACCACTTACAATTGGGGAACTCGGTAACGGACACACAAACATGTTTTACACTCACACATATTCACATGCTTTTTAAAGCATAACTTCTCATATAGCTCTAATAGCCTGATAAGACACTCTATCCTCCAAGAAGTGACCTAAATCACTTAGACCACCATAGTGATTTTGCAAACCACTTCTCTACTTGGTATCAAATAGTTTCCTCAATTATCACCCATCAGTCTTGATGGTACTTCTCGAAGCAACTACTATAACAAAGTCTGTGATGCCAAATGATATGCCGTCAAGATCGTATGCCTACTCCGAGAACCGTCATCACTTGAAATGCCTAACTTCAATGGTACACTATATACATGCACTTGTCTCATCACGATTCTTGTCTTTTCTAGTGCTTCTCCACTTGAGATGGTGGTTCACTCGGGTTTACGCGACTCTCCATGACCTTATGCACCTCTTTTAACATCGGTCTTGCCGTTGACCGTAATAATAACCAAATGCCATGCAATCAATGGACAAGCAACCATCCTTAACATAAGTGACATACACTTGACTCTCATCAATATAACTAATGTAAACATGCACCACTTAACACCCACATTAAAATTCCCACAGTGCATGGACTTCTGCTATGACTAATACTTGCATTAACTCACACTATGAGTCTATGACTAATATAATCGAAATAAACTCAACTCACTCAAATTCCTAGAGGCCAGTCTGACTGTTAACAACGGCTAGTCAGACCGCCACAAACTGATTTAAAACCTTTCGATAACAGGGGGTCGGTCTGACCGTGACAACCATACTAATCAGACCGCCCGACGACCTCTGGTCGGACTGCCATTACATGGTTAGTTATACCGCTCTTAAAAACTCCGTACAACGCAACGAGCACCTCTCTTGAATAAACATACCACCAACTAGAAAACAGTTACTCCACATTTCCAGTCAGGTCACTCTCACGCTCGGTCATACCAGACACTGATCAGATCGCTACCTACCAATTAGCAAAAACTAGAGCGTAAATGACACAAATCAAACTCAAATTTCGACAATAAAACACAAACAAGATCAAATGCTTATCTAATAACATAAGGTGACCACCACTTTGTCTCAGAGTTTTTTTAGTGAAAGTGGAAATGCAGTTTGACAGAGAGGATAGAAGCAAACACAAGATACGACATCAGGTCCTTCTCACGTCAAACAGTCCGAAGGAGATATCCTTTTCCGAAGACTCTTAGCATTGGCAATTCAAAGTTCAACTGGATTCAAGAAATCAGCTCAACACACACACATCTAGCTCTCTTAAATCAACACAAATATTCTCAAAACAAGTCATGCATGTGTCTCAACACAAATATTCTTAACCAGTAATAACATTTGGTTAATACATTTTTAGATCCATGTGTCTAATTATTGAGTGTTGATATGCACGCGCAAGTCTGAATGTCAACAAATCTCCATGAAAACTGACGATTTGGAGCGTTGCATGGGGGAGGAAAAGAAGAAGAATGTTGTTAAGCTAAACAACCCTTGTGGTTGGGGAGATTGACACCTCCAAACTAATTGCAATCATGCACACATAGGGTTGTTAATTGACTGAAATCTGGTCTAAATTCAATCCAAATCCAAATATAATTGAGAAAGATTTGGTCCAAGCCTGACCCAAATTATGTAAACCTAAGCCTGATTCAGCCTAAAAAATAGTTCTAGACCTTAGCTTAGACTAAACACCTCTACCTTCTTAGTTGTCTAATTAGGATCAGCTCTTCTCTACCTTTAGTAATTAGTACAAAAATATAAAGCCCAAGGTCTAGTCTAATCCAGCCTAAATTTGGCCCAATAAAGAAGGGTTCAAATTTAATCTAATCTATTTATAATTTTAGACCAATCTAATCCAAAAACCTAGATAGGCCTAAGCACATTAACAGCCCTATGCACACACAAGTCAGAGAGGATTTGCAGCTAAATCTAATGCATTATTGCCATGACGCCATTGGCCCCTCCAAGTCGACCATAATGTCACACTCGCACAGTTGCAACTCCTGCTTAGTTAGCCTTCCGATGCTGCCAAATCGTACCCTAATGGTAGTACTATATACATGTACAACAAGTGCTACAAGGTGCCTACACAATTCTATATATGCAATCATTGTGCATGAAAACCATAGTCTCTCTCTCTCATCAGGCTCCTAATCTAAATTATGGCCTCCCAAGACTCTTCCTCTGATCTCTCTCTCTCTCTCTCACTATATATCATCCAATCCCTCTGTCTCACCTTCCCATTCTTGTCTCTTACTAATCCTCTCACTACACATCTACACTGATCTTGATCTCACCATGAGACTATGACCATTTGTTCATACACCTCACTAGCTACCTAGCAAAATTTTGTACGTATACGTGTGCTTGGTTGAGAAGAAATTGGCAATGGAGGGAGGGAGGAAGGGGCTGATCATGAAGACGCTGGACCGGTGCCGGACGACATGCAGCCGCGGGCCGACGGCGAAGAAGCCGGCGGAGGGGTGCTTCTCGGTGTACGTCGGCGCGGGGAGGCAGCGGTTCGTTGTCCGGACGGAGTGCGTCAACCACCCGCTCTTCCGGGCGCTGCTGGAGGAGGCCGAGGAGGCGTTCGGGTACGCGGCCGCGGGGCCGCTCGAGCTGCCGTGCGACGCCGAGGGGTTTGTCAGGGTGCTGGAGCAGATCGAGGAGGAGAAGGCGGCCGACGAGGCGGCGGGGGTGAGTTGCGGCCTCGTCAGGGGGCACTCCGCCTACCGGCTTCTCGTCCCCGGCCGGCCGATCCTCGTCGGCCGGTCGTAGGTTGGATGCGGAGGGCTGTCTTGTCCATCGAGCTCTCTGTGTTTGTACTAGTGATAAAGCACTTAATTAACCTGTGTGCAAATCACTTGGATGACAACAAGTGGTTAGTGCGTCTTAGTGGTTCATGAGTTCTTGAACTCGAGTTTTTGCTGAGCTCATGTTCTCAAATTATCATGTATGTTGGGCAATTTTTGATGTTGACGTGTGTTCCTCTCCTAAGTTGTAGTAAATGTTGATGCAAGTGTTATAGGTACACAATAGCTCTTGTGATGTCTATGGTGAAACTTCAAACTCGAGTGGCACATTTGAATGTATGTCACACTGATTGATAACTGACAAGTGATTCATGCACATGGAATTACTCTAGCCATTCCTCAGCTATAGTAGTTTTATAGTTCATTCACTTGTCATGTGTTGAGCTAGATCATGTAATCGATAAGATATATAGCAACCAACCACAGTTGTTCCATGGGAACCACTCAACAGAGAACAGACAGCATAAACATATCTTCTCAACCAGATTTCAAGACTTGAAACCACCAAACAGATAGCCCAGCTAGGAGGAGAAATGAGAAAGCCTGTACAGTAAGACTGCAGTATCGAACAGTTGAAGAGCTTTCACAATATTTAGGCCCCGATCAGAACCGCGTTGGGCGTTCGGCGATATTTTCATCAGAGCGCACAAATAGCACTTTCTGATGAAAAATTTTTTCGTTTTTTTAAAATTTATTTATACTTTTTTTTTATTTTTTGTTTTCGATTTTTTTATATTTTTTACATTTAATTATACCCAATAAATCAACTCAGCTACAGTGTTTTTTCAGCAAAAGCCAAAAGTCATCGCTATTCCGATCACCCCCTTAATATCGATTGATCGAACAAATAGATAATTTGTCATCTACAATGATTGATATATCTAAAAAAATGGAAAATGACCAATATTAATTAACACATTAGGTTGAATAGAACTCTTTAAGTATGCACAAAAAATTTGATTCAAAATGAAATTGTAGCATTGCCGCACATACCTCCAGGTGCTAAGAGCAACTCCAGCAGTAGCCCTCAAAACAGGATCCCTACTTTTCATTTGAGGGCTCTCCCTACTTTTAAGAGCCCTGTTTTTTGGGCTGCACTCACTGTATGCATACGTATGGGACAAAAGCACAATACACAATAAAATATTTATGATTTCGCGATGAGGGATAATATTTAAATTTATGAATTCAAATACGAATATTCAAATTTAAATTCAAATTTGTTTCGAATTTAAATTTAAATTTGTTTTGAATTTAAATTTAAATTCAAATTTGTTCCGAATTTGTTTCAAATATTCAAATTTAAATTCAAATTTATTCCGAATTTAAATTCAAATTTGTTCTGAATATTCAAATTTAAATTCAAATTTATTCCGAATTCACATGCAAGTATTCAAATTTATTCTGAATTTAAATTTAAATTTAAATTCAAATTTGTTCCGAATTTAAATTTAAAAACGAGAAAAGCTGAAAAATGAGAGCCGGAGCAGGGCCCCTAGGAATGAGGGCTTGGAGGCCTCATTTGAGAGGCCTCCTATTTTTGAGAGATAAGTAGGGGCTCTGTTAGAGCTCAGTTTTTTTGCTCTGACTCTTAAATCTGAGTTTGAGAGCTCAAGTAGGAGCCCTGCTGAAGTTGCTATAATAGCCCACTACCATACCCTCTATCGCAGTGGAGGTGATACAGAGAGTTGCTTGGGCTTGCAACGGGGAAAGGTTTGATTGGCAGAAGACCTCCCAGTATTCAGCATCCACTGAGGCAGCATCCGGGCTATCATCTTCACTAGCACTTGAGGCTTGCTAGGGGCATTTGGAAGGAGAATTGTACGTAACTCCACAGCCAGTTAATGAGCAGCCTCCTTTGATACAGGATGTTGATCGTTGAGCTGGATTGCTGCAATCCGGACAACCTTATATATTCCATATTCTTTGATTCGTTCAGAGTTCTGAAGAATGGCAAAGCCTGAGAATGTCAGTTGTAGATTTTTAAGAGAAAAAAGTCACTGCTAAGTGATTATTCTCCTAAATAATAATATAACTGATTGATCTTGGTTTTTCTTATAGTTTGAGCTTGTAACCAATCAGTTAACCCAGTTACAGTTACCATATTGATATGATTAGAAATATATATGTTGAAAAGTGATCCGAATTTGTATCCGTGTTCGTGTAGGACTCTGATTCGGTTTCCTCTTCATGTAGGACTCTATTCCCCACGCTATATATGTACCCTAGTAGTCCATAGGTATAAGCCCCAAGATAAGCTCTTCATTGTAATCTCTTCTTATTATAGTGATTTACCTTCGAGTGTCCGTGATTTTTTTCCGCAAGGTTTTTCACGTAAAAATCTATGTCTCTTGTCTCTATTTTTCTATGCATTATTTACAACAAGTGGTATCAGAGCACAAGAGATTAAAGATTCAGAAAAAATACAGTGTGATTTTTTTTTTGAGACCGAGACGCCTAACGCCTTCATCTCCGAGTCGAAGTGGCTTCACCGAGACGGTTTCCAGCAGCGCCAATAAAAAGCAGCCCCATGCCTTGATCCGTGTGCGGAGGTAGCAGAAGGGCGACAGAAAAGATGGCAACTCCTCGGTCACGTACGAAGCGACACAGCAGGGGGCGTCTCGTGCGCGCAACAACAGCCAGCGGCAAATCAAAAGAAAACAGCAGCACGCGAAGAAAAAAAGCTATGCAGCAGAAGTGCAATAAATCAAGACGTACTCTGTGCAGTAGAAGTGCCTTAGGTCAGACTCCAAAGGAAGCAACCGGGCATCAAAAGGTGCCAAAAAAAGCAATGTCAGAGAGATAAGTTTTGCACATTAAGCAACTAAAGAGGGCACGGAACCCAAAGTAAAATCAAGAAAGGTGCTGTCATTTTTTCTTTGAGCGTTGGTTTCTTCTTTCTTATTATTATTTTGGTCAAAATTACTACGTGCACACGGAAGCATACCAGATTTTTTTCCTTTGACAGCTAGTTTTTTTTTGCAAGATTTCGTACTAGCAAATTTGGTCATCTTCCACATGGCTACTCTAAAGTATGATCTTCCGCTGTTGGATCGCGACATGAGGTTCTCTCTATGGTAAGTCAAGATGCGGGCTGTTTTACCACAACTTGATTTGGATGATACTCTTTTAGGGATCGACAAGATGCCAGCGACACTGTTCGCCGATGAGAAGCAACGTAAAGATCGTAAGGCCTTATTCCAAATTTATCTTCATCTATCAAATAATATTCTACAGGAGGTTATGAAGGAGACATCCGCCGTCGCATTATGACTGAAGCTGGAATAGATTTGCATGACCAAGGATCTGACCAGCAAGATGTATTTGAAGCAAAAGATTTATTCACACAAGATGGCGAAGAGAGCCTCATTGTTGAACCACCTGACAGTTTTCAAGGAAATTATTGCTGACCTCGAGTCTATGGAGGTAAAATATGATGATGAAGATTTGTGTCTTATTTTGCTATGCTTTCGGCCTAGTTCGTACTCTACTTTTAGAGATACTATTCTATATAGTCGAGATACTCTTACTCTTAGTGAAGTTTATGAAGCTCTGCATGCTAAAGAAAAGATGAAATTTATGGTTCTCGGTGAGAGTTCAAGTACGCATGCAAAAGGTTTGTCTGTCCGCGACAGGCAATATGAGAAGAGTTTATACGGTAATTCAAGAGGTAGAAGCAAAAACAGATTTAGAGGCAGATCTAAATCCAGGAACAGGAAGTCATGTAGGAATTGCAAGAAGGATGGACATGACATATCTGAGTATTGGAAGTTGTAGAATAGGAAGAAGAGAAATAATAATTTCAAGAAGGATCAACAAGAGGATGAAACTAGAGCCACCGTTGTCACTAAAAAAGGTTCTGATGGAGATGTTCTCGTTGTCTTTGCCGGTAATTGCAAAACCGACGATGAATGGATTCTTAATTCAGCCTGCACTTTCCACATGAGCCCGAACCGTGAGTGGTTCGTTACCTATGAAGCTACTTCAAGTGGATCCGTGTTGATGGATGATAATACACCATGCAAGATTGCAAACATTGGTTCTATCCAGAATAAGATGTTTGATGGCACCATCATAACTTTGTCGGATGTTTGTCATATTCCAAATTTAAAGAGAAATCTTATCTCATTGAGTACTCTTGATGCTAAAGGGTACAATTATTCCGGTGAAGATGGAGTTCAGAAGGTTTCTCACTGGTTATGTATTCACTGTTGAAGAGTGTGTCATAAGCTGAAAATCAAGTTTACAAGCTACCGTTGCCTTTTCTACTACAGAAGCTGAGTATATGACTATTTCTGAAGTTTGCAAAGAAGCTATTTAGTTGAGAGGTTTATTTACTGAGTTTTGTGGAAGTACATCTTGCACTACAATATTTTTGTGACAGGCAGAGTGCTATTTGCCTTATAAAAGATCAAATATTCTATAAGAGAACAAAACACATTGATATCAGGTATCACTACATTCGATGTGTTATTACACAAGGTGATATTAAAGTTTGCAAGATAAGTACTCATGATAATCCAGCTAATATGTTGACAAAGCCAGTACCTGCATCTAAGTTTGAGCTTTGCTAAGACTTAGTTTGTATTACTCACTAGTCCTTTGGACTTTCGACACTCAAAGTGTACATGCTGATTTTATTAGAGGAGTTCATGATATTTTTTCAACTACTGGAGGGAATTCGACTTAAGGTGGAGATTATTGAAAAATGATACGAATTCGGCTAAAGATGAAGATTGTTGGAAAGTGATCTCAATTCGTATCCGTGTTCATGTAGGACTCTGATTCAGTTTACTCTTCATGTGAGACTCTATTCCCCACGCTATATGTGTACCCCAGTAGTACATAGGTATAAGCCCCAAGAGAAGCTCTCCATTGTAATATCTTTTCATTATAGTGATTTGTCTTTGAGCGTTCGTAGTTTTTTTCCGCAAGAGTTTTTCACGTAAAAATCTGTGTCTCTTGTCTCTATTTTTCTGTGTATTATTTGCAACAATATACATGTTCTTGAAAAAAAGATTAGAAATATGTATGTGACATTCTTTGAAAACCGAAGACAAGACAACAAAGCATACATTCGCCATCTTGATAAGCACTCTTTACAGACTTTACTGCATGCATCACAGCCCACTTTGTCAAATCTCTGACTCCATATTCTAACACGGAGAAGCTAGAGCCATTAGGTTTGGCTACAAGTAACATTAGTACTCTAAAGGTTTAAGAGACATAAACTTTAACCTCTCTTTTATAGAATTGCAACTAACATCTTTTTGAATCCATCAAGAAATGGGAATGTTACGCAGATGTGGAAATCTTGATTTGTCTAATTCATTGACTAATTAACCCAATGTTAACTTTTGGAGCATTTGAAGAATCAACAAGAGAGCATCAACTTTAAAAATGAGTTAGCGTCCATCTTCTCTTAGCTCCCCTAGCTAGAGTCAAAAGTTGGAGCCACCTTATTTTTGCTAGCTCTAACTTCAACTGAAAAGCTGAAGACGGGCTCGGTGGAACACCCAATAAATAAATCTAGCAGCAAGACTAACATGTCGTGGTACGTGTCATGGTACACGTAATCTGGATTGGACTTTTGAGGAACATGTTTTGAGGGGGAGATGTGTAGGTAGAGACTAAGGGTCTGGTTTTTTTGGAGCTATGTTTTTTGATTTGTGGTTAAAATTTTTGAATTCTGGCTGTTTGTGAGAGAATATAGAGACATACTTATGTGTGATACCACCTTGAAAAGGCATTCTGTTTGAAAGATAGGTACCGTAGAAAAATCAAAAGCTGAAAAAAAAAACACACGCCCTAAATGTCTCAGGCTGGTAGCAAGCCGAAGATACGGAAAAAAACAATCAAGAAGATTTAAAAATTGGCACAATGACTGCTGGTAAATCAAATGATAGGGTATGGTACCAGGAATCGAAAGAAAAGGCTACATGTGATACGATCTTAAACAAGGTTTTGGGTGAAAGATTCACTCGTGAGGTGAGGTGCACTGTTTTTTAAAATGGGAACGGTAAGGTTAAACTCTTGCTAAGTCACATGATTCTTTGGCTTCAATTTATGGATTTCTATTCTTGAGATTCTCACTCAACAACCTGCATAGTATACAAATTAAAGTCGCCAGTTGTTGCCAAATTCCATGAATTGTGCATCTACGTGGTTGTAAGTTGATACATCAAATGCAGATTATAGCATTGAAAGATTGGAATTGTTCAAGTTCTGCCCTCCGCAGTCTTTGCTATTATAGATGTTCTGACGTGAAACCTACAATGTCTAACCAGAAGGATACAAGTACGCAATTCCTTTTGAAACTGAGCACAGTTATGCAATTTGCTAAGTAACAATAAGTCGAATTGAAAAATAATTTTTTGTCAAGCTCTCAATTCAGTGTTTCTGACAGGTTTGTAGGCACACAACTTTAATCAAATCATGTTACACAGTAACCCTAAGTACTTGAATTCGAACCTATATTACTATCCTAAAAAATAAGAACGCATCCCGAGTACCGTTAGTTAAGGATTGTTACAACACCACAACCGCCTTTAAAGAAGATCAAGACCAAGTACGACTACAGCCTTAAACCTAAAAGTTCTCTCGCTAAGTAAAATCTACTTGCAATTTGCCAATTACAACCGCCCCCAAAAAAGATCCCAGGCAAGCCTCCAACACCACCAATCTTTGACCCCCCGCCATGAGCACAATACGAGTTCTAATAAGAATAAAGAATGCACCATGAGACCTAGTCGCGGGAGTAAAAAAAACACCAGAATCGCACGAACAGGATGCGTCGCGTCCTACAAGATCCTGGAGCACAAGAATTAACCTGAGGGGATGCAGTGCACAGAGAGAAGGCGGCGAGTCGCTCTCTTACACGGCTTCACCCTCGCCGCTTCGCTCCGCCTCTTCGGCCGGTGTCGGGGAAGCAGCGGAGGAGGGGGGCGACGACCGTACTCGTACTGACCGATCAGCAGTCTTAAAACTATAAACCATAAAAATTATAAACCAAAACAAAAAATGTACCCATTAACACCAAAAGTATCCTAGTTATTAGTCATCTTGACTTCTTCGACTAGAGGTACATACATGTGCGATCTTACACAACAAGTGTGTTTTTTTGACTATAGTTACGATTGATAATTTTTGATTTTAACGTGAGTACTTTTATGAATAAATCGAATACTGATAAATTACATCAAAAATACTATCTTAATAAATTATTAAAAATGATAAAGAAGTTATTTTATTTATTTATTCAGAAAACCTATAAATTATAAACGGTAAGTAGAAAAGAAAGATCACGAGTCGTTCAAAAGCTGATGCGATGTTCAAATCTACAAGAGGTTTTAAAAGAAAAGGTACCAATCCAATGGGCTTGAACCACAATTACACTAACCACGCAACAACTGGCCCAGCCTATTGGGCCCACTCAACCTCTCACTCTCTTTCTCTGCGGCCGCGGTCCAAGTACCTCCTCCTAAACCCTAATCCTGGCACTGGACGGCCGAGACCACCTAGCTCCCCCGCACACCCAGCATCCGACGCTCCGTAACTGCCCACGTCGCCCCGACGCTTCCTTTATAAAAACTACCTCTCCGCTTCGAAGCACCACTCGCCGCCGCCGCCGCCTCCTTCTCCTCACCTCGCCGTCTCCCGTTACCCCAAGCTCCCCTCCGGCGAAATGGTACGGTCTCCCCGCCGATTCTTCCTTAGTACTAGTGGGTTGATTTCCGCTTCTGTAGCAATCTCCTTGCGGTTAAAAGGCTGGGGTTTTGGTGCTTTTTCGGTGATGTTTTCGATCTAGTCTCGTGGATCTTGGGAGTACTGGCTTACATTCCTGGAGCTGTAGCGTCGACGCGTTGTTGATTATCTTTCTGTACTTTGCTTGGAATTCATGTGTGAATCTTGGAATGTGCTAAGAGTTTGGATCGCAAATCTCGCAGGCCCCGAAGCGAGGTGGCAGGGCGCCAGTACCGGCGAAGAAGAAGACGGTACTGCACTCTATACTCTGTTCTTTCTTTGAAATCTCTGTGTTTCCTTGGTTGGAGTGTGTGTGTGATTTGATTGGGTTGGTATGGGTGCAGGAGAAGGTGACGAACCCGCTGTTCGAGAAGAGGCCGAAGCAGTTCGGCATCGGCGGCGCGCTGCCGCCCAAGAAGGACCTGCACCGGTTCGTGAAGTGGCCCAAGGTTGTGCGGATCCAGCGCCAGCGCCGCATCCTCAAGCAGCGCCTCAAGGTGCCCCCGGCGCTCAACCAGTTCACCCGCACCCTCGATAAGAACCTTGGTATATAGAAATTTATTTATTCATTCACCCCCTCTCGATTTATAGAGTTTGCACTGCACTTGCAAATCACAATGGCTGAGATTTTTAGGAGTTTAGGAGATGTACCAGTTGTTTTGTTGCAAGTCTGGAATAGTTGAGGTCTTGAGGAGACCAGTCATAACAAATATCATGTGCGCAATAGATTGATAATAATTATATAATGATAACGGGGAAGATGTGTGCGCTGTAACTTTTGGTGACCTTTGGGCGTTATAGTTTCTCATGATTATGGCAATATATGGTGCGCTGTGCTTAATAACTGATATCTTGTTTGATATCTTGATTGGCATAGGATTTAATGTTTGCTTTTGCTAATGTTTTGTGTGATTTGGCTTCGCAACTTAAGAATAGACAATACTATTTAAGTTTTGTTTTTAGTATACGACTGTTAATACATTAACACGCCATGCCAATAAAATGAGTGGTTATTTGCTCATAGAGTGAGAACTAGTTGCTGGCATCAGCTTCTTCCGCAGGGGATGCCATTGATAGAAGAAACCATCATTCTCTGTTTTAATTGACTATGGTTGCAATGTTTGGACTTGGAATCATGCCTTCTCTATTTTCATGCTATTTATGTGTAGGGTGTTTGGCTGCTGCTTTTTTTTGTTGTTGATGATTGTTTGTTTAGTTATGCACTTACGTATGTTGTCGTATGGCTACTACCTTCAATAGCTCTATATACGACATCTGTTCAGTCTTCAAAAAAAAAATGGTGTCGAAAGTCTCTGATGCAAATCATTGGTTACAGCCACCAACCTGTTTAAGATGCTTCTCAAGTACCGCCCTGAGGACAAGGCCGCCAAGAAGGAGAGGCTTTTGAAAAGGGCCCAGGCTGAGGCTGAAGGGAAAACTGTTGAGGCAAAGAAACCAATAGTTGTGAAGTATGGCCTTAACCATGTGACTTACCTCATTGAACAGGTACTAAAGACTTTTTCACTTCTTTGTTTCACCTAATTAGTCATTAAACAAGAGCTAGCTTTCATGGCAACAGGCAACAATGTTGTGAAAATTGAATGTCTTCCTGCAGAGCAAGGCCCAGCTGGTTGTCATTGCCCATGATGTTGATCCAATTGAGCTGGTTGTGTGGCTTCCAGCCCTGTGCAGGAAGATGGAGGTCCCTTACTGCATTGTGAAAGGAAAAGCTCGCCTTGGATCGGTACATTTCCTGATGGTCCCCTTGTTTTACTTGTTGAATTTATAAAGGCTGGTAGAACAAGGGTTGATTCTTGGCAAACAATCATCTGTAGATTGTTCACAAGAAGACTGCATCCGTTCTGTGCCTGACCACTGTCAAGAATGAGGACAAGCTTGAGTTCAGCAAGATCTTGGAGGCTATTAAGGTAAGAAACCATGAAACCCCCCATTTGCGATCTCAAATGCTGTGCTGTTGTCCTCTTGACTAACGCCGTGACTCAAATTCCCAGGCGAACTTCAACGACAAGTTTGACGAGATCAGGAAGAAGTGGGGAGGTGGCGTCATGGGCTCCAAGTCACAAGCGAAGACCAAGGCCAGGGAAAAGCTGCTCGCCAAGGAGGCTGCGCAGCGGATGACCTAAATTTAGCCTCTGTTGAGTCTGCCCTGTAGTTCCCGTTTCAGTGTCCTGATTTTGACGAGGAAATCATTGAGCACTGTGCAATCGTACTGTGGTTTGCTGAATCTAGTTTCATATCATTTCACTCACCAGATGGTGTTAGAAACTTTGCAAGATCACAGCCTACGGTGTTTAATTTCTACAGAGTTTATGCTTTGTGTTGAGCCACAAGTGTATTATGGAACACTACATTTGCAACTGCTCGCTGTTCTCTGCCGAACTCGTTTTCCTGAAGGATGCTGCTATGTCATAGTTATACTGTTAGTCTGTTTACGATTGATGCAATGTCATTCGGGATTTTGCTAAAATTAGTGTTACGAATTTGCTTAATTGCATGTTATGATGTCAAGTCATATGGCAACAATATTAACTTAAATATTCAATTCTGCCAATAACGATTTCTGAAGAAACACGAAGGAAAGTATTAGCAGTAACTTGTCAACGTTTATTCTGGCCATGTGACTAAGGGTCTGTTCATTTTTGCTACGGTTGATGACTTTTGGCTGCGCCGGATTTGGGAGGCGGGGGGCGGAAGGAAGCGGCGGGGGGGGCGTGGAAGGGGAAGCGTGCGGGGGGTGCGGAAGGGAGGGTGCCAGTCGTTGGATCCGAGAGGCAGGGGGTCGGAAGGGAAGCGGTGGGGTGGGAGGAGTCGGCGGGGGGGGCGCGGAAGGAGGCGGCGGGCGGGGGAGCGGGACGTCGGCGGGTGTAGGGCGTGCTTCGCCCGGTCGCGCGAATCGGGTCGGATTTGGGCGAGAAGGCGATGCTGTCGGTGGATGGAGAAGCCGACAGTAGCGCTGGTGAGAAGTGAAGGCAAGCGGTTTTACCAGGCGGTTGGCACGAGCTCCTTTGTTCGGTGTGCAGTTGGATGGCTTTCGGCTTCTTCCGTATAAAAGCCAAAGCCGGTCGAAAAACCCTTCCGAACAAGCCCTAATTTGGCCGGGGTGGCACTTGGGCCTGATTCTCCGGGCTCGTTTCGTGCATGTCGTCACCGGCAAGCGGGCCCCATGTCCGCAGCTGCACGTGCTACTCATGGCGGTGCCGCACAAAGGCCAAATCCCACATGAACAAGCCGTTGAACGAACGAATTGTTCTCGTGCTTCGCGTTTTCTGGCTGTTATTCTGTTAGTTTACGCCCGAATTTTGATGCCCCTCTTGCATCTCTTGGCTTCTCAATTCGCTGCCCCAATCGATGGACAAGGGCGATGCGCGCCGATTTTCCTTTTTTTTTTTGACGGGGGGAGTCGTCTAGATTCAGTGATGTGGAAATTGTGCATGTGCCTCTTATCATGTGAATTAGGGGCCGCTCACGACGGCTTCAAGCGGCGTGGTGGTTTTTTTTAACTGCTGTATTTTTTTTATTTTTTATTTTTATTTTTTTAGTTTTGTGTTTTCTTTTTTTTCGTATTCTTTTATATTGTTTGTGATAGATTAACATGTTTTTTTTATTTTTATTTTTTTAAAATTTAATTATGCTAAATAAATCAACTTAATTATAGTAAAAAATCAGTCAATTACAGTAAAAAAATCATAAGCTATCTTCATTCTAAATGCCCCTTAAGCAACCTTCTGAAGCTGATATGTTAATTCACTTCTTACTTTTAAAGATCTCTAGCTTGTTAATTTGTTCATGATGCATTGTCGTAGCGAGGCATTTCTTTAAAATCACAACATCTAGTGTAATCTTGAGAGGCAGTTGTTGTATGTTCGTCTTCAAGTTAATGGCCTGGATCGTCAGTGTTTTGAGTTGAATTATTTAGCCCAACTTTCATGAATGCCAGAACATAGTTGCAGTCCTTTGGTAATGCTTGAATTCTAGTTGGACTGGATCTAATTTCATCACTTTTGTGTTTCTTCCAGTAAGTCGATGGAGGGGAGGAGTTTGAGGTTGGTTTATTTCTTGGTTCCATGTCTCGTGCCTTTCTCGCGCCCTGCTGTGGCTACTCGCTTCGTGATCGATAGGGAAGAGTGCTTCTCTCATAATGTTGAGTGTGAGGGGGATACGGTTCATGTATCCTTTGTTGTGATCAAGGCGGACACCCCCATGGCATTTTACCGAGGATGGCGTGGATCTGCATGTGTATACCCCAATTGCACATAGTATGGTAATTTTTTTCTTGCATTGTTTGTAAGGAACAATAATAACTGGCTAACTACCTTTGTGTCTGTAGTTTGACTATAAAAAAGATTGAATACAAATTATGAAGAACAAGGGGAGCACGCAGTGTAATTTAAACTCCAGTTCTTGATTTGACGTTTGTCTGGACCCTTGAAAAGTTTTGTGCTGTGCTCTGGATTTCCGCGTATGGTAGCAAAATATTACCGTGATAGTTTACTTACCGAGTGAATTGCACTTCGCACGCACCAGGTAGATTGATCCCTGTTTCACTTTGCACCAGGTTTGTACCATATTTGGGTGGTTCGTCCATGTAGGCTACGAGGTGGCTCACGATGTAGATTGTAGCAGCATCCATCAGCTGATGCATGCTGAGTCATGTCTGCTTTTCTTTATTTAATTTCTGATGTTTAATACTAATTCACTCAGATGGCTTTCTGAGAGCATCCCAGATGCAATTGATTATCTGTGTACTAATTAAGCTATTATTATAAGTCACATCCATTGCAAAGCTGATTCAATATTGATTTATGGCAGGTTAAAGACCCTAATGGCAACCAAATCCATGATTCTCGTGACAAGACTAGTGGTAAGTTCAGAATTCATAGTTCAGAAGAGAGGTGTCCATGCTTCTGCTTCACTAATGAGCCCCCATATCATGGAACTGTAGACTTTGATGTTCATGTTGGCGATTTTTTATATTTTGACCAGCATGCCAAAGATGGTAAGAGTTTCTGCACTCTGTAGTTCCCTTAAACTTGTCTAACAAGCAACATGCCATTGATTCCTTTCTTCTGGAAAAATGTAGAGCATTTAGGTCAGTTCCTGAAGTCCTTTTTTTTAGTCAGGGTCCTTTGTTTGAACAAATTGCGAAGTTGGATGAAGCCCTCTACAACATTCAGTTCGAACAGTCCTGTTGCTTTACTACCAACAATTTGCCCTGCATTAGGAGCTCCAACATGTTATTTAATCATTTAGGCTGAATGTGCCAACGCAACCATCTTCAGCTACAGTCACTACCATTTACCAACTTGGGAAGGGATGGCTGATTCTGAATTTTGAGAACTGTTGTGTACTCCACTAATTAGCAACTTAAGAACACATGCCAGGTTATATTTTGTGTAAACCTCATGTTTTGCCGGTGCTTTCACTCCAGCCTTTTGCCCTGATGTCTAACTCATTGCTGCTGCCATGTCAGCATTTCGTATGTACTATTTCCATGACTTTTCAGCTGTTAATCTTCTGGTGCAAATTTGGCATTACCAGCTATACGCAAATTGTCGCTAAAAGTGCAATACTTTCCTTCCCTATTGTGATGCAGTAAACGAGAAGATGAGCAGGAGGGCAGTTCACAAGGCACTCTTCGAATCAGCTGCCCTTATTGCAGCCAGTGTTGTGCAGGTTTACTTATTGCGTCGCCTCTTCGAGCGTAAGCTGGCGACATCTAGGGTCTAATTCTCTGCTAGTTCGTTATACTCACCAACTCAGCTGGATTTCAATACCGCATTGTATGGTTGCAAGATTTGCTACTCTGTTCAAGTATCCATTCATTTTTGTTCCACAATTTTGCAACTCAATTGACACAGCACCGTGCAGCATTAAGCCATTAACTTGTCTGGACTCAGAAAAGCTCAGATGATACCAAATCCAAGGAGATGATGCCCACTGGTTTGTTGCTGCACCTCACCATCTGGTCATGAAACAATTGGAACCCATGTGCAGCCTCACTACCCATAATTCTTTTTCTGACTAGATTTGATTGAGTTTTGGATAATGATTTTACAAATAATGATTAGCGCAACTGCTCGAACCGATAGCCATAATATGGAACATTGGTGATTTGCAATTTGGCATGGCCCTCTCATGCTCTCACTTAACATCGAGTGAGGAATCTTTGACCAATCTTAGCCGTCAGTGACACGTATCAATGTCATGGTCATATAATTTCCTGGAGAGCGATTCTACATGAGAAACCATTCAGGCAGGCGTGAGCTCCACCAGAACACAGCTAATCAGTTGCTCATAGTGAAGAAGTTTCAGAGTATAATAATAGCCCAAATCTCGATGCATGTGACGTTGATGGATCAAGGGTCATCAGGCCGCCAATTTCGGAATCGAACACTGGGTAAGTTAGGTCCTCGTGCAAATGCCCGGAGATGAAGACCAGTGCAGTAGTACTCATCCCCTGAACGTGCCCTGGTATTCTGAAGGTCATAACCATCCTTAAGGGAGAGCACCAAGCGGTCATAGAATTAAATCCCAGAAAAATCTATAAATAAATCCACATAACATGTAGTAGTACTCAGCAAGACTCAGAACAGTGGCCCTTCCCCTGCTCTGTCGCAGCCTATGGAAGCCGCCGGTCGCTGCCCCAGCCAAATCGGCCAGCGAGACTTCGACTACCAGTGTGTGCGAGTGTGGGTGATCCATTTTGGGGATGCTCACGTCCGACCACCGCCTCTGCCACCAGCGGCGAGCCCCTTCTTTGCTGGCAAGAAGGGATGGGTGCACTGTTTTCGCTGGTAGCCGTTCGGACTACTTCGAACGCAACCAAATTAATGATCAAATGATCCAAGTGTTTCCTCTCAGCCGATCAGATGGTCTAAGCACCCCCTCAGCTGGTTGGATGGTCTAAACGTCCTAGCCGATCGGACCAGTCCGAACATAACCACCATAGGCCCCACCTGTCAGAGAGAGATGTCTCACTCCTTTTTTAATTTTGAATTAATTCAAACTGAGAACTTTAAATGGACATAATTTACTCATCTGAACTCCATGCTTAATACTGCTTAGATACTCGGAGGCACCAAAATGTCCTAAGGATCACTTTTAATCACAAAAACTGATTTGGGGAGATGGCTAGCTTTGACATGGTATTTTATGTTTCCAAAATCTCCAACATGCTTATTTATCTGGCGAATGGTAAGAGGGGTTGATGTAGTGTATGCATGAGAACATGTGGATTGTGGTAGAACCGCCCAGATAACCCTAAGGACCGAATCGGGTCATGACCTTCTATTGAAAAATAGCACAACCACAAGTCTGCAAATTGCAACTTAGCTAAATAAATCTATCGAACCCCCGGACTCATCTCACAAGGGAAAAAGTGAAATATTGCTAGGGCAAGGGGAGATTTAAAGGGACACCCAGGGCAGGATTAAGTTTGCCAGCTGCACTAGACGTTGGGGAGAGTGGAGTTCCGTTGCGCTAGTCATTGTGGTAAACATCCCAAGCAACGTTTGAGACCCATCGCAAGTGAGAGGAGCCCATAGGGTGAGATGACAAAAGGGGCCAGATATTTTAAAAAGTTATTGTGATGATCTACTCAACCGTATGACTAAAGAATTGTGTAAAGTAACTAGCAGATTGTCTCTTGTGGTGAAAGTTTATAACCTCTCCAGAGTAAAAACTATTTGAACAGCCACACCCACGGTCATGGACGGGCATGGGAACTTAATTTGAGATAATTCTATTTCAAAAAACTTTGTTGGTAAAATTGGAAAAGTGATAAGCCATAAAAAGCCCTGATTTATGCTGCCCTGAGTGTCACCCTAGTGTTAAAGTTAGGCGGATATGACGCCAAAAGATTAGTATGAGGTGCAAAAACCATGTAACGGTGGATGGAATCTAGATTGTTATTATTATTGTATTCTTTCACACATTTAGAAAATATGTTTTTGTTAAATATGCTAAATCTTAGGAATTTCTAATTATTATAATTTTTTAAGGCATTTGACAAATAAAAATAGGGAAAATTCTTCCTGTAGCACTAAAATTTCACTACTTTCGAAAAATACTATCAAAAAAATCGAGCTTCGAAAATTACCACCGAAAAATCCAAATCGCTTCGGAATTTACCACTCTGTTAGTTTTCGTTCGTTAACCCTCGTTTTTCGTCAGATAGCGAACACGAAATGTCATTTTTGCCCTCCCCTTTTCCATCTCTCCGCTCGGTCTCTCCGCTCGCTCTCTCACTCTCTCTCGGTCTCTCCGCTCTCTCCGCCGCCCGCTCCCGCGCCGCCGCCTCCCTCCCCACCTCGGCCGCCTCCTCCCGCTCCGCCGCCTCCTCCTCCCGCCGCCCGCCTTCTCCCGCCTCCCTCCCGCCCGCGCGTGCGGCCTCCTCCTCCCCGCCATCCGCATCTCTCCTTCCCACCGCAGTGAAGTCGCGGCGAGCGCCGGAGCCGTCGGCGGTGCGGAAGAGTGTGATGGGCTCGCCGGTGACAATGCTGCGGGCGAAGGAGAAGTATGCCATGTCGGGCGGCCCCACGGCCGTACACGGTGAAGAACCGAGGCCGGTGATGGAGAGGCCGTAGATGTGGTTGTATGCGGCGCGATGGCCTCGCCGGCCTTCTTGGTGGCCGCGTCACGACGCGGGCCGGTCCGTCGCGGTGCTCCTCGGAGAAGGGCGCGTCGGTGTTGAGCTCAGACACCGACGACGCACGCGCCACATGATGGCGGCCGCGGGTCAGCGTGCTTGGCCGCGACCTCAAAGAGGCTGACCAGCCCGGCGACGTTGGACGCGACGCCGGCCTGCGCGGCTGGGAAGGAGGAGATGTGGATGGCGGGGAGGGAGGCAGCGACGGCGGGGGCGGGGAGGGAGGCAGGGGTGGGGAGAAGGAGGCGGCGGGGCGGGAGGAGGCGCGGAGGAGCGGGGAGGAGGCAGCAGCGGAGCGGGGAGGAGGCGGCCGGGGGGTGGGGAGGGAGGCAGCGGCGGCGGGGAGCGGGGCGGGCGGAGAGAGCGGAGAGACCGAGAGAGAGCGAGCGAGTGAGCGGAGAGAGCGAGCGGAGAGATGGAAAAGGGGAGGGCAAAAATGACATTTCGCGTTCGCTATCTGATGAAAAACGAGGGTTAACGAACGAAAACTAACAGAGTGGTAAATTCCGAAGCGATTTGAATTTTTCGGTGGTAATTTTCGGAGCTCGGTTTTTTTGATGGTATTTTCCGAAAGTAGTGAAATTTTAGTGCTACAGGAAGAATTTTCCCATAAAAATAACCCGAGCTTTCCTTTGACAAGTTATGCATCTATATAATTACATATTATGTGTTCGCTCACAGAGCACGGTAGTTAGTGCTCACCCTCGCTCACTTAAATAATCTAGAATCAGGAGTCAGATCGCTACGCTTCAGCAATGCCCCAGGTCATGATGGTGAAGAAGATAGGAAGATAAAGAGACCAAGAATTAGATCGTAAACCCCATTTGGTGCTGTTAGCACATTCTAAGGGTCCTACCTATGTAACATTTTCATTTTCACTGCTGTATTTTATTGATTTTGGCCTAATCGACCCATGAGTAAGTCTACTAATATATTTACGCTTCCATATGATATGTACATTGATATTCAGTAATATATCTGTGAGCACTATCTACGATCCAAGGAATAGTGCGGTGGAATCACAGAGGCTCAAACTTTGCTCTCAGTGATTCTCTCTCCGTCATCTCCCCATTCGCTCAAACTTTGTTTAACTCCGTCTATATTTTCTATTCGTTAAACCTTATCTCAGATCATCCACCTAATTATAATAAAGCTTAATTTAGTTTAGTTGGATTTATTTAGACTTTTGAATTATTTGAATTTATTTGGATTCAGTTGTTTATCACATAATTAGAATTCAGAGTCCCAAAAAAACAAATAAGAGATCAAAGATCAAGATTCAAAAAGAAACAAAAACCAAAGAGTTCAAGGCCATTGACTGAAAAGGCTTTGAGTAAGATCAAGACTATGGCGCATTAAGCGAGGCAAGTCATCACTTTAATCATATTGTACATATCTTTTGAATGCAAGTTATTTTATTTGAAAATATCAAATTAAAATTTTTACTTTATTATAAAAATTACATTTGCATTAGTTCATAGTTTTCTCACTCATTGAGTTTGGATACAAAACCTTGTCACGCTAGAATTGATGGTAAACATACTAATGATATGTCCGTATTTAAGTACCATGCTTAGTCTTACTTAGATACTCAGTAACGTTAATTTGTCCTGACATCATTTCAAACATGAAAATGTGTTTTGGGCAGTCAATAGTAATGTGACTGGTATGTTGTAACTTGATTATTTTACACCCCCTAAAACCCTCAACTTGCTTAAATATCTAGGGGATGGTAAGAGAGGCCGGTGCATTGGATGCACGAGAATGTGCGGGTTGTGGTAAAGCCAACCAGATAACTTTAAGAATTAAATCTTGTATGATCTCCCTATGTAAAACAACACAATCATAAATCTATAATGAGTACGACTTGGCTAACTAATTTGCATTGACCTAGTGTGCGTTGCGCCATTGGTGTGCACATGTGCAAGTGAGCCGGGGGAGGGACTTTGACATGACGATGCAAGGGGAGCTTCTAGATGGATGGTCGTACTCCATAGCGATGGAAATCTTAGCGGGTGTGGTCTCGCTGGGAAGTTGCATTGTAAAGCCTTATAGTGACCTTCTTGACCTACAAGTCTAAAGAAACATGTGAAAAATAACAAGTTGGTTATCTCTTATAGGTAAAGTGTACGACCTCTACAGAGTGAAAACTATTCAAACAGTCATGCCCACAATCATAGGCGGGTGTTGGGACCTGCGGGAGTTAGTTATATTTATAAAATAAAAAACTATGGTTGGGATGAAAAGTGACAGGCAATTAAGGCTCTGAATTGTGTTGTCCTAGGCGGTCGGTTCCAGTGATAATAATGAGTAGATGTAACGCTGGTAAACTAGGATCGGATGCAAGTAGCCATGTAACGGTTGATGGAATCTGCATTATTATTACAATCTTTTACACACTTTAGAAAATGTATTTTAGTTAAAATTGCTAAGTGTCAGGAATTTTCTATATCTTTATCTCATGATGGCGTTTTGCAAATAAAAGGACCTTAAGCCTCCCTTTTTTTCAACCTCACATCTAGTATTATTGTATTCTGTGTAGTAGCTTGCTGAGTTTCTTTGTATTCACATTTGCTCAATTACTGTTGTTCAATAAGTTAGAAGAAGAAATATAAGCTCTGTGATCATCTAAGGGTGTTAACAAGACCGGAAGACGGTGAGGCCAAGAACTAGCTTGTGAACTCCAATTTGGTACATGTGGGACGTGTCCTGAGGGTCCTATCTATGTGAAGTTTCTATTTCCATTGATGCTCTTTAAAAGTTTCAGCGTGATGAACATATGAATAAATTTTACTGTTGCATTAGTTACGTTTTCATAAGATATATATTTGATGTTCAGTAATATATCTGTAAGTATTATCTATTGATCTAGATAATAGTATAGTGGAATCATAGAAGGATTTTGGATTGTAAAATCCTCTGATATGTACTATGAACTTTACTGTTTTCAGGCCAAATATTATATAGATCCTGCAGCGTTAACTTCACCCTCGTTCTTCAGCTAACTTTAGCATCATTTTGCAATTCAATCATCAAACCAACCTCTATCCTTTGCACTACACCAGTGCCCACCACTGTATACATAGGCCCACCCTTCCGGTCTCTTCATCTGTCTCTCCCTACCTTTTATTCACAAGTCCCTGCCTGCCTGCCTGCCTTCTCCCCATCACCATCAGGAACCAAAATCCAAGACACGCACACGCCAAGCGCCACAGCTTGAGCTCCAAGGCCATGGAGCAATGGAGAAGAGGCGGCTACCTGCTCGCCGTAGCGGTGGTGGCCGTGGTGGTGGCGGGAATGGCGCCGTCCGGCGAGGCGAAGCTGTCGCCGGACCACTACCGGTCGACGTGCCCCGACGTCGAGTCAATCGTGCGGTCGGCGGTGGCCAGGAAGGTCAAGGAGACCTTCGTCACGGTCCCGGCCACGCTGAGGCTCTTCTTCCACGACTGCTTCGTCGAGGTGAGTGAAATCTGTCAGCGCCTGCAATTGCACATTGGTATTTGGCATTCTTTACTGGGTTCTTTGACTTCTTTCTAGATGCAATGCGTTTGATTCAGATGTGTCCAGTGAAGTATCATGATTGGTTGTTGATAGAACTTAAATTGATCAAGAATTTAAAGGATTTCAACTTCTTTCAGGAAGTATAGTTGGTTGCATTTGCAACCTTGTAAAGTTTGCAACTTGCAGCTGCTTTTAAGCTCAGCAACATCAGCAGCTTGTCCTAATGTCTCTTTGTTTCATTTGAGATCAAAGTGATTTTGCTTTGTTTGCCTCATCAAAGGGGGGAGAGATGATACTAGTATGAAAAGTTAGGTGGTAGTAGTAGATTATTGCTACGAATGCCAACTCGATTGGCTCCAAATCACGCGTTCGCTGGTTCTGCCATGTGACTGCACGACCTTTCTGTCAACTGGGCTGAATTATCAAATATTTAGGTCAGATTTGCCGGGCGTCCCTGCTGGACGTTTGTCGCTTCCGACGTGGCGAATGCGGAATTTCATGCGGTCCACGTCATCATTCCTCATTCTCACGAAATTTGTTTATCCAAAATTCCAAATTTTAAATTACTTCACTGTGAAAGTACCATACCATCTGATGAATGTTAGAAGTAAAATAGCAAGATAGACGCGCTTTATGCTGAGTAAAACTGAACTTTGAGACATGCTTATGGTTATGGGGAATCACATTTACAGGGTTGTGACGCATCGGTCATAATCGCGTCCCGCAACAACGACGCCGAGAAGGACGCGCCGGACAACATGTCCCTCGCCGGCGATGGCTTCGACACCGTCGTGCGCGCCAAGGCCGAGGTCGAGAAGAAGTGCCCCGGCGTGGTCTCCTGCGCTGACATCCTCGCCCTCGCCGCCAGGGACGTCGTCATTATGGTAATTAAGCTCTGTCTTCTCATGGTTACAGCTCCTAGGTCCTGACAATGTCAGTATCTGATTCCGTGGTGGTGGCAATGGCATGGCAGTCGTCCGGTCCCCACTGGACCGTCGAGCTCGGCCGGCTGGACGGGCTCGTCTCCAAGGCCGGCAACGTTGCCGGCAGGCTGCCCGGGCCGGACATGCACGTCAAGGACCTCGCGGCCATGTTCGCCAAGAACAACCTCACCATGCTCGACATGGTCGCGCTCTCGGGCGCGCACACCGTCGGGTTCGCGCACTGCACGCGCTTCACCGGCCGGCTGTACCGGTACAGCGGCTCCGGCGCTGGCGGCGCGACGGTGGACCCGTCGTACAACCCGGCGTACGCGCAGCAGCTCATGGAGGCGTGCCCGCCCAACGTCGGCCCGACAATCGCCGTCAACATGGACCCCATCACCCCGTCCGCCTTCGACAACACCTACTACGCCAACCTCGCCGGCGGCCTGGGGCTGTTCACCTCGGACCAGGCGCTGTACTCCGACGGCGCGTCGCTGCCGACGGTGAAGGGCTTCGCCAAGAACCAGACGCTCTTCTTCGAGGCGTTCAAGGAGGCCATGGTCAAGCTGGGGAGGGTCGGAGTGAAGACCGGCAAGCACGGAGAGATCAGAAGAGACTGCACTGCCTTCAACAAGTAGACGCATACTGCAACTGCAACACTTGTAATTGAGATTTGTGTTTCTTTGGGGTTCGTATACTGGAATGGATACATTTTGAAACAGCCTCAAAATTTCAAAAATCTGAATTTATATGAATTTTGTTTGAATTTGAATTTTTTACCAAATTCGGAAAGTCCAGCCAAACTTCTGCCATCCAATTCTGGAAACCCGTCTTCCAAGCGCGGAAACGCCCTCAAGCCGCTACGCCATCGCCTCTGTTCCCGTTGCAGTGAGCCGCGATGCCGTTTGCGCTCACACATGCCGCAACGCACAACCATTGACAACAGCCGTGTCAAAACATGAAAAGCACACACTACTGCAGAAAAGATTATCACAGACGGTTCAAAAACATCATCATAGACGGTTTCGTGAGCTGTCTGAATTTATGGGTCAGTAATAATATGAACTCATCACCGACGGTTTTTAAACAGTCTGTGATATAAAATATTACGGACGGTTTGTACATGAAACCGTCTGTGTAGTTAACTATCACAAACGGTTTGTACATAAAACTATCTGTGATATGAGTATCATAGACGATTTATCCTAAGGAACCGTCTATGGTATTATTATATATTCCTAAATCTATGTCTATTTATTGACTAGTCTGCTAGCCAAAAAATAGAAATAGATAGAAAAAGAAACGTCAACCGTCTTCATGAAGAACAATTCGCAAAGAGATGGTGATGCTTTGTTTTTTCAAAGACCACCTTCTGACCACTGTCGAAAGGGTAGAATCCATGGATTAATCATGACGTAAAGATTGTCGAAAAATTAATTTAGTCTATGGATTGAAGTCTTCAAGAAATTGATAGAAGAAAAATCTAGAAACATTAAGATTTACATGACCGAAATCTTAGCTAGCGCCATCCATCAATTTCGTAATTTCAGATCCAAGCATCAAAGGAAGAGAGGGAAGGTGATCGGATGGAGGATATCACTGGCAATGAAGGAGAGACGGCGGTAGCATCACCGTTGTGTCACGACGGTAACAGCACAAGACACTCTTATGACACTTAAGACAAGAGTGCCTTGTGCAGTAAACCGTGGCATCACAACCGGAGGTGAAGGAGCTCACGGCGGTAGTCAGCGTCGTCAAGGGGACGAGGCATTTTGTTTTTGAGGAGAAAGCCGGAATAAGGAGTGGGGGAGAGAGAAAGGGAGAGGGGGTACTAATAAGGGGAGAGAGGTAGGAGGAGACCGGTGCCTGCCATTCGATGCGAAGAAAGTGGATGGTGAGATCGAAATTCTGGGAGAGATACCACAGATCGGTGGTGGCATTATCACAGACGGTTAGAATTATAAACTGTCTATGATGTATGATGATATCACATACGGTTTGTAATCCTAACTGTCTATGATAATATCACAGATTGTTCATGACAAGAATCGTATGCGATAATTAAAATTATCATTGCTCAACAAAATAATAATAATGTGGAATCTGCGATAATAGGCCTCACTCATATGGGTATGTGATAATGGTACATATCAGAGATGGTTTGGTATACTAACTGTCTGTGATAACGCTTAAAAATACACACTCTACTCCTACCTGTTGATATTCCGATGCATGCAACTCTTAAACTTTCATACGGTTCTGGCTTTTATAGGTAATACGTATTTTCTTAATACAATTCCTTGATACCATAAACTCAATCTCTTCCAAATAGTCCTTCCTTCTCTTCTTTACCAGATTTTTCAACAATGGCATCCACTATTCTTTTAATCTCCTTCCTCTTATCTATCCATCATGAGTTGTTCGGCTACAACCTTACATAGGTGGCCAACAACTTATGTCTAGAATAAATCCTCCGCACACGCCCTACTCTCCTTCCTCGAGTAGCTTTCATCCGTCAGCTGAACCTCATCATCTAATGTCGACGGAGGTGTCTCTTTACCGCTCAAGAAAGGAAGGCCGCCCTCAGCCTCGTTTTTCTCTTCAATGTGCATTAAACGGAATAAGCTCTTGCAGCAATGGAGAGATACATAGATAACCTTGCCACTCAAGCAGAAACAGTCGATTATGAGTTATCATGATATCCTTTTTGAGATTATGATCCATGCTAATGATTTGCCCAAGCTAGAGGAGGAAGTGGAGAGGGCAAGGATAATCTTTGTGGTATTTGAGGATGCAACCGCTGATCCACCAACTCCAAAAGTAGAAGGGGAAGCATATGAAGCTCAGAAGACTGAGATCTGTAAATCTCTTTTTTCTACTTTGTATGAAATTTAACTTTAATTTGTCTTTTGTAAAAGTGACTGATAACACTATTTGGCCAATATAAATAGAAAAATATTGCATAAAGCTGAGTCATATGTATGTCAAATTTCTACTTATATGTTATTCCAGCTCAGTAGATTCTATAGTTCATATGACACAAAAACACAGGCAATTCTTTTTAAAAATTATTTGTGATAATTCACAAACGGTTGTAATTAAAAGCCGTCTGTGATAATAGGAGACATCATAAATGGCTTTTAAACATAACCGTCTATGATAGTTTCATATACAGTTTTTACCAAGAACCGTCTGTGATAGTTATATATCATAAACGGTTCTAGCAATCGTTAGAAACATAGACGATCATGCTTGTTAAACCGTCTATGATAATTGTAACACTCACGGCTTTTTGTAAATCGCTTATGATGAGGCGTCCAATATAGTCTGATTTGTAGTAGTGAGTACTCGTGCCACCCGTACCCACCATAACGCCACCGCTGACCACACGCTACACCACTCTCTGTCGATCTGCACTTCTGCCACCTCCCATTGCCAGCTGCTTGACAAGCACCACAGCGTTGCTACAGCGTGAAAGCCGCTCAGCCGTCCATGCACCAAGCTCACTCCCGCACCACCACTGGTGCCACTGCCTTCGTGACCTACATAGCCAAGCCTTACAACCCCTCACTCACTTTCTACACCGCCCCACAGCCACACTTTCTCCCTCTGCTCTGGCCACGTCATGCCGCAATCGCCGATGCCCAAATCTTCACTAGTGAGTTCAACACCAAATTCTCACCACTACCTCCTTTCTAATCAAACTGCCTGCATCCTTAGCATCTCACAATCACCATGAAGCTAACCTTAGCTTTCCACCTAGCCTCGCCGCCCCCATCTCGTTGTTGCCAAGCTCCATCACTCCACCACCCACGTTCACCATCGCCATACCTCCTTAGACCATCTAAGCAAAGCCATCACCACCACCAAGCTTCTCTAAACTCCTAAATGCTCGAGCCACCATCAAATTTGACCAAAGCTTTGTCGTAGCTTCGTCGTGTCGTGCCCCTGTTCTGACTTCTAACCAGACTCCGCCATCGCTAGCCATCTCTAAATTGTTACCGTGAGCTCGTGTGCCCAAAATAGGTTGCTCGTGTCCCATAGTTGCTTGCCACACCATCGCTCGCCGCTGTCTGCCATCGATGAATCCGACGCTGTTGTTTCCCTTACTTAGTTGCCAAGAGAGTGAGATCTCTTGTTCCAAAGGGAGCTGAGCCACATGCTCTCTGGCTGCCAAGGTGGGCTAGCTTTGCTAGCCCTTGCTGTCTTCTAGCCCAATCGAACAACTGGGCCAGCCAACACTATTTATAGCCCAGCCTAACACTGCATAGATTGATAATCTCAACCAAACCATTGCTATTCACTAAACTCGACATGCTAGGAATAGCATCAACCTGGTATTGTTCATTCGGCCATTACTATTCATCAAAAATTCGATAAGCCTATTTATACTCGTTTCAACCATCTCGAGCCCGTCTAGTCTACTTTGACTCCATTCGACCCAACCAATTACCGCTTAAACCCTATCCACCCAAACCCTCATATGTTTAAACCTTTTTTCAAATTTTTCTCTTTTATTTTGTTCCTGGCTCACTTTCTTTCGAGCTTGGACTTATTTGATTTTTTATCTTTATGATAGCATCCAAATTCGTTGAGCAAACCACCGAAGAAGCTAATCAAAAGTAGAAGAAGTAGGTCCGATCGGATACTACCAGCAAGAAGGCAAGTTACATATTTTTTATCATGTTGATCCCATATTATTAAATTATTATTATATTTATTTATGTTATGTTAGCACTTTTATGTACATAAAATAGAATTTTGATATGATATGATGGATAGTTAGATCCTACCACTGCAAAGCCCTATCATATTCTTGAAGACCATATTTACCTTGACAACCTTGGTGTAATCAATTATGATACATAATCGCCATATAGATAGCTAGTAATAGGATTGGACAATTAAAATGATTTACTTGTACTAATAAAAATTATTCGACTCTATGTAGGTAGACTTTAAAGTGAAACTAAGGTTTGATGCTACTTAGTGGGAAGCTACTAGATGATTAGAGAATATGGCCTCACCCTAGAATTGATGCTTTGATATGATTTTGGTGGTATTATGCTATGATGCACGTGGTATGTGAATGATGGCCTCATATATGGCATGTAAGGACTAGACCCTTATGTCAAGTAAAGGACATAAATCTTGTTCAATCACAAGTTTGACTTACCAACTTGGTCTAATACACTGCTCAATCTGATCGAATATCTATAAGAGAGACCGCTATCCCAGGGTTTCAGGATGGCCCACAATAAAGGGATGAGATAGATGGGCTTGTTGTACCACTTGCCAATCTTCACAATAGTAAGTTCACTCAACGTCAGGCTACCATTTCCGCTTTGGCTAGTGGATTACCGATGATGGTTGAATGATTTCGAGCCTATTGGGTAGAAATTAGAATGAAAAGAGCAGTGAACGACCTTGTTATCTTAACTCAGTCGCACGTTATCATATTATATGTATATTGTATGACATTGTGAGTTTGTGATATCATATGGATAAAACTGGACAACTGTGCGAACTATGATATATAGTATTTGGATATGTCGTGCTTCTGGTCAAATAAACTGTGTTTAATTGGTGAATCTAACAACAAGACATAAGATTGGAATGATTTTAAGATGACAAATAAGATTGTTAAACCCATTTTCTTTTAATAAAATAATGTTTGGTTTGTCGAATTTAAATATCTTTGCAAACAAACATGCATTCATACCCGTAATAATAAAACCTTCATACCTCATTTATTGACATCCTGGCAAGTAGTTAAGCAGATATTTTTGTGTGATTTGCTGAGTACGATTGTACTCATAGTTGCTTAATTATCACCAAAAGTTTGGCTTTTATTATTAAAGCATAAGCATGTTTTAGATACACTATTCTTCACTCCACAACTGATCTTTCTAGATAGTTGCAGGAAAATCTGAATGCATCAGAAACAGGGCCGTCACACATTTGGACACAGTTCCCAATGTCTTCTCCTTGTACAGACAAAAGTGTTAGCACCATGGAGTCATGGACACACAATGATATTTTTCAATTAAAAGTGATAGGAAGAAGCAACGAATACCTGATCAAAGCACTGATTTGTACATGGAGATGAATTTTGACAACTCTTTAGATCTTTTACATGAGAGATTTTGCATACAGATTGTTGTACACAACCTTATATCTGGTAAACAATAATCGATCTTAAGGCAACATCAATGATGTAGAAGGCCGACACGATCAACAACGAGAGAAAGAAGCTAACGTGAAAGCGCCATTGGCGTTAGAGATATTGCCATGGAGCAGCACGTTGGACATCACTGGCATCGTCAAGTTGTGACGACGATGCACACCTGCTTCTCATCCTCCCTATCTAGATGGTGCTGGTGAGTAGTGATGAGGGCCTGACAACACCAGTGAGCAAGCGTACTGGGTTTGAGGCCGTCGGGCAGTTGTACAAAGCTCCGAAACTCTTCAAACCCAACAGCTTGGAGGCCACCGCCAGCGCGACGGCCCAGTAAGCACCTTATCCGAGACTGATGAGCAGTGTTCTGATGTACAATGCCCCAGGGCGAGCCACTACAAAGAAGATCGAGGCACACTATTTCCATCAGTAATTGAGCTACTGCTGCAGCTCTTGCCCTTGCGTATGCATGACCTCTATCCATGACCAAACAGCAATGACAAGCAGAATTAACTTACAAACATTAAGTGATGCAGCCTGAGCAAATTTGAAATTAGTGAACTAAAGGCTTATCGATTATCAGAAAGCAACCTTTTGCCCCTTTTTTTAAGGCCATTACAAGTTAGCTAAGAGCAACATGTAGTTGCTTACCTTATAATGATCTTTGAAAAATAGCCTCCACCAATGTGGCCAAGGAGATCCAAATTCTAATCATGGACACAAAAATGTGGGTCTCCTTGTAGACCATGAGATCCAAAGGCGATGTGACAAACTTTACTTCCTTGGTGGCGGATGATGCACTCATATTGTAAGGGTTGTTGATGAGCTGTAATAGGGTGATATTAATGAAGTCACCGAGGACACGACCTATTTGATCTAAAAGGTAGATGAGGTATATATAAGATATATGTTTGTGCTTTTAGATATATGTTGATTATGGAATCAATTCCTATAATTATGAAGCCTATATGAGATATGGAGGGATAGATTTTTTCTTTTTTAAATTTTGTCTAATTCAATGTGAATATGACTAACTTAAAAATTAGTCGTGTATGTATATGACTAGTTAGAGACCCGTGCGTTGCAACAGAGTTATAAAAATAATGAGACAGAACTTACTGTCTGACCAACTTCACACATCAAAACATTAGAGAGTAAGCGATAGAGAGAGAAAGATGGCTAGAATACGCGAGGAGACGGGAAAAATGGAGGTGTGCGATTGTATCCTGAGAGAGAGAAGGAGAAGAGAGACGAATGATCTAAATCAAATTAGATGGTTGAGAAGAGAGGAGAGAGGTCGTACCAACCATTAACTTTTTTTATAATAGTAAAGAATAGTTTGTACAGGTTTATGGTAGATCAAATTGCGCGGCCAAAATTCTCACCTCCTTCTAGACCCTTCCGTTCCATCCGCCTCCCACGATCCACGCGTCGCGTCCTTCCCACGCAAAACTAAAACCCTCCATCTCAGTCCAAACGCGACCGGACCGAACCAAGCCCCCAAACCCTAAGCTCACCGGCGGCGGCGGCGGAGAGCAGCGGAGATGGACCCCGACGGACTGGCGACGGCGTTCGTGGAGCACTACTACCGCACGTTCGACTCCAACCGGGCCGCTCTGGCGGGGCTGTACCAGGAGAACTCCATGCTCACCTTCGAGGGCAATAAGTTCATGGGCGCCGCCGCCATCGCCGGGAAGCTCACCTCCCTCCCGTTCGCGACCTGCACCCACCGCATCACCACCGTCGACTGCCAGCCGTCCGGCCCGACGGGCGGCATGCTCGTCTTCGTCTCCGGCTCCCTCCAGCCCGACGGTGGCGAGCACCACATCAAGTTCTCACAGGTTCAGAACCAATCCTTTGGCCTCATCTGATTCGTGGTTACTGGAATCTTTGGCGGTGATTGGATCGGGGCTAGATCTCCGTACTGGAATCTTCTAGCAGCGTGTTAGGATCTATTTTAGAGATCGGGTGTCCAATTGCAGCTACTGCGCTTAGATCTCCACCTTGGAATTTTTTAGGAGGGTGTTCGATCGTAGTGATTCGTCATATGACTGTTGTTGCTGGCTTGCTGCTGCTCTGATGGATTGTTAGATCTCCATTAGGGATGTTATGTGAGAGTGCTACATTGTAGTGGTTTGATTACCAATTGTTAATTGTTGCTGGTCTGATTTGCATGCTCGTAAAATAATTTATTTTGATTCGCCTTTTAACTGACTCGCTAGTGTTGTAAATTTGTTTGGTTTGATCTCTGGTTAATATTTATTGCCCTGGAGATCCAAAGGTTACTGATCTGTGGTCCTATGAGCTGAGTCTCAAGATCTTATGTTATGTCCTGGGACTGTACTGCCCTTGTGATTTACTATTGGTCATGATTTGATTGTTGTACCAGTCTATTTGTTCGGATGTCTGATCTTGTGTTAGCTTTCAGATAGTCTCCAGGATTCTCAATGTTCTGTACCTGTTAGGATTTGATATATGATCCACCAATGTTGTTTGCCATTAATGTTTCCTCCTTGCGACGACACGTTGGTTGTGTTGACCTTCATTTATGCTGTTTCTTGTCAACTATGATGGCCCCTGATCTCTTTTTGTGCTGGAGGGATTTGAGATGTATGTAATGGTCTTGGGAGTTTCCGTGCTCTATCAGCCGATATGATTCATTGTTAATTGGTTTCTGTGGAATTTTTTCCCGTGTGTTCATTGTGTTGTCTCTAATACACTATTAGATAGGACTAGGTGCCAATAATAAGGGTTTTGTGTTCCAATTTTTTAGTAGATTCCTACATTGTTAAGGGTAACGCAGTTACGCAGATGTGGCATATTTCGTAGGTCTTGGTTTGACTTTATTTAGGTTCTTAACTCTGAATTGTCATGTTGAATGGCTATACCTTGGATATTGCATTTATATGCACTTTATAGTTTATACTAGCATTGGCTCATCTTATAACCCTGATTTCCTCATGTGCATCATTGAGCATAAGCTTATGAACACAAATTTGGCATGCTGCATATTCAGTGACGAGATGGTTTCAGTTTCAACTGGACCAATCTACTTGGACTTTTGTATGCTGGGAATACCAAAACTGCTTTCTTCCCTGTTTTTTCTTCTGACTGGCGTATCATGGAATCTTGTAGAGTTGTATGTCACTTCTCTCTATTTTTTCCTAGTTAAGTTTAGTTGCTAAGTTGATCTCTGGCTCTCTGCCCTGTTTCCTGTTGGTGTTTTTCTCTCAATAGAGTAGTTCATGCTTACTACCGTACAATGCAACCTTTACTTAGGTTATATGACTTGATAACTGAAAAATAGTATGCTCCAGTACATATGTTCCGATCAGATGGATTAGATCAAATTCCTATAGTTGGCTTTCACTCATCCATGGTGACTCAAACAGTACTGCTAGTTATGTATTTCTGCTACAATATTCTAGATTCTAATTAAGTGTTCCTGGATCACCTTCATGGTTTTTTTTTGCGAGAAAATATTGCACATGCTACTGTTTGTATGTTTTGTGCTTCAAATCTTCATTGTGGTACTGCTATGTGCATGCCCAGTTGAATTTGTGTTTCTGGCAGCCGTGCTGGGTCTTTTATGAGCTGTGGCATTTATGTTTGCGCTTTTTTCAGATAATTGATCTGAATGCCTAAGGGAGCTAGATTACTTCAAATTTCCTGTCATGTATTTGTTGACATCTGATTGTTAGGGCTGTCCAAATTTAACTGGAAAGTTTTTGGTTGACATGCTCAATGTTCTCTTTGCTGACATTGCAACCTGCTGTTGGTGCAGATGTTCCATTTGATGCCAGTTGGACCAGGGAACTTCTATGTGCAGAACGACATGTTCCGCCTGAACTACGGCTAAGAACCTTCCTCAAGATTTCATAGAGAATGTTCTCCCTCAATGGAAGTCACAGAGAATGTTTTCCAGAAACAATCTGGTTGTGGGTTTTGTGTTCAATGATGAAAACTTTATAGTGCTTTGTTCTCAGCACTTTATGTGATTTGTTGCGAGGAATTGTGACTTGGTGGATTCCTGACTTCCTCTTCGGCCCATCTATCTTGGTGTCTGTGAACTTCGAAAATATTTGATATTGAGATTTTGCAGACTGCTCAATCCTCCATTTCTTACTGAGTCTGTAGTGCACTTAGCCAAGGAGGGTGGCAAAAAATTTCGCGTGCATGTCGCAGGGAAGAGCAAATACGCGATGATGTCTTGGTTTGTATGCTCTGTCGACACTGAGTTTTACCGGCAATCCGGCCACTTGACGGTTCTCTCTCCCTTTCCCTTGCGTTTCTTCGCTCCTAGATTCCTGCGAGGTGATAAAGCAACACGGCACCGTTGGGCAAACTATCGCACCATTTAATTTAGTTTCTGATTTCTATTTTTCTATTATTTATTAAATTTGTCCTTTTCTGTTTTGTTTTTATTTTTTAGTTTTTAGTTTTTCTGTATTCTTTTGTATTATCTATGATAGGTTAATATATTTTTTCTATTTTTAAAATTTAATTATGTTAAATAAATTAACTTAATTATAGTTAAAAAATAAATAAAAAATCATAAACCAATGTTATTTTAAGCACCCTTATACGGCGCTTGGGTTTACATTACCTACAGGGCCTTCGCTTCTTGAGGTTGCTCTCCTCTTGCTTTCATGGCCCCTACTTTTGCCCTAATCACCTAACCTTTCAGTTCGTGGGGTCTCGGGGCATCCGTTTTCTTGCCAAGACTCCAGAATATGAGCTTAGCTATCACCGGGCCTACTTAACTAACGCTCCCAGACTGTAGCAATCTCGTATCCTTTTTGGGTTCTGGAGAAGCAGCGCTTTCATGAAGATATATTAGCATTGCTGGCTTAAACAAGGATTAAGTGAAGTTTAAGTAGAGGAGACAAAGGTTATATAAACAAAAAACAGAAGACAGTGCCATGAGATTGAACAAAAAAAACACCTCTCTTTCTCATTTTCCGTTTACGATCCACAACATCGGACAAGTAAAATGTCAGGTATAGGTGACACTACTAGCATTCTGTTGGGCAAAATATGCGAACTGCAGTCGTTCCTCCCGAACAGCAGCAATGTTAGCTCCTGACAACACAACTGGGAGAGAGACAATTCCAACAGAACCACAACAAGATACAAACTTATTGAGAAACACAGAATTTCAGGTCATTCTGCAAAGAAACAGACACTCGCCATGTCTGAAACAATTATAAGCCCCACGTAATGTGATGACCACACTGTTGGCAGTACTAATGACCTCGGTGCTGGCCAACTAAAATACGAGTCACGGAAGCTGACGAGATTGAGTACGATAAAAAAACTCACAAATTAAGTTTAAAAGTTAAGTCGAAGTTAAGCTCAAATAAAGATAGAGAGAGAAAGAAGATAAAAAATAATAGCAAAATGTTGCTGTCAGATTTGGTAGTATCTGTTCTTTGGCTGTCATCTAGACGAGGGATCTTATCGTCTTAAATTGGGCTTCAGCTTTTAGTTTTTAATTTTGTTCTTTTTCTGGTTTTTGATTTTTTTGGCTTTATGTATTTCGTATTCCCTATCTCTACTTTTTCTATTTTTAAATTTAATTACATGAAAAAACTTACAACAGCTTGTTGAGTATCTTCCGTGCTCACCTTGTAGATTCCTAGTTAATTGGAGCTTTGAAGGATAACCCTGTCCAATGTGAATTAACAGCTCGAAGACCTTGGTTATGTGGACTACGAGATCGAACCAGCCTCTGGTGGACTTGATCCTAAGGATTAGAGGACGGCTGTTGAGGACTCTAGGATATATCCTTGAAGATTAAATGTAGAGATAGGGTAAAATGAACATGCTCGTTAAGAAGTTTAAAGTAAGGGCTATCAAACAACTATGTGATGTAATTAGCATTGAAAAGGCTTGCAACTGTTCTGTGTAATATACCACTTACCATGCTCTCTTACATGCTACTCTGATGTGAGACATTGCCCTATAAAGCTAGTGTTTACAGAGTAATGGCTCAAAAGACTGGTGGCACTCCTCGAAGGAGAGCCACAGGTCGTCACACGCAATAATTAAACCAGAACATTCTTTCCGTATGTACAAAGTTTGCTGTCAAGATTCAAGAAGCATCCTCCTAGTTAATAGTATCAAACCATTTGATCTTGTCGCGATGTTACATGGTAAAAAGTTTGTCCAGGAAGGAAAGTATAGGTCGCAACAAGTTCAGTGCTGCCCAAACTCGTCTGCTTCTGTACACCTCTGTGGGGAGCCTATTTCGTATTCGACTTCACATCTGCATGAATGGAGGCTTGCAAAATACATGCCCTGCCAGAAGAGGACAATCAAAAGGTCATGTTATACTGTTGTGTTGGACAGTGCAGTTAGCAATATGGGCAAAAAAGTGTTGGCAACATGATAATGACAAAAAAAGGAATTGCATTGATATGATCATATGAACCGGGTTTGGTTTGTAATACTGGATCTTGAGGGTGTACTGAAAACCGATCAGCATTGTTTATCACAGAAAAATTACAGTATAGATTTTCATGTATGAACAAAACTTCTCTAGGACAAATCAAGGTTGGTGGAGGAATTGAGGTTCCCGTTCACAACTATTGCTCCCTTGGAAAGCAGTCTCTAATTACAATATTTAATTATCTATCTCAAAATTCCTATTCCTATCAGGAATGTGCGAGCGATAGCAAAATGCTAAAGAGAATACGCTAGGTCAAGCTCCACTTGCCTACTCTCCTTTTTTTTCTTTCTTTTGGCTAAGAGACTAAGGAAATGTCCATATTGAATACGGCTGATAGCTTTTTGACCGAAAAAAGTGGATTTTAGAAATAGATGAGCGATAAAAAAGGTGAAAAAGATATATGTGCACGAGATAGCAGTGAGGTGTGTGATGCGCTTATCACCCTCTGCCTTAGTCTCGAAGCAAGCTAGGAGCAAAAAGGAGTGGAGAAGTCGCTTGAAAAAGCCAAATATTTATTAGGCAAACAGAAGCCAGAAACAAAAACTAATAATAACCCCACCTAAGAATGCTCTTCTTCAAAATCATCAATCCTTACATTTCTCCCTTTCAAGCTTTTTTTCCTTAAGAAACTCCACCTGTCTACCTATGGGGTGTGTCTCCCTATGGGGTGCTTATTTGGGCTTATGAAGCTCAAGCTTCTAGTTTTTTTCCTATCGTGCTAGCTTTTTTTACACTATGGCTATTGGTAATTTTAAAACGTAATTAAAATTTAAAAAATAAAAAAAAATAGTTATATCATCACGGATAATACAAACAAATAAGGTAAAAAGGAAAGGCAAAACTCAAAAATAAATAAATAAAAGACAAAATTAAAAAGTTAGAAACAAAAAGCTTAAACTCAAATAAGTACCCCATAAAGTTTCTTTTTCTGGTTTCCTACTTAACAAGCACTAGGCAATCAAATTCCCATTTCACGTCACATGTCCTTTTTGACTTTGTATGTTTACTGCTCCTTCCCCCTTTAAATTCAAACGGTCGGTGACACAGTTGCTCTTTTCCATTAACATAATTCGTCAGCCTGCAGCTCTCAATATTCTTTCTTGACCAAACTTACACAACCGAAACATACAGGGGATGAACTAGCTTGCACCAACAGACACCGATTGCTTTTCCTTTCCCCCTTCCCCTTTTTTGACGAGTGGGATGGTGCCCGGCGCTTAAATCCTAAGTTAATTTCATTATGCAGGCAATATAATTTCTATTAAAAAAAGGGGGACAAATTAACTCCTGCAGGCTGTTCACATTGTTTGGAGAACAATTAAGCATGCATGTGATGTCCTCCTGAACTTAATCAACAGAACAATCCTAAAATCACTACTTGCATCCAGAAGCTAAGTAAATTTCAGCATTCAGAACAATTTAAGGTGCCCAAAGACCATAGATGCTTCAAACTTGGGCATAGTTTACGCGAAGACGCTCAATTTGGCGCATTTAACCCCGAACGAGACAGGAAACCCCACCAATTCTATTCAATCCCAATTATGTCAAAATTCATACTGAATCCCAGTGTTGACCAGCCTAAACATACGAAAGACGAGACTTTCTTTTCCCCAAGCATGTAAATCTAAACGGCCGAAAAACGTACATGTGGAGGCCTCCTTCGGCGAGGACGAGCGCGCGGCAGCAGGCCAGAGGATGGCCCTCCCGATCCCGGAGAGGTTGGTGACGAAGCCGACGAAGAGGAACACGCAGGCGAGCCCGATGACCCAGGGCATGAGGAAGAATCCCAGCATGAAGGTTACCGACCCGCAGAGCATGAGCGCCATGGACGCGCCCAGCAGCATGGACGCCACCCCCGCCGCCGTCACCTGCCGCGGCCGCGCCAGGGCCCCCTCCTCCGGCGACCGGAGTACGGTGAGCAGGAGCACGCAGAGCTCGTAGAGCAGGCGCGATTGCTGCGCCTCCGTCGCCGGCCTCATGCCGCCGCCGTGGAACGCCGGCCCTGGAATCTTGGACGAGAAGAGGAGTAGATGGGAACACGTTTGCTGTTTTCTTTCTCCTTTTGGGGTTTGCGCCCTTTTTTATTTGCTGAAAGGAAAACTTTAATGAGGGGAGAGATGACAACATGGGAATGTGACTGGGGCCACATATTTTCTTTCCAAGGAAACATAGACGGAGAAAATGTCAAGAAACAAACGCAGTGAAAAGTCTCGTTCTGTGATCTCATCCTAGCTACTGCGTCTCCGATCTTCCTCTTGGAGAGGCTGCTGCTCGCATGGCGTTCGCAGGCTTCATCCAACCGCACACCAACGGCGGCGCTCGTGGCATCAGCGAGACGACGACCTCCCCTACTGGCAACTGCGTCCGTCTACGAGAGGATAATGGTAGGCCGGCTTAGGCCCCGCTCAGCGATTATCGCTAGTGTTGGGGTGCTGTCCGTGGTACTGTAGTACATACTGTAGCTACAGTACCTGCTACAGTAAAAAATTTTGTTTTTATTTATTTTTTTCTCATGTTTCTTTGTATCGTCCACTCTAGATTAGTATGCCATTTTATTTTTAAATTTTTAAAATTTAATTATATTCAATAAACTAACTCAACTACAGTGTTTTTTCATCAATTATAATGTTTTTTCAGCAAAAATCAAAAGCTATCGCTATTCCGAACGTCCGCTTAGTGGCTTGGCTATGCTCATGGATAAATTATTCTTTACTGGTTGGTTATTTCTGGTGTGACGTGGATAACTGTGCAACTAATTGGTCAGTCGTCAAGGTTGCTTCAACCCATGGTTTCCCCTAGGGTAGGTAGAGCAGTATTATCTCTTATTTTAGGGGCGCTTGTTTTAGCGATGGGTTCTGACTTTTGGCTGAAATTTCACTGTAACTGACTTTTTTTACTATAGCAGTTAGTTTTTTGGGCATAATTAATTTTTTAAAAAATGTAAAAATAGAAAAAAAACATGTTAACCCATTAGGGACAATACAAAGAAACACGAAAAAAAGAAAATACAAAAAAGCCTAAAATATCTAAAACAATTTAGAAAAAGACGAAATACTGAATAATGAAAAAAAACAGAAACTAGAAGCAGAAATCGAAACGAGCGGGGCGTGACATATCACTTCCACACTTTAAAGACAATATTTTTAATAAGCTGACTCTAGCAAATTTTATAGTATTATTTTTTTTACAATTTCTTTTCACATTGGACCTTCATGTAAAAATTTTATTATTCCTACTACCCTTCTCTCTTATGATCCCCATCTTAGGACTCCACCAACACAATCTACCCCTCCTTTTTCCACTCACCAGCTCAACCTCTCTTTGCTGCACCAGCTCCTCCTCCTCTCCATGGCGCTGTCCTCCCCCTCCCTTCTGCATCGTCCTCGTGCCGTAGTCCACCTCCATATCCCTCATGTCGGCCTCCGCCTCCCTCGCCACTCTCCACCACACCTTCACTCTCCTTCACCTCCCTCCTCATTCGTCGCTACCGCCAACCACACCTCCTTGCCCTACTTCACCTCCACCACCGTGGGAGGCTAGATCTGGTAGCCATGGCTTAGATTCAGCTGGATCCAAGCAACCTACGTGTTTGTGCTACTAAGTTCGTAGTGGGTCCCACAAAATGTGTTGCGCGCTTAGCTCCAACAACATTTTTTGTCATCCTCTCACCATTGGTTCGCGTGACACCACGTAACAAAAACACAAACTTACAAGTTCACCAAAGCCAAGTGCCACCACGCAACAAAAATCGTCGGCTTGGAAGCGATCTGACCACTGGGCGATCTGACAGCTGGTCGGCCTGATTGCTCGCCGAGAAACAGTGTAGGTTGCACTGCACATGATCCAAGAAATAAGTTAACTTTTATACCACCAATCCAAATATAGTGAAACTTGACACAAGTTCTCCTTAAGATGTCAGGAACCTATGCTAAGTATGGATCATGAATATCGATGTCAAAGCTTGATCTTTATCCAAAACAAAGATAGTTGTACCAAAATTGGGTAAAAGAGGAAAACATTAATCTACTCTTTCTTGTAAATCTTATATGATCTTAGATAGATTCTCATATGTCATAGAAAGATAGATCATAGCAGATACTCAAGCCAAAACGTCCATAAGAGCATAAACCCAAAATCACCTCTCCCTAGAGGAAATCTGGGCAAACTTAAGAAATCTCCCTAGAAGGCACCTAGATGAATGAGATCTAATCTCCAAAAGATATATTCACCTCTTACATGTCCATAGCACCAGGAAAGATCAAGAAGAGATAAATTCAAACAAAAAAGTTGTTGTTGGAACCAGTCCAAATAGTAGGTATCTACTACCCTTTCTCCACAGGAGACATATGAAAAGGGGAGCTGAAGACCACCCTTTCCCTCATACCCCCTAGAGTTTTATATATATGAATGGGGCAGGATAAGAATTACCTATCATGCGCCTTAATAATTACAAAGGGTAACGATATATCGGTACATTCTTTTATACATGCAATACTATGTTATTGGGCTTAATATAAGGCCCACCAGGCAATCTCAACGGCTCAAGGGGTTGGGTACTCTCATAACAGTACTCCTCAACAGCAAGCTCAGAGGTCCTGAGGGCGAGTTGACACAACCAATTGCCCAGTCCCTTGGGGGGTAGGACACCCTAAACCTCCACAGACGAGTCCCGCTTTCACTGGCAAAGTCGTAGTTGTCCCATCTCTAGAGCCGGCAACACATAGGGACTGAGCCATTGGGGGTAGGGTAGCCCTATCGAGACCTCAACAATTTATACCAAAACTATCTCGGTGAGGCGGTGCACATATTTATATCAATATTAAAGCACTGAACCAGAAGAACCAAAATTTGCCATTTAATGGTCTGCTCCAAAGAGCTTAAGCTTCTGACTTTGGCTATTGGTTTTAGCTGAAACTACACTATAGTGAATATTAGCCTTTTCTGATTCATTCAATTTAAAAATAAAAATAAGAAAAATAAAATAAAACCCCACGTTATATCTTCACGGATAATGCAAAAGAATATGAAAAAAGATAAAAGCTAAAAAAGCTAAAAAGTAAAAAAAATCTAAAATAAGTTAAAATTAAAACCGACTTTGGAGCAGACCCTTATTTGGTATTCGGTGCGGCAAGAGTTTACGTGATATTATTTTTTAGCGTGCGGTGTGGTTGTCAAGTCTCAGAAACAGAATTAGCCGAAAATACCGAAAATTAGTAGCCCTCGGTTCCTCATGGAGTCGCGGCCCACGGCCTCACCGAGTCACCGGCTCACCCTATCAAAGCCTACGGCCCATTTCGTTCCCCCATTCCGGCCTGCCGTATTATTCCTAACCCTAGTCGCCACATTCCCCAATCGGCCACCTACTCCCCAGTTCGTTCCCACGACCCGGCGACTACTCCTAGCCGGCAGACGGCGGGCCGGCGCGGAGAGGACAGGAGAAACGGGCCGAACGAGCGTGGGCCGTCAGCGGTGTTAGCATGCGGGTTGTCCGTCGAATCGCGCGGCCAGGGAGAAGGACGTACGTGCGCGGGAACCCATGCCCGTTTGATCGAGTTTGCCATGTCCCACTGTGCCATTTTCATCGGGTTTCATTTTCGTTGCATGATCGAATTCGATCTACAATAAAAATTCATGCACACAATTGAATACATATGATGCATGCTTGGTACAGATTACAAGCAATTCAACTTTATTTTTCCACAACTTAACCAACTTGATCGCGAGCACTTCCCTCTACCTTTATTACCAAAAAAAACAATCAACCAACAAATGGTGAAACAACAGACCTGGACAAATGCTAATCGTGCAAAGCCAACATCCCGTGCCCAGTGCAGCTCAGTGCAGGCCCTGGATCGTCCGCACCCCATGATGGACGCCGGCAGCCAGCCGGCCAACCCTCTCGACGCCCTCCTCGAACACCACCCCATTGCCATCCATGTAGACGTGCGCCTCGATGTGGCTGTGGAACACCCACAGCCCCGGGTTGTCAGCCCGGAACCGCACCGCCGGCCACTCGAGCGGGTGCAGCGCCACCGTGTTCCTCATGATCGGGTCCCTCACGTTGAGCTTCCCGGTGTACACCTCCGGGTCGAACTTGCCGTCGCCGTAGCCGAGCACCCAGAAGTCGTGCCCGTGGAGGTGCCACGGGTGCGTCTCGGTACGGTTGTTGAGCATGTTCGAGTTCTGCAGCACCACGCGCGTCGATGACGGAGCCCAGCGCTGCTCACCGTCCCGTTCGCCGGCGACGGCGCGGCGATGTTGTAGTTCTTGTGGTCGTACGTGTCCGGTGGGGGGCGCTGGTCGTACGCACCTCGCAGCCCGTGCTTCATCGCGACGAGGTACGGCGTCGCGGGGAACCTGAGGGACACGCCGTTCACGACGAGTGGCTTCACGTGGTACCCGTCGGCCTCCACCACCGTCATCGAATGGCCCTGCAAGGCAATTAAAGAGGGATATTAGTCGAATTGGCACGTTTCAAGTGTGTCTTCCAATGAAGTTGCGGTTAGCTTGTAGCTAGGACAAAACGTAGTTGGCACATTCACGAACGGCACCACGATTTTCGAAGCTGAGTGACGAGAGCGACGTGAGGCTACCAACGCGGAGGAGGTAGGTCTTCCCCGGCACGGCGGTGAACAATGCCGGAAATGCGCAGTCGGGGCGGGAGGCGTTGCAAGCTCCGGCGGGAGCCAGCGAGCAGTTGAACATTCCTGGCCCGTTGATCAGAAGAGACGGGAAAAGCACACGCGCCTTAGTTTGGTATCAGACGAAGACTTCTCATATGTACAAACAACTATATATGTAGTTCAGTCTTGTGTAGTTCTCTGTTGATGAGTACCAAACGGCGGCCTCCCAAGACTCCAACTCACCCACTGCGTCTCTAAGAGAGAAAGCAAAGCATCTCTTCCGAATGGATTCTCTCTTTCCCCAGTCCCAAATCGTTATCTCTCTCTCTCTCTCTGTCTCCTGAATTGAGCTTTCTTGATCTCTCCATCTCGCTCGCGCCCAGCTTCGTCAGCACCTTCGATGACCCAAGCCCGCATGGCCGAGGGCGCTACCGGCCAGGGCTGGCCCTGAGGTGTCCCCTGAGCAGTGGCGGGCACGCAGTGGTTCGAGCTGGACCGCGTGCTGGCGGTGGAGATGGTGGCGGACGCGTGGTACTACCCCAAGTTCTAGGAGCTGCGCTGGCCGCCGTGCTACGTGGACGAGCACTACCTACCAACGATGTTGTTCATCGAGGCGACGCGGGAGGGGAAGGCGGCACCGGCTGCAAGCGGCGCCGTATGCGGGAGGCGGAGGCGGCGCCGGCTGCGGGAGGGGGATGCGGCGTCGGCAACGAACGTAGAGGCAACGCGGATGCAGCCGCCGGGGACGGGATGGCGCCGCCGCCAATTTTGACTGAAATTGTATGAATTTCTTGAATTCAAATGGTATTCTTTGAATATTTCAGCCGATTTTTCAAAAAAAAATTCTGAATTTTGGATTTTTCGGAGGGATCCAATTTTTTTCAAACCGGGAAAGTTTCCCTGGCTTGGATAACAGAACAAAATGAAAAAGCGTTAACAGTTAACTGAAACAAGCAATTTGGTTGCACATTAGCTGAACACAGGTAATTGGCAGATAAAAATATTGAAGAAACAGTACTGTTTGTCTTTATCTTGGTATTGGCCAAGTAATCCATGCTCATACAAATATTGTTTCCATAATATTCTGAAATTACCCTGAAGTTTAAGTAACAGCCAAACAGGAAAGAAATATTAATTATAACTTCATCCAGACTAGAATGCCAGGTGTTTGTAGTTGCACTGCCATATTTCAGACTTCAGAGTAAAAAAATTGAAACTGAACACGTTGAAGATATGCATATCTGCCAGCATAAAATACTGGAGCACTAGGGTAGTAATTGTATAGTCTTCTGAAGGGACATCAGATAAACGGGAAAGGACTAGTCGGTCATGAGAGCTGAGGTGACAATTGAAGGCTGTCACTGATTGTGGCCTACATACACTTCTGGGGGTCAGTCCTAGGAATCTTGTGAACCTTTTCCTTGCCCTGGGCCATCCGAAGAGCCGACGGGAGTGTTTAGTTATTCACTTCAATAATTTTTTTGAAACCAATTTAGTTCAATAATACACACCCCAAGACCATATTGGTTTTCCCTCTCAGTGAAGTTAGGCATGTAAACGGATTTACTGGACAACATTTTTTTGGTGAATCACTTTAAATTTATGCAGTTTCATTAAAAACAAAATTTTATCTTACTAATGAAGTACAGAACTGCATTTTTATTCGCTTCTGTAGTAAACTGATCTAACTACAATTAATGGAAAGAAAGTGATAAGATAGTCCCTGCTTAATTACAGAGCAAATTAGGTCTAGAAAATGGTTGGTTTTGGTTTCCGTTGCATTTGCAACCAAACTCTATCATTTGAGTATGGAGTATGTACACTTGTGTGTAAGTTCAGAGTTGTGGTCTTTACCTGCCTGTATTGGTTGCGATCGATTCTAAAAGGATCTAGTTTTGGCAGAACTTAATCTACATAGGATAGGAATATGCATGCATACTCGCGTTGCTTCGCCAAAACCAAGCGCTGGCTCGTTAATTGGCTGGATTAGCCTCCATGCATGCTACCAACTAGCAGCGTAGCGTGGCGCCACGTACCGTGTGGATCAAAGTAAAAATAGATAATTCGTGGGAGAGTTTTCTACAAAAATCAAGTACCCGTATGTAATTTTAGAAAAATAATAGTTTTTTTTGCAAGAAAATGAGGATCCGTGCATAATTTTAGAAAAATTATGGGGCTTTAGCAAGCAAAAGGAGGGTTTTCTTGAAAAATTTAAAGATCTATATGTAAATTTTAAAAATAAAGGATCTTTTCATGAAAATTGTGACATGGTAGGGACTTATTTTTGTAAAACCAAGGATCCTTGCACTATTTCACTAATGCGGGGGGCCTTTTGTAAAATCCATAATGTGGATATGGGGGAAGCCAAAGTTTCCCGGCTTCTAATATAGGGATGATTGACACCCTAAAAAAAATTAAACAGAGGGAGCTACAAAAGGCAAAAAAAAAAAAGAAGAAGACATTTTGCCCATTTACAGGCCAGCTGTCTAGCTTATGAAATGAATAAATTCATGTGTACTTATGCTTTGTACTTTACAAATTAAACTACGGCCACGATGCACCGCTTATTTGGGCATTTAACTCTAGCTTCTGATTTATTTTGTATTATAATGGTTTTTTTGTACTATAGCTGTTGGTAACTTTTTCAATGTAATTAAATTAAAAAAATAAAAAAGTTATATTATCACAAACAACACAAAAGAATAAAGGAAAAAAATAAAATAAGCTCAAAAAAACTAGAAAAATAAAATTAAGAAGCTAGAAGGCATAAGCAAGAAGCAGAAACTCTTTAGAGCAACAAAATGTGAAATGTTAGGATATAGTGGTTTTAATGCACTGGTGGAGCCTGCAAATAGATGTCTCAGTATATATGATCATTTCTCTATATTGTTGCTTGTTTATACAAAATTGAAAATAGATTTCTCAGTATATATGATCATTTCTCTATATTGTTGCTTGCTTGTACAAAATAGGATTAACTGACATGCAGAAAGAGGTTTGATGTTTCTTTGGAGAGTCGAGATCTCTACAAGATTTTGATGTTTGTGAAAAGTATAGCAAGATAACTACGTACTGTACAGTACTAGCTAGTAATGAGTTTCTAAATCTTATAACATACTTTGGCTATACTTATTTTAGCTAAAACCAGTTTCTACTTTTAGCTTCTGCTTTTTTTACTATTCAGTAATTTCAGCTTTTTTTTTGACTTTTTAGATTTTTAGACATATTTGCCTTTTCTTTTTTTTCCGTATTCATTTTCATTATATGTAATGGGGTAATATGTTTTTTCTATTTTTTTTAAATTTAATTATGTCAAATAAATTAACTCAGTTATAATAAAAAAATAAGCTAACTATAGTAAAAAAATCATAAACCACACTAAACTGAACGCTACCTTTATATTTGCTACGAACTTTCTGTTGGTAGTGTTTCACCCATTACGTTCAAAGCATAATTCACTTGCATTTTTAGCACAAGAAATTTTAGACTTTAACTAAGGGCCCGCTCACTTTGGAGATATTTTCACTGTTCAGCAAAAATAACACTGTAGCAGCGATCGAAATACTATAGCACTTTTGTCACGTAGTGAATTTTTTTTTGTTTTTTGGTTTTTTTGCGTTCCGTTTTTTTCTCATATTCCTTTGCATTGTCCGCACTAGACTAGCGAGCCGTTTTTATTTTTACATTTTTTAAAATTTAATTATGCCTAACATGCCACTCACTCTGATGTTTTTCACCCGATTCTGATGTTTTTTCAGCAAAAACCAAAAGCCATCGCTATTCCGATCACCCCATGATCTTGCTTTCACTTTTCAACTTCAATACCTCGATGACCGAAAACAAGAAATGTAGTAAGTGTACGTCTCCGTCCATTAATCTAAGGGACTACCGACCCCCATTTATTTTGATTTGAGTTTTTGACTTTTCATTTATTTTTTATAATTTTTCAACTTTTTTTTAGATTTTTGGTAATTTTTGAGCTTTTTAAAGTTTTTTTCCATATTCGTTTGCATTATACGTGGTATGTTAACTTGTTTTTTTAGATTTTTTTAAAATTAATTACGTCAAATAAGTCATCGCCAGTTACAGTGTAATTTCAGTCAATTACAGTACAATTTTAACTATAAATCACTAAATTTTTGTCTAATCGAGCAGCCTCCGATAGTCCACCTAGCTTGTTGCGGAGTCCATGCCACATAAGTAGCTTGTTACTGAGCCCATGCCATATAAGTTTTCTGATGAGGCGGAAGAGAGCGAATATACTTGGTACTTGCATGGGTAACAAGCCATGTTATAAAACCAAGAAACTAGTGGAAGCCATGTCATAAAACCAAGAAACTAGTGGATCCATCTCTCTAACATAGTCATTCTCTCTCCTCTTGATACAAGATTTAGGCAACGCTCAAGTAAGCTACGCAATCGATCGCGGCATTTGATTGCAGCTTTTATTTCACTGTTGCATTTTTGTTTGCTTCATTTTTTTTTTTTTGTGTTTTACTTTTTTTCCCTTGTATTCCTTTGCATTGTACGTGATAGGTTAACATGCCGCTTTTATTTTTATATTTTTTTAAATTTAATTATGTCCAATAAACCAACTCAGCTACAATAAAAAAATCAGTCAGCTACAGTAAAATTTTACACAGAAGCCAAAAACTATCGCTATTCCGAACGCCCCCTTAGTAGCAAGCTAAAGATACTATTGGAGTGGTTATACCTAGAGCCAATATCTCTCCTCTAGCAACAAGCTTTTAGTAACAACCATTGGGAATGCCCTAATACCATCCATTACATTACTAAAAGCTGCATGTACACACTGTTTTTTTCTTGGCATCTTAGATACAATCGGAACTTAGCAATGCTCATAGTCAATTACACACAAATTCTTTCCTGAAGAAAATTCCTAGAATTCCTAGAAATTAAAGCATACATACACATATGTATATCTTACTTATGTATGTATGTAATGTATGTATGTATGTATCAATATATACACATGTATGTATGTACATACATACGTATGTATGTATGTATGTGTATGTATGTATGTATGTATGTATGTATGTATGTATGTATGTATGTATGTATGTATGTAGGGAACCACTTCTTGGTGGGTGGTAGAGTTGTGGGTGTACGACTCGACTCACCAAGGTTCAAATCTTGGTGTTCACCCTTACACACATGCTAGCGTACTTTAGTAGGAACTTTGTGAGGTCACTACTACAAAAAAATGTTATTACAAACGGTTGAAAAACGTCATCACAGACGGTTTCGTGAGCCGTCTGAATTTATAGGTCAATAATAAAATAAGATCATCACAGACGGCTTTTGAACCGCCTGCGATGCAACTATCACAAACGGTTTTAACTACAAACTTACATATCACAAATAGTTTGTAATTGAAATCATCTGTGACACACTGAAACTTACATATCACAGACGATTTCCACCATCCAGTGGAAACCGTCTATGATATTCTCTTCTTTTCCTAAATCTATTTCTATTTATTGGCTAGCCTTAGGAATTGCTAGTCATGCCCTCTGAAACAAGTAGATTAACACATGTATACATCTAATTCACATTCATTCATTTCAGAAACAAAAATATCAATTTCGCAAATCAATTAATTGAAATGAAATACAATATCCATTAACAAATACACATGTACAATTAAGGTTAATCTTATCCCAATTAAATTCATTCTACATTGTGAAATTCTTCATCTGATTTTATGACTTTAGGCACCAAAAAGAACACGCATTCTCCTCGAATTTGTGCAAGATCGGCCTGTTCTAACACAGTTGTAGAGATGGGCGCACCCTATCGATAGAAATATCAATGTCATGCGTATATATATAACTTGATAAGTATGAAAAAATTATCGCAAGATTGATAAATCTTAGGATCGGTGATCTTCGAGGAATCGAGTAGTAGTTGTATATGGCAGCAAACATAGAATCCACATGTGTTGCCCGGTGACTGCTGGTGGCAATGCAAAAATAGAATTTATTAATTCGAGAGGCATTACTACGAAGTGTTATATAGGATTAATATGTACTAGCGAATACCAAAAATTTGAACATATCGCAAAGCGTTGGCCCCTCCCTTTGATGTCCGTTCCTCTGCAACGTACGTGGCGAACGACCTATGTGATTCCAAAAAGTTAACCTTTGTCATTCGGAAGGAAAGAAAGACTACAATACAGTTATGTATAGAGGAAATGTATGTACCTATCAATAAATTGGCCGATAATTGTGAAATCGGTTTTGTTCTTCTTCCGGGAATCAAAGTATATTACCTTGTTCTATTTTGGTATAATTGCAATTAATATCCAATGGAACGTATACAGGTATGTTGGTTGTTGTCATTAAACCTAATCTTGTGTTGCTTATAAAGTAGAAATCAACAAGTATAGCCACAAGTGCAGCATTTGCCCCTAGTTGTAGGGCATAAGTATAAATTCCTTATTGCAGTGTGCCACTAATATTGTTGTAATGTAACTCTCGACAAAGAATGCATTATCGTTGATAGTATTTATGGCAACCAAGCATGGGTCGAGGAAACCAATTGATGATTTCGATAATCTGGCTTCAGTCACCATGTATCTATACACACACACAAAAGCAATAAATTATATATGACATTTATCGGTATTACATGAACGGAGACCGTGATTGTACACACTTACAATGTCCAGCATCGAATCAATTGGTTAGCAATATCATCCTCGATCAATTCTCTGATGAGGGTAGTCGCATAGTTACCATCACAAGGTGAAGCCTTGCCCCGATAGTACGTGGGAGTAGTTGGAAAGTTCGCTTGGCCTATCTTTAGGATGGTTGCACTCCTGCTCTTGAGGGTTTCCATTGCGCCCTTGAAAGTTGTCAGACATATTGGACTCCAAGAAAGTGCCTGGGCACTCAGATGCTGGGGAAATTGTTGTCTCCCCAGGGTTGCCTAGGTCCTCCTCCATGAGGTCGACATTGTCGACCTAAGAAATGAACGAGTCCGGCCAAGACAATGAGTCGCTGTGGTCGAGGCGCCAAGCATGCCTCCATGTCGAGGTTCACATAGTCGGTGAGATCAAACCAATTCACTTTATCCCAAAGTCTTCCATGAGCGCATCGGGCTTCAAGACTTTAGAAATTTGTGGTGACCTTCCCCATGGACGATACCAATTGTCAACGATTTGGAAGTCGATCTTCGAGTACAAGGGCTTCTTTATTGCTAAAGACTTTAATTACAATCATGTGTAAGATTGGAATCCTGGATGTCTTTGTCGTTGTTGGTGTTGCCTTAAATAGCTTCAGTGGGGGTAGCAGTTGCCGCTTGGCAAGAGACATCTCCTTGCTTCCCAAATTTAGTCAAGAGGTGGCCCGTTGATTCATGAAATCTGCATGTGTTGTCGGTTGCTGTCAGTGAGACAATCTCCTGGTAAGAACTATCGAGTGGTTGTCGGAGAGACAGTCTTCCCATATGAACTGTCGTGTAGTTCTTATCAATGTCGTGGGAGAAAACATGGGGTTATGGTGGAAGCATAACCGCACACGTTGCTCCACTCCATTTACGCAGAACAAAGAACTAAAAGCTTAAGTACCACTCAAAATGGGCCCATGTACCAGCTTAGTGGATGCATCCGAGTGATCTTAGGTCGAGACTTGGCATCGAATACCTATCCTCTGAACAGGGGTATATTAAGAGGATTTTAGCTAGAGTCATTACAACACTCTAATTAATAATAAACTTTTAATTATAAATTATTTAATCATCATCACCATCCTAAACATCCCTTTTGGCCAACATGGGCCATGTCAATTCTGGACCAAATTCACGTACAGATATACTCCATGAGACATGAGCCACACCAATTCTAGGCATAGGCGGAGCCACCTCCCGGGGGCTTACCGGTGAGCAACTCCGTTGAACTCACGCCGGTCTCCCACCGCCGTGCGGCTGGCTTTGCCTGGGCTCCGGTCGTTGGCTAGCTCCGCCACTAATTATAGGGCAAATTCACATACAGATATACTTCGAGAGACGTACGAATTTTTAAATAATGTACTTTTTAAAATATTACATAAATATATCACCGCTTAAAAAACTACATAAATAATCTTCTAACGCATCGGCGTCGCAGCATCTGCCGCTATTTCAATTGACGATAGAGATACAAATCATCAATTGAAATGCGACAAAAGCCCCCACAGCTTCAATTATCATTTCAAATTGCGCCAGTCTTACGTAGAGTCATGCCTTGCAATCGGTATGTCTCTGTGGCTAATTGAATTGATGACAAAAATTTTGTCGCTAATTAGATTGGTGACAAACCTCTATCATCAGTTCAATTGACAACAGATGTTCTATCGCCAGTTTATTTGGCAATAGAGACTTGCTGACTGCCATATAGAACTCTACGTAGGACTGCCACCATTTCAAATGGCAGTGACGACACATTATGTATATAATTTTTTAGTGATGATATACTTATGTAATATTAATTAAAAACTATATATTATTTAAAAAAACTCAGAGACGCACTAACGCCATGCATTTCAGAAACACCTGCACCTCAGGCATGAAGCCTTGACAAGTACACAACCAAACCTGCTGCCTACACCAGTGAAGTTAGAAAGGATATCAAACGAATTCGCTGCTAATTTATGCAAAGTTGTTCACCCTGACGCTGAGTAGTAAAAGTGAAGACAAGACAGGATAAAAGGAGAAGCGAATAAACACAGAAAGAACAGCAACACTGATCACTAAGAGGAGTACACCTAGCTACTGGGAACACAAGAACATCAGATACTGATTACTGAAAAGTGAAAGCTATTGCCATGAGAATGGGAGAGACGGAGATGTCCCGTCAGAGGAGCCTTCCGCGCCGACATGAAATATTCCGTGGTAGTTCATCTCGCTGTCGTTGTTCGAGCTCGGGACCAGGACGGTGTTCAGCTGCCCACTCTCCATGCTGGGGCAGGTGAACCCGGCAGTGGAGACGCCGCTGGAGGCCTGGGTGCAAGCGAACCAGGAAGAGCTGCCGAACTGCAGGTTGGAGACAAGGGGCTGAGCCACGGGGATGTGCTCGGTTGGCTGGACCATCCGGCTGACGTCGACGCTGGATGAATTAGCTGGGGATGACAGAAGAGAGAGAGCACAGTCGGAGTCGAGCACTCGAGTCAGTCCATCGGAGAAAATCTTGTTGTTGCTGCTGCTCTCGGGCGGCGGAGCGCTGGTCTTGAGGAGAGGTTGGCACACTGAGATCTCAAGGGTCGCGCCTGTGCTGAAACTTATTTGATCTCCTTCCTGAAGGAAGGGAAAGCGCCGGCCTTCTTTGGAGTAAGTCGATGTAGAGCCGACAAAATGCTGCCTGTTGCTCAGTACCTGATGTGTGTAATATGGACTGTCCTCGGATTTGATAATCCCAGACCAACTCACCTCTGGTCTTGGAGGAGCGAACGACGCGAACCTTGTCCCTGCATTTGAAAATAAACCTAAATGGACGTCATGAAACAAGCACGAGACTGCTACTGAACTTTATCGATGTATAAAGATTGAAATTGCAGCACTGTGCGATGAATCAGTTGATATGAATATTCAGGAAAGGTGAAGCTGCATTGTGCTCATGTGGCTACTGAAGAATGGTACCTCTGATATTTCATTTTCAAACATGAATTCATGATTTAAATTCTAGTGAAGAAAACACAATGTAACTCAACATCACCCATATCTATTGAATCCGATAATATATAGTATCATAAAGGTAAATCTATTAGATTTCCCTGATCTAGGGTAGGGGGTGCTGTTAAAAATAATCTTGCTTTAGAGTCCAAGACGTGATAGTCTGTTTTCGTGTGTTACTCGAGTTGAAATTGAGTCCTACTTGAAATCCAAATAGGTGTATTAGTAAAAGAGTACTAGCCTATATATTGAGTATGCTTGTAACCAGTTTAATCGGGAGAGCAAATAAGAGAATAGATAAATTCAGAAATTCTTTCGTGTTCCCTCCGTTTATTCGTAATATGTGCGTTTTCTCCTGAGACGAAATCAACAATTGGTATCAGAGCCTAACCGATTATCAAAGCGCATTGAAAAAAATCATTCTCGACGATTCCATTTTGGTGCGCTTCATTGATCGCAGCATTTTGGTGGGTGTTTATATATGCATTAATGTACCAAGTTACAAAACCTCAGTTTTACAGGCTAGAGGCATAATTTATCACAGCATTTTGGTGGGTGTTTATATACGCATTAATGTACTATATAGCCGAAATTTCTCATTCTAGCAAGAGATGTTTCTATATAATTTGCATATTTCATTTATGTCAAAGTAGCAATCGACAGACTGTCAAAACAAAAAAAAAGTAATTAAACAAGAAAATACCTTGTTGACTTGTCATAAAGTTCCCAGAATTCATGTTATCTGGCTGTGGCTTCCTGCGGCGTCGGTTGTGCCCATCAAGGCGCTTTCTACAACTACGCTTAGCCTCATCGAACTCCGCAAGTGAGTGAAACCTAAAGAAACAAAAACTCATGATAACAAACCCAAATAATAAGTGAAAAGGAGCTGCAACATAAACAAATATGAAGGAAGACCTACCCTTTTAAGAATGCATACATATTAATTAGCACCATCGTTATTGACAGGCTGATACTCTTAATGCAAAAAGGAACAACATCTGACTACTATAGCAGGACTTGAAAAAAGAAAATCAGAAACACGGTTGAAGACCATTGGATATAAAACCTTGCATAACATTCTTAGTTGATATAACAAATCAAAGTTACCCTTGCTTGTGACTCTTATAATACAGGTAGTATTATAATGCCATGATATCGTTGAACAACAAGTCAACAAGGAACTAGGAAGTATGGCATTCAGGATAAGAGAGAATTTCCATGCAAGCGAGCAATCTTTATGCTTAAAACATGGTGTGAATTTCTAGGAGAAGCAAAGTAGATTTTGGTACTGTTCACTGAACAAATGTTATGCTCTGATACACTTAAGGCACATGATTAATTCAAAGCTCCATGGGACTAACATGCTACTCAACCAAAAAGAATGATCCACGTATTTATTCGCTTAATATTCAATAATAGCACACAGCTTCCCTTAAAAAAATTATAGTACACAGCTGGACCACTCAGATTTCAATGTGTCAGTTAACAATTTGAGTGCATGGGGCTTCATTTTAGATAAAAGTTTTGTACTGGGCCTGTCAGGCACAGAAAAATAGTGCAGCTCCTGTTGGACATTTGGACTACAGTATAATGGCTCCACCAGGTATATGGCAGTATGGCACCGTACCAGCCTGTTGGGACACTGAGGAGCACTTGATACTGCCAATCAGTATGGTGATCTAATTTTGCTCCACTGTGGTCGCCTCTGGATATAAAATTTCCAGGAGAAGGAGAGCAACAATATAAAAGCAGAGTAAGTAGCTCACTGTAGCTCAGCTACAAAGGACCATACTCTGAACAGCTATTTCGTTTCAGTTTAACAATCGAATAACAAGGACCTTGTTAGAGTTATCTGAAAAATGCATAAGTTAGATTTTGAAAGTTAAACATAGCTTTTATTGTGGGCTTGTGTGCCGACCTTATGTGCAAGTTACTCTGACAGTTTAGCAGGCTGATAAATAGACAAACACTTGAAACTTGTACAGGTTATCTTTTCGGTTATTAACACAGAATGGCTCCACCAAGATGTATTATGCAGTGTATTTAGCAACGGTCTTTCAAATCACGACTTTATAGGTCCCGACATCTCATATAAAAAGCATGGCAGATGTGGTAGGACAGTTTCTGCCAAAAATTAAATAAAGCAGGTTGTATGTTCAAGGACATCTTTAAGTATAAATAGTCCCACATAACAAATGCTGCTGCACACAAGAATCCACGAGAAAAGCGCAAGAACTCATATGGATCTGGTTACTAATTCAGCAAGGAAAGGTTCTCACTGAAAAAAGCAGATAGGCAATCATGTCAGAGATGGGCCTTATCATTCAGGGTTATTACTTAACGAGGAGTGCTTTCTACAGTCTACACCCCCTCAAAACAAAAATTGCATAGATCCTAAAGTACCCATAGTTAACAATTGGTTCGATAGATGAGCTTTTCAACTCCATATTTGCCTCAATATCTGTGCATTTTTGTTTTCATTATAGAGCACAGAAGCACTTTTATTTGTCTGTGCCGAAACAAAAGGAATTTCCTTGCAATGGTAAGGAAAATACACAAATTCAAGTTCATTCTTCAATTAAAACAATGAAAAAAGGGCTATGCAGGGATAAGGTGAACATGTAGCAGCAAATCATAAAAAAAGACTACTCCACCTGATCTTTGGCAATTGGCACATGAAATGCATCTGTCACTTTTTACTGATAATAATTACCATTGATGGGTTAGAAAGTTAGTAGTGCAAAAGTAGGAAAAGAGGAGGGTTATAAATCAGGTATACAGGTTGCCAAGGTAAAGGGTAGCAGGGAAAAACTTGGGGTACATATATGAAAAGGCTGAAAAGGTGGCGCCAGAAAAGGTAAAGCTGTGAATCCTTGAAACAAGACAGGCAGACATATGCTCATCTCACTCCTACTGATTCCACCAGCTGCGCTTGGAATGGGAACAATTGAGCTAAAGAAAGGGAAAGCCATGGCCAAAGAAAGAACTCATTTGGACTATTCAAAAGAAAAAGATGTAAAAGAAATGACTGAGGCCAATCAGCCAGTTCTTTGATGCCGCCAATTTTCCATTGCAACAATCCAAGCAATGATATTTTCACAAATCACAATCAAGTTGATGCAACTGCGGCGTCGATTCGCAAACTTAAAGCGATGTCGTGAACGAGCTGAATTGACTGTGGTTAGAATTGGTGTGAACTGAAAATTGCAAAATTTTGCTATATTGCCGGGTTATATACCTGCTGCACTGCTGGCAGAAGCGCATCTCGCGGCCGGAGACGACGACGACGGGCGCCTTGGAGTGTGCCTCGCAGACCTTGTGCCGCCGGTGGTAGTCGCGGCACTTGCTCAGGTCGGCCTTGCAGCCGTCCACCGCGCAGGACGGGCACTGGCCCCCGCCGGCGCCGCCAGGCCCCGCGCGCGGCCGCTTCAGCGGGCTCGCCGACGGCACCGCCGCCGCAGTTGACACCGACACCACCGGGCCCTTCGCCGCCGGCTCCTTCAACACGTCAGCCGCGCCGAAATCGCCCAGTCCACCGAGCTTGAGGTCCACCGAACACTCCGGCCGGCTCAGCGGCCCGCGCGACGCCACCGCCGCGGCAGCAATGCCCGACGCAGCCGCCGCGGCTGGCGCGGTGGCGGAGATGGCAGGCACGGCGTCGTGCTCCAGCTCAGCCAGGTCCCAAGAAACCGGCATCTTGAGATCCCAATCCATGGAACTCGGCAGCTCAAGAAGCTCTACTGCTCCCCGCACTGCTTCTTGGCCACTACAGAGCTAGCAGCTAGCTAGCTACTCGTCCGTGCCTGTGCTGGAGCTCTCTCTCTCCTCTCTCACGGTCAGGTCACTGGCTTGGCCGGTTTGTTCTCTCCTCCCGTCCCTCTCATTCTATAGGCATGCCGCGAAGATGGCGGCAACTAGCAACCAAGAATTATTGCTTGGTCACCACAGCACGCACAAGCGAACAAATCAAGCACAAGAACAGGGCAAATGCAACAGATCAGCAGGGAGCTAGAGCAGAGGAGCTTATCCTGATAGGGAGGAGAGAGAAACTGCCTCTCTCTCTCTCTCTGAGCTGAGCTGATGAAGTGAATGGATGGTGTGCTTGCTTGCTACTTCGCTAGTAGTGGTTATAGGAACAAGAAAGAATGCCTCGCAGAGACAATACAACAACAATACCAAGGAGGAGGCCAGGAACTGGGGGTCGTCAGTACTTGCCTGCAGAGACAAGTGCAGGCGTGTATGGAGTGCGGAGGTGAGTGAGGAGACTGGAGGAGGGGGAGGCCATATTTATATAAGTTTTTTCTTCTTGGTTTGGTTTTGTTTTGTTTTGTTGGCAGCCATTCATCTCACCTCTCCCTCACAGGGATACAAAATGTAGCTTCTGGTTTTAGCCTGATGGGTAAAAAAAACACGGTGGTGATGTTAGTTTTTTCTAAGTAATTATTTTTTAAAAAAAAGTAAAAAAATTATATTATTATGAATGATAGAAAGAAATAAGAGGAAAGGCAAAAAAATAAAAAAAATAAAATTAAGAAGCCGATATTTCAGAAGTCCAAAGTAAAAAGCCATTTAGAGCGGAGACCAGTAGAGAAACGATAAATCTGCAAGGGCCCCAGCAGCCCCAGGGCCACGTTCATCCTTTAACACCAGCATGGAAGCCTTGTGCTGCCAGCAATTATTGGGGAGGGGTTGGTTTGGTTGGGGTTTGGGCACTTGGCGAGGGAACCATTGCTTTTCTTCGCTCCTTGTTATTGGCAGCATTGCTGAGGAAGAGTTGTCGAGGTTCCGGTAGTTGAGTTTTTTTTTAACTAAACCTATTATTTATAGTTATAGTTTTTAAATTCTAGTATATTTGTGTTAAGAACTTTTAGCTTCTGAAACCAAAAGTCGTTTGGAATGAGGCCTAAGTGTCTTTGCTTAAAGAAGAGTTTTATCGTTCTTCTATAGGGGTTGTGATGTAGTATATGTTGCGATTATTATCAGATTAGGGATGTAAATCTTTGTTAGATACTATACTCCTATGGAACATAGTTATTGTGGCATTTGATTCAATTTCGGCTTTCAACTTCATGTCGAATCAAATATTTGGCTTCAAAAAGTGGCTTCTTGAAACCATTTCTACTCATGGCTTTTTAGATACCCCTACTCCTCTCTCACACTCGACTCCAGCCTCCCGTCACCTCCATCCCCGTCATCGCCAACTCCACCACCTCCGCCTCCTCCCACCCCTCATCTTGCCTCCGCCCACCATGTCCCTCCTCCCTTGGCCTTCACTTCCTCTACCTTGTCCCACTCCCTTCCGCCACCTCCCATCGCCTCTGGCTCCACCAGCCGTCGCCCCTTCTCCCTTGGTCCCACCAACGTTGCCTCCTCTACCTCATCCCGCCTCCTTCGCCACCATCCCCGTCTCCTCCACCTTGTCCCACCTCCGCCTCCTCCGCTATCTCCATCACCACTATCCATTCTCTTGGCCCCGTCAGCGCCACCTTCACTCTTGGAGATATTTTTTTTCTTTCATTTTCCACCTGTACAGATCTATTTTTATTTTTCTTTCATTTTCTTTTTCATTTTTCATCTCATGGAGATTTCTTTATTTTCTAGATTAGCTCAACCAAATCAACCAAATCAAACACCAATACTTTCAGCTATTTCTACTTCTAGACAGTACTATTTTATATCAGCTAAAAGCCAAAAGTTCTAATCAAAAGCTCTAGCCGTTTCAAACCGCGTGGTTACTGAAATAATTATGGCTTCGCTATCTGAATAGTCCATAGGATTTGTATAGTTTTTAAAAGTAGAGGTAGCTTTTCTGCAGAAAACTGGTCACGTGTTCATATGGATTGCGACTGAGCTGAGCATATGCACACATTTCTCTAGCATGTCGAACTTGTGAATATCTGGTTTACTGATTGCAAACAAACAAATAAGAAATAACATGACCCTGTCAGGTTTCAAAAGAAATGACGTCTTGTTATTTTTCAAAAGAAATGGCGTCTTGCAAGTTGCAAACACACAGAAACATGATTGCAAGTTGCTTACTAAATTGGATTAAATCACCTTGAATTCGTGCTAAGCTCACTCAAACTTTTTACTGTGCATCTCCGCTAAAAGAAACAAGTTACTTGATGCCTGCCTAACAGCTTTGTAGATGTCAATTTCAGTCTAGCTAAAGCTTTACGCACCATAGATTGTTCGGTGCTTGTTAGGTTAATTTTGTGATACATGATTTACTACTTTGATGTCATTCATTTCAAGACAGAATTTTTATATCAAAACGGTATTGGTGGGTCTGGTTGGACTTTGGCTTTTTTTTTTACTATAGTAACTAACTTTTAAAAGATACGTCTTTTTAATATAGGATCTGGGTATATTATAGTTGATACTATATTGAGTTTAAATATGACGTCTAAAATTACATATGACTACTTTTCTCTACATACTATCTCTTATGAATAGATAGAATTTAAAAACTATAAATCAAAAGTTATAATTATAGCTAAAAAAACCCAACCATGATCTTATGCACTAATATTTGTTGAGGAATGTTCAACCAGTATTAACAATAAGAAATATATTCAGTTGCCTCTCCCTTTGTCAGAGAAAAGGACAGCAAAACTCCTAAACTAATTATATGTTTATTTAATTACAGGTGTGTAGAGTGTAGCCGTGTAGGCCACATATTCTCTGACTCCATAAAAATCTCTCTGAGCAAACTTGCACTTGCACATATTAGTTTAATACTTCAATCTCCCCAACTCAAGATATGTTCCAGCTGCTCCTCTCCAGGGCCTTGGTCTATTTGATCTAAAAAAATAGTAGCTCCCTGGTCCATTTCTCCATCACAAGTACATTATTTATTAATTTTATATATCATTTGTTTATTCGTTGTCGCCACAGCAGCACACCAACCTGTAATTTTATTGTGGTTTTATACACAAAAAACAATTTGTTTTGGGGTGCTTGTTTGGAAGGGAGCCTGTGGAACCTGACCTCTTGCTCTGGAGGACATGGGGCTGGTTTGTTTGTTTGCTCCTTTTAGGTGCTTAACTTTCTGAGTATGTGGGATAAGGAAATCTGCAAAGACAAAATAAGATGATAAGTGAAATATTGCAATCATGTTAGGCCACCTTGTAGCCTTTCTTTTTCAAAAATATTCGGATGGAATGATTGGCTAAGGTCATATTCTTTTCAGTTTATAGTTTCCTTCGAATAAACAAAAAGATAATTTCTCTGCTATCTTTTTGAAATAATTTATTGAGCAGCCTTTTCGAAGCGACATATCGTCATTTGATTTGTTTGCACGAACGCTCGCTCTAGAACAAAAACTATCAATCGCAATCGAAAAGTCAGACCTTCCTTTACCCCATATCCGTTTTATTCTAGTAAGTTGCCTACATAATATAAACAATATTCAAAAAAGAAAAATAAACTGTTTTTAGAACTCAAGATTCAGGGGACTTTCAAGGACTAACCGACTAACTCAAGATTGGGTAGAAATGCTTCAAATTAAAATTTAAGGTTTCGAAAACCCAAATTAACCGTGTTGAGACGTGAATTCCGCCGAGACGACGGTGCGAACTACCAATTTTCCAACAACTGCAATACGATGCCATGTTTACACAAGTCTTCTGCCATTGACAAACGTCGCTTCCAAATGACCAGTGCCCGTGACAGTTCTCCCAAAATTTGTTGGATCTTGACACAAATTTTTGATGGATGTGGGCAGTGACCACGCGGCCTGCGACTTTTACGCTCTGACCTCCGAATAAACGAGCAAAAAGACGACGTAGGACGGCTCACAACGGCTGGTCCGGTCGGCTGAACGCGAGCAAGGCAGTCCACAGAATGCATTTGACACAAACGGCCAAGCCGTACGGGTGAAATTGATGTCAGTTGTCAAGGCATGTATGTCGCTGTAAAGCTCCAGAGTATCCAAAGAACCTTTTCCCCTTCTTCTTTCGGTTGAAACATGGAGTGACAAAATTATTTTTTTCTTGGGTCGAAGCACAACGTTTTTCAAAAGTCAGCGGGGTTAGTAGTACTAGCATACGGAGCCGTACAAAAACTTAAGGCTCTCACTTGTTAAATATTACTGCTTGTTAGTTTTTACCGAAGTTACTTGAGCCCAAGCTTGAGCTTTTCGTATTATTGAAAATTGATGCATATTGAATTGTTGGCTATTGTTAAGCCTACTCGAACCGAGTTAAGCCTACTTGTGCTTAGATCAAGCTGAGATTAAGTCTAGATCCAGACTTGAACCCTAAGTCAAACTTAAGGTAGCACACCCACTCTCTAAATGACAAGTAGCACACCCACTCTCTAAATGACAATCAGAGTTTGATGCTCACCAGTTGCAGGTTGGTTTGGTTGCTTATGTTGATTTTTATATTTTTTTTAAGATTTAAACCAATAGATAGTATATATATAAACCGGTTGAATGTCAAAAATTGAAAAGAACTCAGCCTATATTGTCTAAACCCAAGCCCCCACCTGTCTAATAAATCATCCATTTTTAACAACTCATGTGACACAACTAGACCATATAGCAACTCTCAACTGCTGAGACAGTACAAAATGAGTAAAACTCTGTATTGTCAACTCTTAGTTTTTTTTTTATGTTTTTCCTCTAAAAAACTCTTGGCTTTTTTTAATCAAGTTTACAAAACTATGGGGCTTAACTTGGTGCTACGGATTGGGCAAGGAAGGCTAATTACGGCATATAAATTCCGTTAGATGATAGGACAATTACACATATGGCCCAATCAACCAAACTTGTACGAGATGGAAATCTAAATGTACTTCATGGTTGCCGCCTAAGCCGTGGGCATTAGTCTGCAACATATCGAATAGTAGTAGTACTAGCAAAGTACTCTTCCACTTTCGAAAAGTTATTTTCCCTTTCTGCTTGAGAAAATAAAAGCATCTCCTGTCTTGTTTGGTAGCTTGGCAGGTAGATCCATCTGGGATCAGCCTCCAAATATGCACCTACAACTCATTGAATTTCAGAATTGGCCTTTCTATGCGGTTTGCAGACTCCTGTGGCTGTGAGAGCGGTTCTCTTGTCCCTCTAAAACGCAAATGCGAAATACTAAAAAAAAAATCTTTACAATGGAGTCTTCTTTAGGATAGATTTGTGATGTGTGAGCTACTACAGGTCTGCTCAACTGGTTTTTAGTGGTTTATGATTTTTTACTGTAGTTACTGATAGCTTTTTAGTATAATTAATATAAAAAATAAAAATAAGAAAAACATATTAACCCATGACAGATAATGCAAATGAATATACAAAAAGCAAAAAAGCTCATAGAAAAAAATAAAATTAAGAAATAATGAACTAAAAATTAAAAGTTAGAAGTTAAAACCGAAACAAAATACTGTAAGTCCAACAAGTTACGTGTGGGAGATTAGAGCTGGGGTAACAAAACGCAACTCAAAAGTCGAGGTTTCATGAAATGTCACTCGATGTATCATTCACATGTGGTGGCCGTCTGGCACATCCTGCTGCGGGCTTAAATTCCAGAGCACTTTTTGACTGGCACGCACAGGAGAGACGTCTTCAGAGATCCTGTTTGTTACGGACTCAACAGGAGCTCAGAAGTAATTTTTTTTACTGACATACACAAGGAGAGAGAGACGGTAACTACATGGCGTGACGGAACGGAGCGACATGCGTCGGGTAATACGGCGAGCAAGTGGGGTGAGAACCCATCAATGGGCAGCTGGGCTGCTTGCTTCCCACTGGGCGGGAGACAGACCTCTTTAATTTGCCCATCGGTGATGGGAGCGGAGGACCACAGAAACTAGCTGGCTCTAGTAGCGCAGCAGAGAGAGAGAGAGAGAGAGAGAGAGAGAATTTGGCTCCAATGTTCTCCTGCCTTCTTAGGTTCCTCCTCTCTTCCTCTTCAGGAAGAGGAGCAATGTATGTGTTCACTGTTCACTGTTCAGTGCAGTGAAGTGTTTCACATCTCGCTCATGACAACGATGCAGGAGGCACAAACTGCCCTGTGCCGCCCATGCAAGTGGTAGAGGGGAACTGTTGTTTTGGACTGACTGCGGTTTTTAAGGGGGTGATCGGAATAGCGATAGCTTTTAGTTTTTGCTGAAAAAACACTGTAGTTGAGTGGTATGTTAGGCATAATTAAATTTAAAAAAATGTAAAAATAAAAACAACTCGCTAGTCTAGTGCGGACAATGCAAAGGAATATGAGAAAAAAAAACGAAACGTAAAAAAACAAAAAAAATTTTCACTACATGACAAAAGTGCCATAGTGATTCCGTCGCTGCTACAGTGCTCCGATCGCTGAACAGTGAAAATATCTCCGTTCTGATCGCTGCCTAACTGAGGGGGCTTTCGTTTTAGCTAGCAATGACTTCTGTCTTCTAGCTGAAATTTCACTGTAGCTAGCTTTTTTTACTGTAGCTAATTTAACTTTTTGAACATAATTAAATTTAAAAAATATGTTAGCCTGTCACAGATAATACAAAGGAACACGAGAAAAAAAAAGAAAATGCAAAAAAGCTCAAAAATCTAAAAAAAATTGAATTACTAAATAGTAAAAAAAAGTTAAATCTGAAAAAAAAAACCAAAACGAGCTGGAGCTAATAGAAATCGCGTGCGTGCGTGGAAATCGCGTGGGGCGACACATGCACGCTTGGAAATCGTGTGGGGCGACCGGAAAACGAAGGGATTCAATGGGCTTTTGAGGGATTAGGAGGGGGATTTATGTTTATCACCAACTGGTGGTTGCCCTTTAATTTGAGGGGCGTCTGCTTGCTGTATTGCCGCCTTGCTGATGGATTTTATTTTATTTTTTGTGGTTTCAGAGGAAAGATTTTGGATGCAGACTTGGTGATAGATGGTAATGCAGGCGTCTAGCTCTCCTGTGCTACTAGGGTACTTCCTGTAGCGTTGTTTTTAGGTCCCCATCGTGCTCCAGACATTGCAAGCTGAGTACCTGTAGCAAACGAACAGCACAGACAAAACGACAGAGAATGGCGAATTACTTACCTTGCCGACAACCGGCCCTCCCTCCCCTCCCCGAGATGGGAGTTCGTTTACAGCAATGTCCCGCGACTTGGTGCATCTAGTAATTTACGACTCGCAGTGGATGTTTCCTTCCTTTCTCTTCAAAGATTCCTCTGCAAGTTCCATGTTCCAAGCCATAGGTGTTAGGGGGTGATCGGAATAGCGATGGCTTTTAACTTTTAGCTAAAAAACACTGTAATTGGCTGAAAAAACACTGTAGCTGAGTTAATGGATAGTATAGTGAATAGTGAAAAAAAGCTGAAACTAGAAGTTGAAGCCGAAAAAAGCAAAACGATCACCCCCTTAGGCGACTCGTCGCGTTTGGGTTACTTGCACTTTGTTTCATTCATCCGGTCAAAAAACCAGAGGCCAAACGCGGTCACTGAACAGCGAAAAACACTTGACTGCGTCGCGAAGCGTGCATGGCTTCTTCGCATGTCATCAGACAAGCAAATCCAGGAACACACACTCGGTTCGCTCCAACTGCGACCACTGCTGGCAAATCAGAATAGGCAAATTGGACGGGGCTATCAGTCTGTCAACCTCAGCAACTAGGAATATCACTTATTCATGTCCAAGGATTCCTCTCTGAAACCTGATCAGGAGCAAATGGGCGTTGAGTCAGGGTATGAACGTCGTAGCAGCTGCAATGTATGAATCTCCTCACGGTTGAACGCACCAACCAGCATTCTGCAGAGACTTTACAAGGCAACTTTTCTTGGAAAGAAATACCGCCTTTTTTTATCAGGCCTGCTCGGCATTGCACATGTTGTCAACCTACAAATGATCTTTTCAGTCAAGTGCCAAAAACACCAGCACTTTCGGCAACCGCCGGTGCAGTTTTAGAGTTTCGGACAGAAAAAAAAGCCACCTGCTGCAACCTAGCAGAAATACAGATAACCGTGACCACAATCTGCAAATGCCAAACAGTGAACGAAAGTCAGGAACAGTTAGTTGTTCTATTGCACTTAAAAAAAAAAATAGTAAGAGCGAAAAAAGCAGGCCCATCCAGTACCCAATATCACTTTGCTTGCAGAGAACATTCAATTGCATGTGCAAAAGTTACTGTAGCGTTTATGTTATCGGAAAGTGTCAACCACAGAATGCCTTATGTAAACACAAGAGAGTTCATCTGTTAATGGCATCGAACAAATCTAGTTTTCGAACACAATTTAGTGACTTTCAGTAATTACACATAATATTCGATTCTTGGATATACAAGTCAAAAGCTTTCAATTATCCTGTATTAAGTCTAATTAGATCATACCATAAAGCATCTCGCCAGACTATGCATATCTGTTCACTGTTCTACAATGCTGTCAGGTTGTTCATCTTTATTAGAACCTATACGCAAGAGAAAGGACAAACAAGCATATGTGATAACCATTCAAATGCATAATCCGAATGCAAAGAATAAAGAGAGGTAAATAAGTATAGCATAAGTATCATCTAACCCATACTTTCACATCCCTACAATAACAGGAAAATACAAAGAGAAAAATGAATTCTCTGTGTCCATCTTGATTTCTCCACAAGACTGCTATGGTGCTACATGTTTCATCAATATTGAAAAAGTTCTCTCTCTGCACTCCATGTTTCCTTTTAGCTTACAACCACATAATGCAACCTCACTTCAAATTGCCTTACAACTGCACCACGGTGGAATCATTGATCTTGCCTGACATTGTAGTTATTAGCCTCAATAAACAACAATACGTGACAGGGATGAACTTATGCAGTTATGGCACACATGTTGCTTCTTTCAGGAATCAGGAGAAATCAAACATGTAACGAAGCAACTGGAGCAGACTGGGTAGATCTAGATTCTAGACTATGTAAATTAACACCAAAGAGAAAATTTCCCTATTTCCAGCTGTCAACAGGTCTAGAATAAGCTCAATGATTGGGTATTTTATGAAAAAAGAGCCAAAAGCTACTCATGCCTTCCATCATGCATACACATCAATGATGTTACAAAAACAATAATAATAACACAAGATTTATGCACAGTTTTGCTTCTTTTAAGAAGCAGGAACTTGGTCAAGCTAACAATAAAAGCCTTTTGTTACCAAGAAACTGTTACCATTCTGTTTGAAACAAAAAAAAACACACAATTGTGAGCAAGTTTTGCTAACATATGACAGTTCTCCCAGACTGTGGAATATATCATTATATTGGACCAACAATGCATCATAGAGCTGATTCATATTGAGATGGTAATTCTGTTACTTAAGAAGGTAAAACATGTTTTGAGATATGGGAAACAGTGGAAGGCAATGAGCAGAGGCAACAGATCAGAACATAAATTGAATGGCCCATGTCTGTTGTACTCCAATACCATATTATGAATATAAATTACTCATTATACACCACAAGAGTAACTACTTAACCAAAAGAAAACCAGAAACTGAACATAATTCAGCTTGGTCCAGTGAAGTATAACTGAAAACCAGAACCTACAAGCATGGGAAACTCATATAATTACTAAAGACAGCATGGTTTATGTAATGCCAGTAGAAAGAAAGAGGAAGGAAAAATGAAAATTGAGAACAATCCAAGGGAGAACAAAAGGGATAAAAATTTTTTTTTTGCCGTCAGAACCCTTCAGCCTTAGAAATACCAAATGAACTATGGCTCATCGAGGTTCCTAGACCATCTGGGGGCGGTCGGCCCCTCCCGCAGATGTGGGCATCATCATTCAACAGTAGAAAATCCAACGCCCACGTTTTACCGACTTACCTTCCGCAATAGAAAAACCCACAAATAGTGTTGAGCTCACCCTTTGGACCAAAGGTCCTTGAAGCAAACAGTCACTTGAGAGAGGAGAGAGGATAAGAGAAGGGCAACATTGACAATGCACAGGCCAAGAAAGAGTGAGCCGGCCAACCATGCCTCCCTTATAAGCAAACACCAGCCCTCACACCTCATTCCCATTTCTCCAGCCGAGAGAACGCCCACGACCAAGCCATAAGAGGCTAGCACTCTCCATTGCCATACCTCAACCGAGAACAAAGCTAAAAGAGCCACCCACATCGCCTCTTTCGGTCAAGGCCAAGGACCCAAGCCAAAGGGACATCACCCCACAGCCCATACCGAGAGGAGGTGAGGGATAGAGAGTGGAGGAGAGGAGCTAAGGATGTAGACGAAGGTGAAGTAGAGGAGCAAAGACCACAAAGTCAAGGGGATGGCAAGCCGATGACCACCAAGAACGTCGTCAACCCTTGCCATTGCCGGGCCAACAACCAAGTAAGCCCCATTCCCCCAACCATTTTCTCTCCTCCATCTCAGTCTGATGTCAATGAGACGGCGGCAAGTTCGTGGAAGAATCATCGCACGCCCTTGTGAGACGACATGCTCCCCGGTGCATGCCTTGCCGCCCACCAAGTCCCGACGCGACGGCCAAAGCCGCAAAACTTTCCCCAACCATGCGCAAATGACGATCGCAAATAAATTTTATTCACGAATATAAATGACGCGATCTCTAAATTATGGTCGTTGAGCACCGGGACCGTGGAAGGTGTTTGGTGAGAGGAGGATCATTTGTGTCGGGTTTGCGCATAATGACGATGTTGTCCAGTTGTGTGCGTGTATCGCTTTGGTATTGAGACTAGATGATGCTTGTACCAGTGGAGGCTCTGGGTTGGTGCCGTCCACGCATCATCCTCGAAGTTAAACATGCAAGTAAATGATAGAATAGTAGATTGTGATGGATACTTAATACTCGTTTTTCCATGCCATGTTTTACAACATTTTATGAATGGAATCCTTCCATACATGTTGATTGTACTGGGATGAGCGCTGCTTATGGTTGATCGTTAATGGTGGAAGTGTTACATCATGCATTGCACTCATACATAGAACCTACCTCGGATAGGCATCCTATGGAAATGGGAAGATAAAAGACCTACTTCGGTGAGTATTCCATGGGAGTAGAATTTGAGTAATGTTGAATTTTAATGATGGAAGAGTGTTGCATCATGCATCACACTTATACATAGGACCTACCCTGAGTAGGCATCTTGCGGGAGTGGGAAGATGAAATCCTATTTCAATAGGTACTCTATGGGAGTGGAGTTTGAGACCCCGTATGAAAAAGGATGATGTTAAAGGGTTCATCGACGGATGAACACTCCACTATATCAATATAAGTTACAGTTAGAAACACATCGCATTGCATCACAATGCATTGTATTGCATGAAAGAAACAAGGGACAATGATATAATTGCAGAGATTATCTTTACATTTCACAGATATGAGATGCACTAACAGTTACAAAGATTGTGTCTTATAGTTTCTAGATGTGGGGTTTATTGAATTGATATGTTGTCGCCATTATTTTATTATATTCTTGCTAAGTCTTTGAACTCACGATTACTTTGTTGTTTTTTAGGTATTTAGTGAAGGCGACATGTATGGGTTGTGATAGCACATTTAGTTTTTGTGCAAACAGTAATTCACATATCACCTTTAATTGACATAAACAGACTTTAATGGTGTGCATCGATAGTTAGCAATAAACTGTGTCTTATTGGAAATGCTTCGTATTGTGAGTTAGCAATAAACAGACTTTAATTCCATGTATGTGTTTCTTTCGGTAGTTGGTAAATCTGTACAGTTATTTGAATGCTCTTTGGTAAGCGTGTGTGCTTATCATGTCGTTGAGTTAAACAGGGGATGCTGCCAAATTCTAGCAGCGATAGATGTGAATGGTATAGTTTGGAATAGTGGTAGCATTCCGGGCTCAGTTGGTGGGCCGGGGTGTTACAATTTAACTACTTGAGTTTGTATGACAACTTCCGCTCATTTAGCCTTCCTGTCATTGAGATGCAAGATATCCAAATGCTGAAAGCTCCTGCTTCGAACAACATTGACTAGGCCTACTTTTTCTTCGTGTAAATGGAAAACACAATCTTTGTTGTTATCAGTACTTCAAATTTCTTAGCGCAGAACCTCAATAATGAAGAACAAACAAAAGATTGTTTGCAATCTTTTTTACAGAATTAATGTGTGTTTGTCACATGCATATGTGCGTGTGAACGCGTTACATACATGTACAGAACAAGAAACCGATGGGTTTGGTCCATTTCCGAGGATAGTAGATTGAACAACTGTAAAGGAAAAAATTAGCAAAGTACCAACCAAGCAGCACAGTAATACAGTTATGAAAAGTCTAGAGCAAAAAAAATCAGTGAGAGATCTTGTGAGAATTTTAACACTCGTCCTCACCTTTCATTTGTGCATCAGCACTATGAAACATGTTTGTACCCAGCATACCCTCATGTTCATGTGTTGCGACCAATCCCCAGGGTGTGGTGGGCAGTCCGAAAGTTCCAAACCGAGCAGAATAAGGAACACTTCCAGAAGTGGAAGATCCATAACACGCCGTACTAGTGGACAAAGGCATAACAACATAAGATGCAGTATTACTAAAAGATGGGATATCAGTTTCTGCAAAATTATCCAAATTGTGAAAGAGTTAGATTCATTTCAGATATCTTTCAGCGGCCCCAGAGATGGTCCAATCAGCCCTTCAGTACTCGAAGACTCACAGCCCTTCTCCCACTGAAATTGCAAAAAAAAAAGGATCAACATATGCAGGAACCGTAAGCGGCATCTTAATTCCAGGGCACAAATCAATCTACTTCACTGCTAACATCGTACCTAAATACTAAATAGACCTTCTGACATAACTAGAGCGATGAAAAATATTACAGCATGTAATTCCCAGGACAGAAAATGCAAAGCACAAAACGGACTGTAGCGCACCTTAGCAGGCTCGTCCTCTGAAATCCTAAATGAAACCACCTGATCCATCCCGCCCCCATGCTTCCGCAGCAGGAAATCCTTCACGCCCTTCAGGTGCTCCTCGCTTGCGAGATGGTAATTGCATTGCAACTGCAATAGAATAAAATTGAGCTTATTTCCCCTTCATGAACTCACTATGTCTGCAGTATTTCGAAAAGCTTACGGCGATTCCAACAACACTTTAATCGTAATGTACTAAGATCCAACACACTAGTGTTCAATTTCACGTTCTATTGGGCGATCCAGACTGTAACTAGAACCAGCATGTATCTAAATCAGAAACCCTAGGTGTATGGGGACGAGTAGTAAGTACCAAGCGAAGCGGCTGTCGAGGTCGGCGGAGCAGAAGGGGCACCAGAGGAGGGAGCGGTGGGGCTGGGGGAACGTCGGAGGAGGGCGCGGCGGATGTCGGAGAGCTTGGAGCGGAAGCGGGAGAGCGCGGCGGCAAGGGCGGCGCGGTGGCGCCGGCCCTGGTCGTGGTTGCGGCGGCGCAGCTCGCAGTACTCGAAGCCGGCGGCGGGCGAGCGGCATCGCGGGGTCGGGGCAGTTCGGTTGCCGCGGCGGCTCCCGCGTTCGCGTGCGTGTTTGGGCTTCGGAGCTCAACACTTCCGTAGTAGTATGAATACTACGAAAGTACGAATTTGTGTTTCGGTTTGAAAAAATCGAGTTTGTGTTGTATTTTTTTTTAAAAAAAAGATCGCATTTGTGTTTTAGTTTTCAAAAGAAAATTCGAACCTGTGTTTTCTCTGATAAAATACCGGAATTGTACGAGTATAAAGTGGTGTACATTGCAGTATCGTATTCGTAACAGACCAACACGATTAGAAGACCTTCGTCTCGTTTCCCAAAGTTGCAGAGTAGCAAGGACGACAGGGCTAACGATCTGGCAAAGAAAGCACAGCCAAATGCAAGGCCATCTAACTCCATCCTAAGGGGTGATCGGAATAACGATAACTTTTGATTAAAAAAACTCTAGTTGATTAAAAATCATATTATTTTTAACGTGTGCTAGTGGATTAACTTAGACTCATCTTAAAAAATAGTTTAAAAAAACTTAGTTCTTAGAAAATTAAAAACGGCTTTTAGAAACCGTAAAGAACTAAATCTACCAGACGGATTTGTGCAACTGTAGCGGCCGGCACCTCATGATTTCAGGAGGCGTGACCACCGTGCCGACAGCACGAAAACGTGTATAACGATTCAACCCGGCCATAACTCGGAGTTGTTAGCACAGGTGTACCAGAAGCGCAGGGGAGAACTGTATCCGCCATTGATGCCACTGCGCTGGAGGGGGCTGCTTGACGAGAGAGAACCCTGAAGCACCGGTCCCCTCGGAAGACTTCCGTCATACGGCAGGCAACAATCGCTTGCTGTGAACTGTAACTACAGCAACAGTATCAGGAGAAAATAAATGGCTTCTCTCGTCACTGTTCAGTAGAGCCGTCCATCTCAGGGACGATCGCTGTTCAGGGGAGTGCTCAGCTGCAGTACCAAGTTAAAGAGATCCAACGAGTTCAAAAACAAAAAAAGTTTCGACGGTATGTATGTTTTATCAGCACCAGTCTCATCTGAAACAACCGCATGGGCAGATCTACTCAAGGGACAACAACTCGTTCCTTTACGTTAAACGAAGCATAGGGACAAGAATCTACATCTGCCGTGAGTGCTCTCTATCTGCACAAGCACCTGGACTGGACTAGGATATGTATGTACTTCTTTCACCTGAGCTTCTACGAGGTTAGTTGCTTACTCCTGACACTTGCACCACACCTCACTGAGCATGAGCCTTCTGGCGCTTGACGTACTGGAGGATCGGCTCCTTCACCTGCGGCGTTTGATGGAAACTACGGGTTATTGTTCATGTGGTACCAAAATATTACCGACGCAAACGATGGGATGATGAACATGTCGATACGCAAGATTTATGCATTCAGTAATTTTAGTTCAGTGAAGAAACGTGAGACTTCTACCATGCTAGCCTTCCTGGATCGCTTGTCCTGGGTGGGCTGCGTCTCGTCAGCAGCAGCCAAGGACTTTCTGATCCTCTGCCCAAGCACTCCGCTCTCCAGGGAACAAACTGGCACGGCCTGCTGCAACAAGGCATCACAGTTCATCACGTTCAACTCTACGTTTGTGACTGCCTTGATTCTCAAGTGTGCAAAATTCTTGACTACTTGGGGAATAGGCTTTGGTTATACCTCACGCACGCTCGTGGGGGTCCTGCTTGGGTCCTTATCCATCGCGGAAGCTCCTTGCCAGCTCTGCATGGACACATTCTGATGCAGCTCTGGTAGCTCCCGAGTGCGGGTAAGATCAGATCCGACAGAGTGGAGGCAACCGATTGTCGAGCCGTCTCTCATTTCATGGCCTGTGGAAAGAAAAGAGTTGGATAATGTCGCGGTGTTGATACAGCAAAAACTGCCGCCAAATCCATTGTGAAAGGGACACGGAGATGCGGACTACTGTTACCACTTACCACTCAGAGGGAGGTCTTTGCGCTCAAACTCAGCAGACTCTGCATTGGTATCAATGGCCTGCATTGCATGATGTAGCAGAGCTTGAGATTGATCGGGAATACCCATATGAGTTGTAGAATTACGCCATAAGTAATAGATAAAGCTTGGTGCTGAACTGCTGATAGTCAGAGGACAGCATTAGAGAGATTATACTATACCATTTGTTCGCCTATATCGACTTCTAGTATCTTTTTTATCTCAAGGAGCTTTCTGTTAGAGGCTTCAGAATGAATGACAGCTTTGCCTGTCATACAGAGTGACATATATAAAAATCAAACATTTTCACATGCCATAAGCTAGTTAATTGCACAACAGAGATGATGCATGGTAGCATGATCTAATCAATTTTAAAGGATTAGTGTTAATCTTATTACGATGTACTGGGGACAAACAATATGACTAGGATCAGGTATATCCTAACTATCATTAATTTTCAACGAATCCAGACATCCAGCTGATGTCTATTTTTCAAGAAAGATCCACATGCAAGCGTTACTGCTAAACATCATTTTTCATGATGCAATGGCTATCCTTCTTCAAGGGAAGCTGTTTAACAATTCTTCAAATAATGTAAGTGACCGACATGCATAAAGGGATCACTTGATTCTAAGTAATAAATCTTTCTAGAAAATGAGATCAGCGGGCTGGTTTATTCAGTTCTCCTTCTTTCTAGAAAATGAGATCAGTGGGCTGGTTTATTCAGTTCTTCTCACTAATGCAACAAAACTGATCAATAACCTAATTCATTTCCAACTCCACTGGCTGGTCAACTTCACCAAAAAAATATTACAGATGAACCATCTAGAAAAAGAGAGGCTACATTCTAAAAAAGCATTTCATATTTCTAAAGATAAGTTCAAGTGGTTACCTAATCTTCGGTTGGCTGAATTTTTAACGTATCCATCTTGCACCATTTTGTCAATTAACTTTCGGACTGTGTTCTGGCTGGCTTCCCCATCCAGCTTGCCCTGAAGCTTGGCTATTGTCACATAATCCATGGGAAGTGCGTGGTATAATGCCTGTTACAACAATATTATATCACGGGAAATGACATGCATAATAAACAAGTCAAGGTTAAAAGAGAGGTCACCTTCATATACATCAGATCATCATTGTTGTTTTTGGTTCCTTCAGTAGGTGAGACATTATGCACGATGAGCTCTTTCTTTATGTGTGGCGTTCTGGGATTGGTAATCTGAAATCGTTATATGATCATGTTAGTGAAGAATAATACAGCACATGGTAAACAGTAGTGTTGCTTATGTTGACCTTGTTAACGGCATAATCATCCTTGCTTGCCCTGGAAAGTAAGCCATCTTTAAGTAGCCTCTCCACAATATCTGAAAAGTGAGTCATTAGTCTAGTAATTCAAGACTTAAACTGAGAACGAAGAAAGAATGCCTGCATTTTATTGGATCAATCTGATGAGCACACAGATGTTTTTTTCCAGCATTACCTTCAACTATTTCCTGCAAAACATTTAACAAGCGATTGTTAACAGCAGGATGTACAACTCATATAGTGTATCAAGGCACGGTTGTTTTAATACACTGGTGCAGTAAAACTTGTAAAAGTTTGTCACCTGCTTACGAGTCTAGCGATTAGTACAGAACATTAATAACCCTAATTAGTAACAATCATTATAAAAAGGAAATGACATCAAGAATTACCATTGATATGTCAGGGAAGTTAGAAAGGACATCTGAAACATTAACAGTTCCAATGTCTCTTGAGCATATCCACTCTCTTACTTGAGCTGTTAGCTCTGCCTCATGAGCAGCATCTTGAGTATCCTCTGCAAACATATAAATTCAGAGAAAAACAAATATGTATGAGCGCTTGAGGAAAAATAAAACATATGCAATGCATATGATGCAGCATTTCATAACACATCTGAATAAATTGATAATTTGATACAGTCTGCTTCTGTATGGAAAGAATGAATATATGCATGGGTAAATGAAGCTCTCCTGAACCAAATAAACTGACCTTCTGAGATTGCACCACTTTGACCTTTGCAGTTCCCATCTGTTTTAATAAATATATTAGCAGCAAAAACAGTAAATACAACAAGGACATCATTGAAGAAATGTTACCATTAGGGGCAACAATGTAACGATCTACTTCAGATGGACGAACCTAATAGAATTAGGGATTATGTCAAGCAATACTTTAGATAAAAAGAAAATGAAATAAGCATTTGCATCCAAAAAGGAGGTATGGAAGCACATGAGAGCGAATTAAGACCATGTTACTGAAACTGATTCTCAATTATATGATATGCTTGGTGTTTACCTCAGTGTCGGAAAAGTCATCATCCTGGTCAGACTCATTATCCAAGCTCATGTTATCATCTTCACAGTTAACATTGTTATCATCACATGGATCAAGTACACTCTTGACCTGCATAAAAGAACAAAACATGACAAGCAGCAGATTTAATTGAAAATCATGGCAAAGTTCTGGCCAAAATGCCTGCAATGGACTACCTTCAAAGCTAACACAAGATGCTTGCTATTGACATTTCCCACTTCCATCTTCAAGGGGTTCTTGTTCCATATATTTATGGCCTCATTGTCAGCACAACACTTAAAAAAAGGAGGCTCGTAATCCTCAGGCTGCCAACATGGAAAAAAATGTGTTAGCTTCCACCAACAAAGTTGTATAGAACAAGAGAAGTCAAATCCTTATTTGTTGAAAGCAAAAGAATTGGATCTACAATGGCAGCTCCAGGTTTCAGTACGATTAAATAAACAACTAGGACAAAACTATAAACTCACTGTGACATCATCATAGTATAGCAGCTTCATTAGAATGGTTCGCTGAACACAAACAAACAATAGCATCAGCTCAGCACAATCCACTGTAACCAAATTGCAGAATGTCAAAAATTACCTCCTCTGGCATTTGGTCCAAGGTCCTCATAAGTGAAACCAGCGTTCTGATCATCTTACAAGCAGAGCTCCTGAAAGGAAACCGTTGCCATGTCAGGATATTACCACTGATTGGTTACAACTTACAATGGTTCCTTTGCCATTAACATGCACAACAAAGAAAAATGAAATGATCTGCAGGACATATGGCAGAACTACAGTGAAAGCGTAACAACCTCATCCCTTTAGTACTGGAATTTCGCAAGTCGTGCAAGAAAACTAAGAAAAATTCCCACAGTTTCGACAGAAAACTGAACTCATTAGTATAGGCCCATACTTTTTTTAAAGACTTGTGTACTTTTAAAATAGCCCACAGGTCAACAGTTACTTAAACCTATGCACCTAAAATTTTTCACCACATTCCTTACGTACAGAAAAACAGAATACTGAACTCCTTTAGTCCTCAGTTTGTGCTGTCAACTTCTATGAAATTGTAACAGTCTGTACGGCAACATTACTTTTGTATGAAGAAAACAACTTCATGGAAGAACACCCCCCACAACTTGTAATGCTATGGAGAACTTCATGGAAGAACACCCTCCACAACTTGTAATGCTATGGAGCACAGAAAACTAGCTAGAAATAAAAAATCATAGCATCCAAAAGGGATTTGTAAGAGAGCACCTCATCTGATCGGGAGTGACTTCTGCTGCATTTGACTTGAATGTAGCACCATTTTTCTTGCTCCCTGTGCGGCTCAAGTTCATTGCAACTTCCTCACCACTTGTGTTGGGGTAGCTAAATGAGACTGCAGGCGAGTTTTGACACAGAATAAGCAAATGTATGACAGAAAATACACAATCACCCATGTCAATACAACTTAATATGCTACAGGTTAGCCAGATTCCACACAGTGATACTCAGTACTCACAGGAATACTCCTCAATCATCGGGCCTTCCTCCTTCTCACAGATACAGAAGAGAAGGGTCTTGAGATATTTCTTTTGTAATGCATCATAGACACCTAAATTTGATCACAAAGTTAATGAAATGAAAAAAATAGAAAGGGACATTTAACACATAATCATAAAACAGTAAATTCATTGAATGAGGTCAAGTTGTCTAGGACATATTTCACCTTTCTCCATCCAATCAATCAACCTCCTGGACTCATCATCCATGGGCATCAGCTTCTTAATCTTCATCTCTGCAACAGATAAAAGGGCGTTTGAGGGTTTGAGCTAATAAATTTCATATTGACTGCAGATTTTGGATATAGAAACTGGGTTTGCGAATATGTCCAATCCTGACCTAGTGCTGGAACTGACTTATCATTGAAGTACTTCTCAGGGAATAGGCCTCTGATGTAGCTGATGTTGTATATAGCAATCCGGAGCAAATTCCTAGTCTGTTTGGTCAACGTATCACCAATGTTATCCAAAAATCTATATGAATAACTCAAAACAGCAGACTATGCTATGACTTTGACCAGACCACATCGCTATTTAAAGAAAAAGTTAGATACAAGAGAAATTGAAGACCTATCAAATCATCACAAATCGGGTTACTGACAAAAAAGCTCAGTGTGAAGCAAAAAGTTCACCAAAACAACACATGAGTATGTTTTTCAATGCTGAAACACATAATGCACGAAATACAAAAGGGACGAGTATGTTTTTCAATGCTGAAACACATAATGCACGAAATACAAAAGGGACCTTCCGACTGTAATTGGTAGACTAATGGATCATGATATATTGCACCAATTAAACAACCAGAGCATTATGCACTCTCAATTATAGGATCATGTATTAATATAGCTCATCATATCTGCCAAGTGAAATACAAATCAAACCATTCTAGGAAAAATGCAACTGATCACGTGAGCAAACAGTTATAACAGAGGCAAACACGAATTATCTGTTGGAAATAAACCACCAAGATTTTCAACGGAGAAGCTATCGAAATTTCTGCAATCAAACAATAATACTGCAAATTACTTGTCAAAGCCATTATCCATTTACTAAATAGTATGAACTATATAACAAAAGGAGGCTAAAATTAGTGGGTTGGTTTCAAAAACATGCCAAGAGAGGTTAAGTAAGCTCAAATAATTCCTGAAGGCAGAACTTGGAATTCAAAATTTCACAGGATAGCAGATGAAAATAACCAAAGAAGCTTCTACCAAAACGGTTCAAAAATCAATGTAGTACAAAATTGTCGCAAACAACTATGGAGCTAGGAGAAAAAAACTAGTTAGCAAACCAATTTGATCGACTTAGAACGTATGCATCCACGTTTCCAGCCCGATAAAAACTAAGCGCAAACCATCATGACCATACTTCCACCGTTTGCAACGAAACCACCAAATCGAAATGGGATTACCAAACAAGCTAACGCCTCCTCGATTCGCAACCAAATCGACCAGACAAGTAGCAAAACAAAGCAACGCGATCGGTTCAACAGCTCCCAATGTTGGGGATCACAGAAATCCGCACACATTGGTGAAATCCCCAAAACAAAAAAGAAAAACTCGCAAAGGGAACCGATCCGACACCCGAGACTACCGACGTTCGAATCAACCCAAACCGAACAGCAGCCGCAAGCGCTATAACCTAGCGATCGAATCCTCGGGAAAACGCTTCTCAAAAACCTCAGGAGAAAGTATCGATCGAGCTAAACCGATTCGATCGGCACGGAACCACTGGAATCACACTCAGATCGCACGGAATCCAACCAGAGATGGGCGAGGAGACTTACTAGAAGCAGCGAATCCTGCTCCGTGATCTCCGCCTCCTTCGTCTTCTGCGCCATCGCCTGCATCGATCGGAACAACGGACTCCGCTTAGCACACACGCACACCCACAAGCGCAACGCGAAATAGATAAGAGAACTCACCATTTTGCCTCTGCGGCGCGCGTGAGAGAAAAGGGAGAGAGGAGAGTGTAGTAATGTGCGGGATTTGGGGCGTACTTATAGAGGAGGGAGTGCTAATGGCCGGAGGCGTGGGCAAGAAGCCACGAAAGGGGAAATTCTTTTTAAAAAAAGAAACGATTTTTTATTTGAATTCTGGAGGCGGGTCCGCTCATTTTGGTTTAAAATCAACTTCTCCTTCTGGCTTCTGTTTTTTTTACTATTCAGTAATTTCACCTTTTTCTGTTATTTTTATATTTTTTAGGCTTTTTAGTTTTTTTTTGTATTCCTTTGTATTATTCATGATATGTTAACATATTTTTTCTATTTTTAAATTTTTTTGAACTTAATTATGTCAAATAAACCAACTCAGCTATAATAAAAATAACCTAGCTATAGTAATAAAAGCCATAAACCATCACTATTCCGAATGTCCCCTAAATTAAGGTCTGTTCATATTTATTTTTATCTTTTAGTTTATAAATAGAAATAGTTTACAAAAATACTTATAGAGAAAAGGACACTCATATGTAATTTTGGTCAATATAAATGAAATCACTACAATATATACTAAATTGACTAATAAACTCTATCTTAAAAGGATATTTCGTTTAAAAGTTAGATATTATAGAAAAAAATTATTTACTGTAAACATAGTTTTTAGATGTCAATATACGAACATAGCTTCAATTCTGATATTGGTGAAGCTGAAAGGAACTTTCTATTTGCTTTGACTCTGCGGCAACAGCATCATGCAAGAGCTTTGGTAAACATATGTTGCCCGTTAGTTTGTGTGGCGACGATAACAAGTTCCATGTGATGGAGTGCTCAAAGATGTGCACACTAGATCTTATGTTGGTGTATACACGTGTGACGCCCCGAGCTATTATTCTCAAAATATAACACTGGACAACATGTTACTATTCCCTAAATCCAAATTTTAGGGAATAATAAGTTTTATCAAAATTAATTAGTAGAATAATAACTAGACACTGTGCTTTAATACAACAGCTAGCCAAGCATAATTATAGTTTTTAGTATAAATACTAAAAATAAAAGGGAGATACAGATTATTATATACCCTATCTTCCGACGACAAGGTACTACAAGTCGCCTAGTCATCTCAGCTGCCAAATAGGGCATTCACCTCACCCTGATCCTCAGCACGATCACCATTGTCTCACAAGCCATTCTCAGAATCTAGAAATCCCAAGTCCCACTCAAGATACCCCTTGGCTGGACTTGGATCTAACAAGAGAATTAATAACAAGAGTGAATATATACATACCTAGTAATCATTTAATAGCAATAAATACAACTATATGACTCATCTCTTTCTTATCATTTCATTTTCTATCTCTTTCCTTCATAAAATAGGTTATCAAATTAAGTGAAAATTCAAGGTTTTGGTTTTTGAAACACTACTAGTTACCTGATGAGAAGAAAGACCCTAGTGTTCTTCGTAGCTTTCAATCCCAGAAATAGGCATGAATTTATGATTTTATTTAGCACTACACAATATTGTGTCATTTTACCCATATCTACCCTAAGCTCTTTAAAGCTAGGTCGTCCGTATTTCCTTAGATGCGATGCCAAGTCCAGAGTACAGAATATTTTCTCTAGTTCCGTTATTATATCTTCACCTAACTATTCTTAGTCGGTGGCTCAAGGCAGTTTTTCACCCTTACCTGACACTCACCAACCTTCAAGTAGTCGTTGGTTGGGGTTGAAAGCATCTAAGCTTCTAAAAATGGTTTTTAAAATTAATACCAATATGTGAATATGGGACTAATGTGTTTGCTTAGTGTTAAATAGATTTAATCCCTAATGATGAACATGACAAATTGGAAATATATGCTAAGGGTCAACATGAGGATCAAGATGGTTCAGATGATTATTCGTTAGACTTAGACGAGGCTGATTACCTTGTCTATTTAACGAGTTAGCATAAAGACTTGCTAGTTAACTATCCAACCATCCTAATTTTCCTCATTGAAGACAAGTGTTTTAGGGTTTGAGTTTGAAAAGTATAAGTGTTGTGGTGTGCTGTCTTGTTCTCTAGGTGGAGTAGATGTAAAATCTTCATCCTTAAGTAATAACATTTCAACTTTGTTCATATCTCATAGATTTCTGTTGTGTTGATTGATTTACCCTTGATTTGATTGATTTTGATCTTCTCTCTCCTTATTGATCTTGCTAGATACCAAGGACGATGAAGTTGTATCATAAAAATTAATCCATATCCATCTATGCATCAATTTTGACAAGTTCATAAAGTTCTCCAATTTTGCTTGAATTTGACCATCTTAGGAGTTTTTTTTATCTAAGTGTTTTTCCTCGATCCTTGAGTATTCTTGTTATTGTGATATGCGGGAATATATCTGAGCTATCTTGGCCATCATTCATCCGCATGCAAGACATATTCACCATTTTTATTTTTTGTGCGATTTTGGTGCAATCTTGTTTAAACTTGAGAAATGTATGAATTTTAACATAGATTCTTATGATACTTGATTAAAATAGGTTCCTAATATCTTAAGTATGGTGTGTGCAAAATTTTGATTCATTTGGACTTAAATTTTTGGAGTTGCATCGGCTCGGGTTGAATTTCAGTTCTAGAACATAGGAGCTGGTCAGACCACACACCCCCCCTTTCAGTCTGATCGCTAAGGCTGGTCAAACCGACGTGGTGTTGGTAGTCTGATCATCTAAATCCTGAAGTTCCTGGGTTTTTTGTTCCTTATTTTGCTAGATTTTGTGTTGATTTTTCATCATAATCTTCATAACTCTGTAGCTATCGGATTGAAGAATCGACGAATATTTAAAGACACCATTCCCCCTCTGTTGTCATACCGGTTGAGCTTGTGCACTTATAACCCTTGATTATTAGTGACCAAAGTTTTTATGGCAGTACTTTAACTGAAGCCTTAGACTTACTGTATCCTAACCTGACTGTTCAAGAATCTCAAATAGTTTTATCATTCTTCTAGAAAATTCCCCTTTTCATTTTTCTTTTAGTGATGACTGATGAAGCAATGCCCCTTGTTATCCAGGTTAATGAATGTATTGCGGAAACAGCTAGCTTCGTGTATTGTAGTGAATTACGTAAAATGGGGCATTCTAAGAGCTTCCACGCTGTTGATGAGCACCTTATGGAGGTATCCGGTATTGATTGTCAGGGTAGGGATTTAATGAAACATGCAATAGCTCTGAAGATGATATGTTACCCTAAAGAAAAAATTGTGTTTGGTGATCCCATTGAGGTGAACCATATTATTCTATAGATGTGTTTTGCCAGTACTATGATGATGTAACACTTGATCTGAGCTGTTGGGCCTTAGTGATTGATCGTGTGCCACTTTGTACATGGCCACTGCACATCAACAGCTCAGATGTTCAAACGTTTGCAGTCATTTTCAGCAGAGGAGCTATCAAAGGTACTAGCTGAACTAGATCAATATGAAGATAGCATCACCAAGAGCATTGTCCCGAGAATGTACAAGAAGTGACGTATGTCTGTCAAGTTAAGGCTGAAAAACTGGTACTCTTGAAGTCCTTTGTTAGGGAGGCTGAAGAAGCATTGAAGAGGGCTCGTGAAGCTAGTTGAATTAGTGTCGGAGAAGCTGATTAGAGAGACGAGTACCTAGGAGGTTGCAGCTAATAAGGGTGCCATCGAAGAGGAGGGTGCCATTTGATGCAAATGGTGGGAGGAGAGACATGTTCTGATTATGCATATGCCCTATTCTTTTTTGTTGTAGCTGATGGTTTCTAGCCATAGTACGGGTACTTGTACAAATGAATCGAATACCGATAAATTACTTCGAAAAGTCTATCCTGATAAACCGTGAAGAAATCATTTTATTTATTTATCTGAAAAAATTATAAATCATAAATAACAAGCAATGCAATGAAAAGAAGTGGACTGAAACATTGAACCAGACAAACAAGGGCTTTAATGAAGTATTAGACAGACCACATTGTGGCTCTAGTTATTTTGACTCTTGTTCTTAGCTCTGAATGGTATGGAAATTCACTATTGATTTGATCACATTTACGTCCAAACTTTTCTGCATAATTCATGAGCGGTATCTTTAACTTTACCAAAGCAATTAAAAATATTTAGCCGAATATAAGCAAAACATCACATCACTGCGCCACCGCCCCCTTGCGAGACGACCTAGTCTTGAAAAAGGCCAATCAATGCTGATATGGGCCTTGGAAGCAGAGGAATGACTTGGATTTGCCAACAGCACGCTCGTGTTGTTTGACTAACAACGCCAGACAATATTCTTGCAATGAAGCCACCTTGTTCTTGTAATGATTTATGAATGAAATTTTCTTATTGTGATTTTTGTTTGTGTTTACCATTGAGAAATTTGGTCATAAGAGAAAAATTGATGGTGAACCTGTAACAATCTACAAATAAACACACCTAAGGGCCAATTCTTTTAGTATGTAGTTTATGGCTTTTGACCTTAATGCAAGCGGTTATACAAACGAGCTAAAAATCGATAAATCACTTCTAAAAGGATATCTTGATAAATCACTATGAAACTATGGTAGATAAGTTATTCTATTTGTTTGTTCAAAAAATAAGTCATAAGTTAAAATAAGCTAAAAAGAATATGCACTTAACATATATGTATTTAGTGGTACTCAAATGGTAGTTGTTAGCTAGCCACAAAACAAGTATAACGAACAAGGTGATTTATACATTTTTTTGTTAAAATTGTTGTTAAGTGAACGTGTTACTTATACCTAGTGTTTTGTGCAAACGAGACAGCTAGCATGTTCAATGTGTAATTTTTTAAAAATAAAATTGAAGAACCTAATAGTGTGAGTCTTGTAGGACAAATGGCAATCATATAACATTTTTACAATGTAACAACCCAACAATATTATCTTACAGTAGGTATGTGAACTTGGATTTTTGGCCCCTAAAATTAAGTTTTTGCAAAATAGCCTCTATTCAATAGAAATTACAAATCTAGCCCCCTCCATACGACCTGCCACGCCCCTAAATGGGACAAACCACCTACCCCAGCACCGGGGGGTGCAGGTGCTATAGCACCACATTTTTGGTAAAAATTTATTTATGTGTTTTTAAATTTTTAAATATATAAAATGAGCTTCAAAAATTATAATTTTCTATGGTGCCTCCCACATGGTGTATTTACATGTATAATTTTTCATAATTTTATCCCTTCTAACTTTTTCAAAAATTCCTACAAATAGTATAGTTGAATGAATTTTGAGAAAACTTCAAAAGGGATAAAATTTTACAAAAATTACACAAGCAAGAGCACTGTGTGGGGAGAGTCTAAAAAGTAATTTGTGAAACTCATTTGCTATATTTAAAAATTGCTAGATATATAGTGCTACTACTAGTGCGATAGTGCTCACGTGCGCCACAAGCGTTGGCCGTCCGATGCATTAAAGCAGCACCATAGGGCAAAAGCAATGCATGGATGGGCCTTCCTCCCTTGTACCAACGGCTAAGACAAGCAAATCCGAAAGGTTGCAATGGGGCCCACATGTACATGTACTAGTATATGTGTGTATACATGTGCTGCTAGTTTAAGATTATTTTCTATGGTTTAAATTATGCTAAACTTATCGTGCTACTACTAGCCGATAGCCCTCACACACGCCACACGTGTCAGGCATCCGATGCATTAAAGATTTACATGTTAATTTTAAAAACAATAAGACCCACCCATTAAATTTAGTTTTTCATATCTTTCCTACATTCTCATATCAAGAGTCTATTTTTCCTACTCATGTCAGAGCCTATCCATCAATCGATAGAGTGATTCCTATCCTAGGCTCTTAGTTGTGCCGTCCCACTCATTAAAGTTAACTTGACTCATTGTTGAATAGACAAAAAAAAGGTTCTATCATTTTACCGATTATCCTAGGCTCTCATGAATCGTAGGGTGCAGCTAGTAGTAATTAACTTAGGATCTAACCCATGGTTACATTTTGTAGGGTGCAGTTAGTAGTAATTAACTTAGGATCTAACAATAATTTTTTTGAACTTTTGAAATTTTGCAAAACCAAGCGTGATTTTAGAACTTAGGCTGATAATTCATTTTAAAAATATAGATGCAATTTACAGTGTAACTAATGGTGATTTTTGAACTTTCCTTTAAATAAAAACCGATGATAATTTTGAACTTAAGATGGTAATTTATTTGCATGATAAAATAGGACCCAACTAATGGTAAAATTTGAACTTTCAATTTTTGGTTAAAAGTGATGGTGGTAAATTTAGAAATTAGGGTGTCTGTTTGTTAAAAGTGTGGTTGATAACTTAGGGCGTTGCTGGTAAATTTTGATTTTTTGACACAAATAGAAAATTGATGTTAAATTCTAAAATTAAACTTGTTTAAAGTGTAAATGATAACTTCAGGTGCAACTAAATGGTAAATTTTGAACTTTTCTATATAAACACGAAATGATGGTAAATTCTTATATTAGGATGGTATAACTTGCTTAAAATGCATGTGATAATTTCAAATGTAATTGATGTTAACTTTTGTGTATCTGATGATAAGTTAAAACATTTTAAACTTATAGAAAATAGTGGTAATTTTGAACATAGGGTGATAATTTCTTAAAACTATAATGATAACTTAGTGTTCAAATGATGATAATTCCAAAACATTTCTCTAATTCATAAACTAATGGTAATTTTCAACTTATGTTGGTGATTTATTAAATTATTGATTGTAACTTAGGATCTAACAGATGGTAATTTATGTGACTTTTGTCTGGTAATTTATTAAAAATCCAGGTGATGACTTTTATTTTTTTAGTTGTATTTTTAAATTTCTTGAGTTACATAACAAAATTTAGTGGTAAAATCCTTAATCATGACATTGTAGCAGCACTGCATCATATTTTCTTGAGTTGCGAAAAGGAAGAAAATAACAAAATCCTTAATCATGGCAATGTAGCAGCACTATATCATATTTTCTAGAAGATCCATTGAGACATAATTTTTGTAGAAAGTTTTAAATATAGCAAATAAGCTCCACAAATTACAAATTTTTCTAGACTCTTCCCACATAGTGCTCTTGCTTGTGTAATTTTTTGATAATTTTATCCCTTCTGAAGTTTTCTTAGAAATTCATAAAAAAACGTAAATGGATTTTTTTTTCGAAAATGTGGTATTGTAGCACTCGCCTCCGGCACTAGGGGCATGTCCTTGATGTACCCGGTGGTGGGGACAGGTGACCTACCCCATTCGGGGGGCGCGGTAGGTCGTATGGAAGAGACCAAATTTGCCATTTCTATGAGAAGGGAGCTATTTTTGCACTTAATTTTAGGGGACAAAAAAATAAAAAAAAAAGTTTGTGAACTTGACGGTTTCATAAGATCACACACAAAACTTTTGAAATCTAACCACTAAGAAAATATTCTTTGAAGTTAATACCCTCATGAGGCATGGGTGAACTACAATTTGTTGGGATGACGGAGTTGTGTATACCACTCTATCCAGCAGGGTTTAAATTTTAATGCACAACTTTACGTATATGCAAGTACGCTTTAGTAAGAACTTTATGAAGTCATGAATTCATCCTCGGCTTTCTTTTTTTTAAACATGTGCTAAGTGAGGTACACCTGCATGTGTACCTGTGTGATGGTGTGTACGTGTAAGTTTTTCTTATAGTAAAAAAAAGCTCATGGGAATTTCCCGCGAAACTGCCGACGAACAACCCAAACACCCGCACGTTCGAAGCATAACTCGCAAGTCTCTTACGATCAATACACGTACGAAATCAGCAGGCTGAAACCGATCGGGAATCCCGGGTCCTAAACCCGAGCACAGATCTAAACGCGCGCAGAGTCAGCTCCGTTTTCGTCTCGCCTCGCGTGCCGTCGAACGTCCATAAAAACGGCGTATACATGTAGCCTTCTCCGTTCCCCTGCTTCAGAACGAGGCTACCCACGGCTGCGAACATGGGGGGAGGCGCTCGGCGGCTCGCGTTCGCGTCGCGCTTGCTCCTGCTCGCGCTCGCCGCCGCGTGCACGGTCGGCCGCGCCGCCGGGCACGGCGTGCAGCCGCTGTCGCGGGTCGCCATCCACCGCGCGCGCGTCGCGCTGGACGCGTCCGCCACGGTGCGGGCGTCGCCTTCGCTGCTCGGCTCGCGGGTACGTTTGGTTGATATCTCGACCGCCTTCTAGTTCTACGAACCTGCACTCGTTATTACACCCGGGGTTACGCTTTAGGGCGATAGCTGAAGCACATAATAGAAGTTGTACTAGGATCCTCGGGAAACTCTCATCTAGAACGGAGTAGTTTTCCTCGGTTCCTATAAGAATTATAAACTATTTCTATAAATTATTATAAATTTATATAGAAATCTTAGTTCCAAATGGGTATAAATTTACTTCTCGCTGACTCTAAAACTCAACTCTAATAAGGGGTGATTCTAAGCGTCGATGTACCATGCCACTTGATCGTCAGTGTATCACGTAACATGGCTATAATGCAAAGGGAGACAAAATTAAAAAGGTTGGGTGGTTAATTTGTGTGAATTTTTCATTAGTATTTGTGGGATTTAAATCCATAATATTTGAGTTCTGAGTATAATTACAATACCAGTTGTTCCCTCAGTAAAAAAAAACCTATCCAGAGTCAACTCCCTGGCCCGGATCGTTCCTCTGCGCATGTGAACCCCGTAGCCTGCGTCCCACGCGTCTCCGAATATTCGGAAAAGACGACCTCACGCCGTAAATTCCAAACTAGTTCTTTGAGCGTTCCGACGAAGTCAAATATTTCCCTTTCAATTCCCCTTCCGTTAGGTCCCGTTTCAAACCTCTGATTTTTTTAACTTCTAATCTATTTAAATCAAAATCTACTTAAAACATGTCTATTTTTAATTCTAACTTATTTTAGTTATTTTTGGTTTTCTTGTATTTTCTTATTTCTTTGTATAGTATGTGATAATATAGTGATTTTTATTTTTATTTGATTTTATTTGTATACTTGCCGCTGCATGTGACGGCCGAAGTAGCGGGCGCAGCGGCGGCGCGGCACGGCACAGCACGCACGCACGCTCATAACTTGCTTAAGAATTAGATACGGAACCCAGGATTTACAACTCGACGCTACCCAACCATCGCCGCAAGCGGCAAAAACCTCTCCTTTTCCGCGAGAAACCAGCGCATGCGGCAGGATGCCGAGCGGGATTCTCCTAGTGCTTCTCGCTGTGGCTTGGGCCGCCGCAGCGACGGCCGGTGGCCGTGGCGCCGCTGCCGCCGCCAGGCTTGGCGTGCAGCCGCTGTCGCTGATCGCCATGGACCGAGCACGGATTGGCATCGACGGGGCCGCTTCGGTCAGGGCGTCGCCTCGATTGCTCGGGGCTAAGGTACACACGTGCCTTCTTGGTTGTTGTATTAAGTTTCTGGTCTGTCCAAGATCCAAAACTATCAGTCCTGCCATGCTTGGCCGGCCGTTTCGGGATACACCGTGCGTGCATCCTCCGTCCCAATCGCTTCAGGACAAGTTGGATTGGGGATGGTGCCAAGTTTGCAGTGGAGAAATTCCATTGGTAGATCATGGGTATCCAAATCAGTTGAATGATTGATGGACCAAACTGGTCTCCATCACTGCGTTGCCCATTCTACGCGTGCTAGTGGTCACATACTCACATGGGGATCTTCCCTGCACCCAAGGAGTCCACTATATAGCGTGTCAATCTTATCGTTTCGGCTTCACATTATTCATCAATGATCACACATTGTCGGCCGTCCAACTGATATTTTTAATGGAAAATCGTGCTTACTCCGGTTTTGTTTTGATCATATTGTTGCTCCTTCTAGAATTTAATCTGATTAATACATGCAATTCAGCAACTGATGAATTACTCTTCGTAGCAGTGAAATGCCATTGCTTGGTCCGTGATTTGTTGCTGCATGAAGAAAAAAAATCTGACACAAGGTTATTGACACAGGGGAAAGATACTGCTTGGGTAACTGTACATTTTTCATTTCCTCGTGCAAGCGACGGCGATTGGATCGGAGTATTCTCTCCTTCGAATTTTAAGTATGAACTTGCACATTTCCTCCAAAATGTTAAGATATTGAACCGTGAGACCATGTGATGTGACTTCGTAGATTATCACAATTACAATTTATAATCATGATCTGATAAGTTCCTGCACTTTCCTACAGTGCGTCCACATGCGTTGGATCAGGCCCAGGCCCTGCGATATGCTCGGCACCAATAAAGGTTAGTGGACATAATGAGCGATCTTATCATTCTTCAAGTGGACTCGTAACTTTATTTTTTTTTATGTTGGTTTCAGTATCAGCTTGCAAATTATTCATCGCATTATGCCAAGTCAGGGAAAGGAAATCTGAAGTTTCAGTTGATCAATCAGCGGCAAGATTTTTCCTTTGGATTGTTCACCGGTGGACTCTCAAATGTGAGTTACTGCAATAAGACATGTTATCCAGTCTCCCTCATTCGATAAAAAAGCACTGACTCTTTATCTGATTCTTTTACAGCCAAAACTTATTGCAGTGTCAAATAAGATTGCCTTTGCAAACCCAAAAGCTCCGGTTTATCCACGTCTAGCACAGGGAAAAACCTGGAATGAGGTGGGTTGTTCTCTCCTCTCTGAGATTGTGACACGCACTGGGACATCAATGCTTGGTTGTATTGATCCAATCTGAGATTTATCCTCGTATGTCTGCCTTGAAGGTCAAACTGAAATCTCACTCGAGTTTTTTTTTGTTATGTCATGCTAGATGACTGTCACATGGACAAGTGGCTATGACATCAATGAGGCATATCCCTTTGTTGAATGGGGCATGAAATGGAGCCCTCCTATACGCACAGCAGCTGGCACTGTCACCTTTGATCGTGAAAGCATATGCGGTATGGTGCATATAAAGATTCTTTTTGCATTGTTCTTGCTCTGTATGAATAGATTGAACTTGTGCAATCTTAATTTTCTCACCTAGCTGCTGTCCTAAATTTTCTCCTTTTTTTAACTCGTGCTTTCACTGTACTTTTTTACTTGTGCAGGAGAACCTGCTCGTACTGTTGGTTGGAGAGATCCAGGTTTTATACACACAGCTTTCCTGACGAATTTATGGCCAAATAAGGAGTAAGTTCTTACCTTAGGTCCTACAAACAGTCGTCTCAATTGTGAGTACTGCTGTTCTGACTATGCAATTTTTTCTACTAGATACTACTACAAAATTGGACATATGCTACCTGATGGAACAGTTGTATGGGGCAAGTTGTACTCTTTCAGAGCACCTCCTTTTCCTGGACAAAAGTCACTGCAGCGGGTTGTTATTTTTGGTGATATGGGAAAGGTAAATATATGCCAACACTGATTTAGGTTATACTACCACTCACTGATAGCATTATGAAGCATAGCAGAAATTCATGAAGAAAGTAACATTTGCTTCTCTCCCTTTTTAAAAGGAAAGCGCAACCTTTCTTTCTGTTTATGTTCATTTGAGACATGATAACAAACCTGCACATCGATTACTTCTCTACCAAAAAAATTCTTTTGCATTCTTTATTTTCAACCAGCGACAAATTATTATTCTTTCACAAAATACCTAATATGACATTGTTTAGTAAGATTTTTTTACTTGGCCCCTAAAAATTATTGGTTTCATTGGTGGTAAAAGAGTGAAAGGCTTCAAAAATGAAAAAAAAACTGAATTAGCTCTTTGCATTATTACAAATGCCTCTAATAGATTTTAGATGGTATTTTAAGTCTGACTAGAATAGTTCACAGCTACTTGTCCTTCTGAAACAAAATTATCATGTGCTTGCAGAATCACTCATCCAAGATCTTTTCCAGAATTGCAGACACACCCACACCCACACAAGCATGCACACACGCACCCAGACACGCACCCACACACACACACACACACACATTAATACTGTGCTTTACACATTTTATATTTGTTGAAGCTACAGGCTTACAGCCCTTCTGAATTCACATGGTGTTCTCATTTGTAGGCCGAGAGGGATGGAAGCAATGAATATAGCAACTACCAGCCTGGATCACTTAACACCACCGATGCACTAATCAAGGACCTTGACAACATAGACATAGCATTTCACATTGGTGATATTACCTATGCCAATGGGTATATTTCACAGTGGGATCAGTTCACACAACAAGTCGAACCAATCACCTCTCGAGTCCCCTATATGATTGCAAGGTCTGTACATCTTGTTTAAAGCAGATCCCGAAGCATTTCACGAGTTAACGCACTGATAGCCTCCTTTCTCTGATGCAGTGGAAATCATGAACGAGATTGGCCCAACAGTGGGTCTTTCTACAGTGGTACAGATTCTGGAGGGGAATGTGGGGTGTTAGCCGAAACCATGTACTATACCCCGACAGAGAACAGGGCTAACTACTGGTAAGTGGCGGTATCTAAGCTTATTTGCCGTATGATACGGCATATGAACAATATCATGTCAAATTGACAGTGATGGCCACTGTTTACTAAGCATAAATTGTGCCTCAACGGCAATTGTTCAACAGGTACTCAACAGATTACGGCATGTTCCGGTTCTGTGTTGCGGACAGCGAGCACGACTGGCGGGAAGGCACGGAGCAGTACAAGTTCATCGAGAAATGCCTCGCCACGGTTGACCGGAAGAAGCAGCCGTGGTTGATATTCATCGCCCATCGCGTCCTTGGCTACTCCTCCGGTTTCTTCTACGGCCAAGAAGGATCGTTCGCCGAGCCGATGGCCCGGGAAAGCCTTGAGAAGCTGTGGCAGAAGTACAGGGTGGACATCGCGTTCTACGGCCATGTCCACAACTACGAGAGGACCTGTCCCGTCTATGAGGTGAGTGGTCAGCCTCCATTGCAATACATCTGCAGACATGAGCACAGTAGATCACCTGCATATTCTGCTGTGACCGTACTAATGTCAAGTTGTTGTGCAGAAACAATGCGTGAGTTCAGAGAAGTCTCACTACTCCGGCACGATGAACGGCACCATCCACGTCGTCGTCGGGGGCGGCGGCAGCCACCTGAGCAACTTTACCGCCGAGGCCCCGGCCTGGAGCGTCTACAGGGAGATGGAGTACGGCTTCGTCAAGCTGACGGCGTTCAACTACACGTCCCTTCTCTTCGAGTACAAGCGGTCTAGTGACAGCCAGGTGTACGACAGCTTCACCGTGCACAGGGAGTACCGGGACGTGCTGGCGTGCGTCAAGGATAGCTGCCCTCCGACGACACGAGGGCCATGACGCCGACAAGTTGTTTGTGAATATGATATGGTTTTGTGTGTAATTGTGACTCATCAATCATTTTGGAAATGAATGAGAAAGGATGGTTTCGTGTGTAACTGTGACCCATTGATCATTTTGGAAATGAATGAGAAAGGATTACACAAAACTGGTTCATCAGCTGATCACGAATATAGCACACAGAAATTTGTCTGCATAAAAATACTTGCGCGAGAGAGCATCGCGCAGGACAGCATAACCACCTCTCAGAACTCAGAAGTTAACAGCAAGATATACACCTATAAATTCTCCTATATATGATGTCTCCTACCGATCATCTGATGGATGATACCTAATTTCCTACGGTGAATTACATTTTTTTTATGGTGATTGGTTTTGTAAGGATATTACTATTAGTCAATGGTTGCCTTGCCAGCTGCTGTGTTGTGAGCCGCCAACAGCTTGGATGCATTGTCTGCACAGGTGATCATCTCCTCCTAGGCGTAGCTCTGTGTTTCTATCGAAACCTATATGTTCATATCCCTATGATCAACATAAGATAACTAGGAATTTTTTTGTTCAAGGCTTAGATTAATATGTGTTAGCTACGTTTGACATTGTTTTCACACGTTTATCTCGTCGATCTTCCATTCAATCATTCCCACTTATCTTGAGTTGCACGTAGTGACTTCCGATTTTCAGGGATAACCATCGTGCCATGATGGCCACATGGTTGGCTGTTTCTTCCACGTTGGATGAGTTGTTTTCAACCGTAGCTTATAATTTATAGAATTTTACAGTACATTATACTAATAGCAGAAAAATTACAGTAAAAATTAAATCTAATCATTGATTTGTAAAGGCATTTTTACTTTTTGCTTTTGTAACTATTTTTTCTGAATGATATTTTCGACCATCCACAAGAATATATGTTTATAAAAGCTTAGCTAGCTCCTCTCTAGGTGATACTAGTTGCACCACCATGGCTTCTCACCGGTGCACAAGTGTCGCCACTGAGCTGGAGGGCATGATATCCTCATCTCCGGCTACCTCTTCCCCTACTTCCTCCTTGTAGTCCTTGAGGCCAGCAGCCAACTCTCAAGGAGCGATTCGCAAGCCAAATTAATATCAAGTATTTGTTCATTCTATCTGCACACATGCATTTCCGGTGAACATGACGGATCGATGACTCTGTAGGTTTACCTTTAGCGAAGAATATGTGTGTAGTGTTGATGTAGGTATTAAACTCAAACATAAGTGAGAGGTGGATGTCAATCGTCTGACAGACTATCGTCTACGAGAGTAAAAATGACACGAGAATTTATATAGGTTCGGGTCGAGAGAACTGCCCTACTCCCATTAGTGAGCCAACAAGGGGTTATCTCCGGGGAGGGAGCCCCTGAGGGCTCACCGATTTTAATATGCTTCTTTATTGCTCAAAAAGCCCTTCTTACAAAGAGAGATATATAAGGTATTTATGGCCTCTTAGGCCTATACAAATAACGGGATTACCCCTTAGTGTGATAGCTTGTCTATGAGTACAAGCGAAGGGTATTATAGTCTTTTTAAGCATAACTGTATTTCTTTAATCTGCATGTGTGTCTTCTGCAGAGTAGGCCCGTTAGTGGAGGAATCATTTTAAACTCCAACACTAGCTCTCCCGCCCCTTGGTGCTAGAGGGAGCATCCTTGGATTGTCATACTTGTCGTGTTAATGTTGATAGTTGACTAGGATCTGAAAGTTCCAAACTGTAGTTAGTCTCATGGGCGCCAGTAGGGCAGTCCTTTCAGACCCCCCGAATCTGTATAAATTCTAGTATCATTTTTATTCTCATAGACGATGGTCCGTCAGATGACTGACGTCCACCCCCTCACTTGTGTTTGGGTTTAACACCTACAACATTGATGTTGTTGATGGGGATCATAATTAATTGATGAAAGGCTATAACTCCTACCAAGAAATACTCTAAGTCTACGAAACCTCCTTTAGCTCTAGAGTACAACAAGCCTGTGGATAACCCGTCCGCTCTCTGGAGGAACCCTAGGCGTGCACCATCGTAGGAGATTGGGGCCATCCACCCTGGGATGGACAACATCCTACGTGCCCTAGGACTTCTAAGCGCACCCCTCTCCCTTGCATTGGCCAATGCAAGGTCCAATTAAGGACGGGAAGCTCAAGGCATCCTCGCAACTAGATGGCTAGGGGTTCTGAGACCAACCATCACTCCTAGGATGCCTAACTTCACTAACTGCAAGGCAATGAAGGTCAACTACAAGAGCTGCCCCTAACGCGCTATTGTTAGGGGATAATTCTGACCTACAAATCTCATTGCTCTCATTTGGACTCTCAAGACACTTTTCCTGTATGGGATTTCACCCTCATGGTACATAGGATGTATGACCTCTGTGATCTCCCCTAGCAAAAGTCCAAGGTGGACTAGGCTCTATCGCTTCCACTTTGGCGGCTCATGTCCTGCTAGACTTAGGGCATGAGTGACAATTTGGGCCTAGTGCCCATATTGATGGATGTGCTAAGTACGCAACCCCCTTAGACTTTGGCCACTCATTGAATGACCTCTTGGTCATCACATGCCTCCCTCTGTTGCTTGGTAAGGGTTAAGTATTATTATGCATTTCTGATCACCATGGAAAACCTCCCATCTATGGGGTAAAAGGGCTCCACATCCCTCATATTTTAGGGCCCCACGACTTAGTGTCGTGGACATCCCTCTGATATGCTTATGACTTAATATCTCTCTAGTGTGCTTATGACTTAATATTGTGGATATACCTCTAAGACATCCATGAGTAAGCCTTATGGGTGCCTCCAGCCCACTGAGGAGCTATCACCCCTAGTGGTCCATCAGTGCCCCATGACATGGTCTTGTGGGCATCTCTCCAATATGCTCGTGACTTAGTGTCGTGGGCACGCTAAACCCCTTACTACGAAATTTTCTTATTCCAAACATGTTAGGATGTTATTAGTGGTTCACACTAACTCTTTTATATTTTTCCATTGTGGTGTGGGCTAGCAACTATATGAATATCCGGTTTCCCAAAACAATTTCTTCATTTCTTTCACTCCCATCTTATTTCGGAGATAAAGCATGGGTCACAACACATCACACACCCCATTTCTATCGCTCTTGTCTCACCCACATATCTTTTCTTATTTTCCCCACCACTCGCCCCCTCCAACTAAAAGTTAATTCTTTCAACAACTACTATTTATTTTTATCTAAAACATATTAACAACGACTAAAAACCATAAGAACAGCGCCTCAATTCCAGAATAATGAGCTGATCGATTTTTATTTTAAAAAAAGCTGAAAAAAGAGAAAGAGAAATCTGCATATGCTTTGGACTGGACCCCGTATCCAGATCCAACACGAAGTCTTACGAAGAAATCCAATCCACCTCGGCCCATGGCCCACAAAGCCTTATACCGAGCTCAAGAGGGGAAGAAACGAAACGTAACGAGGCATCCACTGCTCCACTTCGCCTTCCAAACTCCCAACTCCGGCGACTCCACCCCCCGAGCAGCCCACCCACTCCGACCACCGCCATGTCGAGGCGCGGCGACTGGGTCTACGAGAACAACGGCGGGTAGGTGCTTTCTCCCCATCCTTCGCTGCCTCCCCTCCTCCCCCCCCCCGCCGTCTTCTTACATCTCTTGACGAGGTCTGGTTTGGTGATGCAGGACCTGCGTGGCCATCGCTGGCGCAGACTACTGCGTCGTCGCCGCCGACACCCGCCTCTCCGTCGGTTACAACATCCTCACGCGCGACCACTCCAAGATCTGCGAGCTGTAAGTCCCCATCGAAATCGCGCGCCTCGATCTGTCCGCCTGGGGCATAGGGTTTGTCGACTGGGAGGCCATGTGGGTTTGTGGTGTACCGGGGAATCGAATTGGTTGGTGTAGAGCTGGGATTTTAGTGCCGCTTTTGGTTGATTTAGCTAGGGTTTGGTGTTTGGAAGTTTGGGATTGAATGTGTGTGGGTGGGGGTGGGGGGGGGGCTTACTTTTCGCAAGATTTGTTGCGGTAATTACTGGCTTTCTCAGTGTGCTTCCTGTAAGCGATATAGTTTGATGGGATTGCTATTGTGATACGATCTTAGTCCGTCAATTTCCTGACCTTAAACAAGGTTCAGCAGATGCGTTCATGTGTTCAATTCTTAGCGTAAACCTATCTTTTATTTGTGATTACTATCGTGTTATGATACAGGATGCTAGGACAGATTGTCTTTGCCTAGAAAAATTGTGTTCCGGCCTGCACCAATACGTGTTTTTTTGGTCGCAGTAGAGAGTTGGCTCAGGAAATCACTAAGATATCAATAGAAACAGACGAAATGTAAGGATTGCATTTAGGTTTGCTCCTATACTGGTCAGATTGCTCCCTTTCTGTACCTTACATCCGTAAAGTTTATGATGAGCTTTATCTTTAACATCTTTTAGAGTACCGAGTATTATGTGTCATGTAGATTGTGGGTGTTTTCTTAAGTTGGTTCCTGTAACATCTGTTTTCACCACACTACGCGTTTTGGGTGCCCTATCGGTTTGAAAATGTTTGGTTTGCATAGGTGATAGGTCCACAATTGTGTTTTTTGTTTGATATAGCATACAAATGTTGTCAAGTGGAGGATAGTGGTACCTGTTGGTTGCTTTATCTTGATCTTGCTCCATTTTTTTGGTAATGTAAAAATAGAAAGTGAGCTTTTGTGAAAGGGTAGTGTATAAAGCAGTAAATATAACTTACCGTTGATAATTTCATTTGGTTTAGACTTTCTGTGTGCTCAATTCTACTGTGAATCTGTTCCAATACAACTCTGCTGCTGTGATATTACTTGCACTTGGTTATTGTTTTTTCCCTTTAGTTTCAAATTTGTTTTAAAATATCAATGTTCTGCAAAGCTATTTTTTGCTTGCTAATCTTGCCTATTTAAAATTTTAATTAAGTCTACTCGGTGATATACACTGCAGTAATATTTTTTTTGCATGTTGAGTGTATGATTGTAAGCAACATTTTGAGGTATTGCAAGCACACAGTATGATGAGGTTCAAGTTATTGTCATGCAATTAAATTTCTTTGTTCTTGCATGGGCGTTAATCACGTTCTGTGACAAAGGAAGATACTCATTATTAGTGTAAAAAATTAAAGCATTATTCTTTCTTTGTTTAGGGCGGAGAAATGCATACTAGCATCTTCCGGCTTTCAAGGTGATATTAAAGCTCTGCACAAGAACTTAGCTGCCAGAGAATTGGTAAAAGTTTCACAACTCATGACTTCATTTATATATCTTTCCCTATATACTTTCATTCAGTCCTTTTGTGACCAAGCAATTGTTTGATCATTTCATGTGGTTAAATTTTTTATCTTAACTTTGATTTTGACTTCTTCTGGGGCTACTGAATCTTTCTATGATCTAAGTTATTTGAAGTTTTCAAAGTTTCATGAGCCATATGGTTAATTGCATCCCTTTTCCATGGGATGATGGGCATGGGTTTGTGTTGTATACATTCGATTTGATAGATCCAGACTTACCAATGTTTAGATTGTTGTGCCCTGTGCCTAGTAATAGCATGGCTGTTTAGGGATATCTCAATACTGTTTGTGTCCAACAAAGATTTTAGCAGCATGTTTTTGTTCCTTCATTTGGGGGGGTCTAATCTTACAATATAGCACATGTGCCACTTCAACTCATTTCCTTGCATTCCTATTTATTGTTGCCCCAAACAAGCTTCCCTTACTTGTTTGCTTGGTATGTGGTATTAACTCTGGATTGCAATGCAACAACTGTTTTGGCATTATTTACTACAAAAGATAGTTGATCGTTTTGTAGTTTATACACTTGGAATGCACTGCAGTACCTTTAATGCATGTATTCAGTGTTAAAGCTACTGTAAATTTGTTCATCATCTATTCATGATGTACCAAACTTTTGCTATGTAAATCATTGATATCCTTTCGTTTCATTTGTTTCTGTAGCTATACCAGCACCAGCACAATAAAAGGATGAGCTGCCCTGCCATGGCACAACTGCTCTCCAATACCCTGTACTACAAGCGATTCTTTCCATATTATGCTTTCAATGTGCTTGGTGGGCTTGACAATGAAGGTTCGACTTTCATATTTGGTTTCTTCATTTTGATTTCCTGTTTTTTTGTGTTCTTTGAAACACACTATTCTCTAATAAGCATGTATCATACTTGTGCAGGGAAAGGATGTGTTTTCACCTATGATGCTGTGGGGTCCTATGAGAGGACCGGTTACAGTGCCCAGGGAACAGGATCTACTTTGATCATGCCTGTGTTGGACAACCAATTGAAATCGCCTAGTCCACTATTACTCCCTGCAAGAGTAAGCCCTGCAATTTTTTTTGTTGTCCTGCTAACAAATGCAAATTGATTGATATTGTCCAATGATCATCTAGTTGACTAAGCATGCAAGTCTATCTGTGGCATATATGGTGATTTGAATAGCTCCAGTAGTCCTAAGAATCTTCCTAATATGTGCAGGATGCTGTCACACCTTTGTCGGAGTCAGAGGCCGTCGATCTAGTTAAGGATGTGTTTGCATCTGCAACTGAGAGGGACATCTACACTGTATGTTGCACTCGCCCAGTGTCCAAAGTTCATCATGGTTTGTTTCTCACGGTCATATTTGCCGCTGTACTCATCCGCCAAACCTAAAAAATAATGCAGGGCGATAAGCTGGAGATTGTAGTCATTAACAAAGCTGGGACGAAGCGCGAGTACATCGACCTGAGGAAGGACTAAGTTGACGCCTAGACTGCTAGTTTTGCTGCAGTTACCTACCACCATTTACTTCGAACATGTGCCCCAGGCTAGGGGTTTATGCCAAAAGCTGTTGCTTAATAGAAACGCTTGTGTTTGCTTGCTTCTGTACTGTACCAGGATTCACCCATCTTGCGTTGTTAAACTAATTGCTGTGTTCACGCAAATGAGACCGAATAGATGTTTATTGGCAGAAAGGCTACGATGTTTGAGATGTCGAACGATGCCATGCACCATAGCAGCTTAGCATGTGCTTGATCTTAAAACTTGGAGCTTGCATCGATGGTCCTACTAGTTATGTAATGCGTAACTATGCCAGTGCGTTATCACGACGTTATGCTCCGATCCAAACAGTTTGAGATTCTGCTTTTTTTAGCTTATTTAAACCATAAATCATTTGAAATATATTGATATCTAATTTTGATTTATTATGTCTTTTTTGATTTTTATGTTTTTTTCTCTTTTTTTCTTTGCATTATTCATAATGATATAAGATTATTTAAGTCTAAAACCATTTGGAATGTATCGGTTTTTAATTTTGGTTTATTTAGTTTTTTTATTTTATTTTATTCTTTTGTATTAAGTCGTGTGAAATTTTAACTAAAAGTTATATACATCAGAAATCTAAGCTAAAAACTAGTTAGGGTATCTTCTATTTCACGTTCTATAGTCAATATGCAAGAACACGGTGGAGTAGGTTGAACCTTTTTCACGTTGTTCGACTATGGCTACATTTTCCTAGTACTTTTTTTAGACAACTTGTTTAAAGTTTAAACCAACCAATCACGTGTGAAAACTGGAAGGGTCGTGTTGTTGAGAAAAAAACATATGGATAACCCCCCACTGACAAGTGGGCCATTTGCATAACCAAGCCCAACAGCCTGATTGCGCGAGAGCGAAACAAGCCGTCGACCCGACCCGACCCGAACGAAACATCGTCGCCTCTCCAGCCTACCACCCAACCACCACCAATCAGAAGCACCAAGCCGCCACGCGGAGCAGGAGCAGGAGGCATGGCGACGCCGGCGCCGGCGCCGGCGAAGATAGCGCCGTCGATGCTATCGTCGGACTTCGCCAACCTCGCCTCGGAGGCCGAGCGCATGCTCCGCCTCGGCGCCGACTGGCTCCACATGGACATCATGGTATGATCCGCTCCCCTCCCGTCTCGCCACATCCGTTTCGTTACCATGCTTAATCCTCGCGAAAGCAGTGGCGCTAGTACGGTACCAGCCTTTGATTCGTTCAATCGTTTGTTTGGCGCATAGGATTGAACTGCGCGCTATGGTAGCCTCAACCGTGTGCTGTGATGAGGCCGCGAGGGCAGGATTGAACTGTACTTGCAGTAGTTTTCCGTTGGATAAGAGGTTTGCCAAGCGCTTTTGATGCTGCACACAACTATGGCATGCAGAACGCCAGCGATTTGGTAGAATCTGTTCAGAAATCAGAATTGACCTTTTATTGGGAGTACTTTCTGTTGTGTCGTCCTGTCCTACATCTTACTGAAAGGTTAGTCTGAACATCGATGTTCAGTGCATGAGCATTATGCCGTGCTATTCTGCAAGTGTAATAGTATTTACCACCAGAATCCTTTGTCCATGGTAACCTGCTTGTTATGTGCTTGTAAATTCAGCAAATTCTGTTGCTTTCAGCGATGGTGTCTCATTTCCGATACCAAACTCAGTAAATTCTGTTGCTTGCAGCGATTATGTTTCATTTCCTTTTTCCACTCGACAGGGATTGCATGTATTAATCATGAAATATTCAAGATTAAAAGTTCATTTTATCTTATGCTGATCTTATCCTTTTCACCTTGCAGGATGGGTGAGTTGGTCGCCATTTTGAGTTGCTCGCATGGCAGTGGGTTGTTTATGTACGAATGAGGCTTCTTGTATTCCAAAGGGCCCAAACAGGCCAACATATACATGTACAATATACAAAGAGACCCCTAGGCTATATATATATTTAACACCTCCCATCAAACTCATGGTGGATCAACAACACTGAGTTTAGAGAGGTAGAACATATGCTGAGCTCTAATCTATGTCTTGGTGAAGAAATCTGCTAATTGAAACTCCAAAGGCATATACCAAAGATTAATAACTTGGTCTTGCACCTACGAACACATGTACGAAGTATCCACTCTAATGTGCTTGGTGAGCTTATGCTTCATGACATCTCGAGCAATGCTGATCGCACCAGTACTATCTGATAAAACAGGGGTCGGTGCAGAAGCGGAAACACTGAAATCCTCATGTAGCCACCGAAACCAGGTGATCTCAGCTGTCAACGATGACATGGCTTTCAGCTCAGCCTTAGTGCTTGATCGGGGAACGACAGTCTATTTCTTGGTCTTTCAAGCAATCAAGGAGGAACTAAGGAAAACACAATAAGTAGAAAGAGACTGGCGATCAGAATGATCGTTAGCCTAAGTCGTATCAGAGTACGCCTGAAGCTGCAAAGAACTGGAGTGAAGAAAGAAAAGGTAACGAGTGATGGTTCCGTGAAGATATCGTAGAACACGAAGAAGGTGACTGTAGTGGAGCTGAATAGGAGCAGAGATTAAATTACTCAGGATGTGAACTGGGTGAAAAATGTCAGGGCAAGTGATCCCAAAGTAGACAAGACTCCCGACAAGATGGCGATAGCGAGTGGGATCCTCAAGAGGCTCACCATCAGTAGGCTGAAGGTGAACGACAAGCTCCATAAGAGTATCCACCACACGCTGATCAGTAAGACAAGTGCAAGTAAGGATGTCTTGAATGTAACGCTTCTGGGAGAGATAGTGCCCCTCAGGCGTAAAAGTGATCTCAACCTCAAGGAAGTAACGAAGATGACCCAAATCAGAAATCAAGAACTGCTCACTGAGACGCTCCTTCACAAAATCATTGTACTGAGAGTCATCTCCAATAATGATCATATCATACACATATAGAAGGAGGAGCGTCTGACCCCGAGGAGAGATGTGGACAAAGTGGGCAGGATCGTGATCACTGACGGAGAAGCTGATAGCAGTGACAACAGAGGAGAAGCGGCCAAATCAAGCATGAAGGGCTTGTTTGAGCCCATAGAGAGAGCGACGAAGGCGACAAACAGTACCAGCAAGGACAGAATACCAGGAGGCGGCTGCATATAGACTTCCTCACGCAGCTCGTTATTGAGAAAGATATTCTTGATGTCCAACTGAGAGATGGGCCACTATCAAACAGAGGCCACAATAAGGAGAGTGCAAACAGTGGTCATGTGAGCAATATGAGCGAAAGTCTCATCGTAGTCACGACCATGCTCCTGCTGAAAATCGTGTCCTACAAAACGAGTTTTGTAGCGCTCAAGAGAACCATCCAAACCGGTCTTGATCTTATATACCCACTTACATGTGATGGGAGTGACATGCGCAGGTAAGGGCACAAGATCCCAAGTACTAGTATGCTCCAAAGCAGCAATCTCCATAGACATTGTGAGCTGCCACTTAGAGTGAGCAGCAACTTTACGGTAGATCATAGGCTTAGAAGAGGCAGCGACTGCAAAGCCGTAGTGCTCATACTGCCTGTGAGTGTGGCGATCATAAAGATTGTATCTAGGAGGAGAGGGTGGAGCAGGACCCAACAAGGATGGAGAATAAGAGCTAGAAACAGAGTAGTGAGGTCGGGACTTGTCGAAAGTGACATCCCGAGAAATTCTCATCCTATGAACAGGGTCGTAGCAACGATAACCCTTATGCTCAAGATTGTAGCTAAAGAAAACACACTCAACTGACTGAGCAGTCAGCTTGGTGCGCTCACGAGTTGGAAGGAGAATGAAACAGATAGCCGAAACTACGAAAGTGACCGTACTCTGGTGCTCGACTATAAAGATGCTCGACGGAAGTAGAACCTTGAAGGGCAATGAAAGACTACATGTTGATGAGGAAAGCAGCAGTGGAAACAGCCTTAGCCTAGCGGTCTCAAGTAAGTGACAATGCTTACGCTTAGAGACACTGTTCTGAGCGTGAGCACCAGAACAAGAGTACTGTGGAAGAGTACTATGCTCAGCGAGAAAGTGACGCAAAGCAGCAGATAGATACTCACCAGCAGAATCAGTATGAAACACACAAATGGCCAAATCAAACTGAGTGCGAACCATGGTGACGAACATCTGGTAACTAGAGAGAACCTGACTACAAAAGGACATGAAGTAAATCCAAGTATGACGAGAATAATCATCAATAAAGATCACATAGTATCGATAACCCCCTTTCGAAACGAAGGGAGACAAACCCCAAACATCAGAGTGTACAAGATCAAAAGAACGAGTAGAAATAGAATCACTAGAGGGATAGAAGAGCTGTAGCTGCTTGCCAAGCTTGCAACCTAGACAATGTAAAGATATGTCCTCAGAAACAGATCCAAGAATACCACGACCAACTAGTAACGATAGACGTGATCTACATAGATGACCGAGACGATAGTGCCACTAAGCGAAGGAGGTAGTAGAGGACGCGGCAAGACCAAAAGTAGTGGTAGTGTCTAACTGGCTGGTGGAGACAGCGGAAGACAGATGGAGCCAGTCGAGCTCCTAAAAATACTTCGAATCACGGCACCAAGGGACAGTACCAAACAGAGTCCCCGTGCGGCGGTCCTAAACAAAACAAGAGTCAGAGCTCTAAATTTGGAGGCCTGAGGCATTGGATTAGAATGTATACAGTATACATGCCTTCAGGCTACATCTCCTACCCAGATGACCATTGTTTTGCACCCACGGACAACCATCCTGTTCAATTTTCATCTACTTTGTGATTATTATTTTAGACACCTTGCTTATTACAAAATCCCATTCACACATGCTAAATTTTAGTGAAATCTAAAAGGAGCTTCTGCTCTTAAATGAGAAAAAAGAAACATGTTTCTGAGCTTTCAAAATATATATAAAAAAGAAAACAATAAGCCTGATAGCCATTGTATACCAACGTGAAAAGGAAACAGCTGAACCTTTTGCAATAATACATAACAAGGACAATTACATTTGGATTTGGCCAGAGTCCTTTTGTTTTGAAAAAAGAAGCATTAGGGGAACTTGCAAGTTGCAAATGATGAAAAAGAGAGATATCTGTAAGCATCAAGTGCTAAACTGCCAAGCATTATGGTGTTCCGTCTATTTGCTTGGATTGGGATCAACATTCCTTGAGTATAAAATAGAGAAAATAGGCACTTTTTCAAAGATGGTGAAATGCTTGCTAACAGACTCTGTTTGATTTACTGGCCAACATCACAGCAATTTATCAACATGCAAGTATCACCTTGCAGGCTTGCACTAATAGCAGTCTTTATTCAGTTGTGAACCGTGTCATTTTTTATCGTCAAGAGAACCATACAGATTTTCTTATGCATGCATGTTATCTTGAATATCTTTCTAAAACTCTCAAATCGAAGAATGCACATCCAATAAGAATATCACTGTTAAGTTATGTTGATGTCTATCAAAAAGGATGAACTTCCTCATGATAACTTTGATGAAGTTTGAAGGACAACACATTCATTTTGTTCAAAAATTTGATGATATACCATTTGTGGCAATTAGCAAAAGAAGCCATGCTGTCAGAATTCTTTATATATTGCATTCGCAGGCACTTCGTTCCTAATCTGACTATTGGAGCTCCAGTGATTCAGAGCCTGAGGAAGCACACCAAGTATGGTGACCTTCATTGCCTTATGTTTATATTGATGGCTTCTGTTCCTATATGCACCTAATAACACTAACTATTTTTTATTTTCTAGGGCATATCTGGACTGCCATCTCATGGTCACAAATCCTTCAGATTATGTAGAACCATTAGGAAAGGCTGGTGCCTCAGGATTCACATTCCATATAGAAGTAACCAGAGGTAAATACACATCTGTTGGCACATGGTTCATGGTTTTCGTTGTCTTATGAAAAAGCTTGGTGCAGAAAACTGGCAAGAGCTCATCCAAAGCATTAAAGCAAAGGGTATGCGGCCTGGTGTGTCATTGAGGCCAGGCACTCCTGTGGAGGAAGTTTTTCCCCTGGTAGCTTCATGCACTCAATACAACTTTTCTAGTTATTATGTTGTACAACTAAAAAAGATCGTACTTGGTTCATGATTATGAAAGAAATGCCTTTTTTGCATATCCTTATTGATAACTGCTAACATGAGAAGTAAGCTTGTATTGATTTACTTTCAACTTGTACAGTTAGTTTTATTTCTAGTTGTCATCTGGGTTTCATAACATCCAGGGTGTATTTCCTCTGGGGTTCAGAATGTATACCCCATTGAAAGTTGATTTTTGTACTAATGTTCGTTGCTTTATGTACTGTACCATGCAAGCAGTAATGTGCGTTATTAACTTCTAATATATTTGTTGATCAAATGATCGTTAAACAAGCACATCCTGTTTCCCTTGTTCAGGCGCAGTTCACTTCTTGTTTATTATGGTCAGCACTGAATGTATTCTGCTCTGCAGTTCATGCTTCATTGCAGATCAATGGTCTTTGCTATGAATAAGCGATGAGCTTCCCAAACATGTTTTCGTTGAATTTCTTTTATCATTGTTGTTATTGACTAATAATTACATTTCAATCTTCAGTTATCTGAGCTTTTTCTGTCTGATCATGTAACTTGTGGACATTTCTCATGGTGGGATTTTCTGAAGGAATCAACAGTTCTATTAATAACCGATTTTACAGGTGGAAGCAGAGAACCCTGTAGAATTGGTTCTTGTGATGACAGTTGAGCCTGGCTTTGGTGGTCAGAAGTTCATGCCAGAAATGATGGATAAGGTATTATTGTCAGTGCCATCAAACTTCCCCGAATCTTTATTCCATTTAGGACAGTTCTGACCAGTTTCTGGAATCTGGACATGTTAGGTGCGTACACTGAGAAAGAAGTACCCTTCCCTTGACATAGAGGTACAATGTGATCTCTGAGTACTCTCTGCCCTGCATGCGCAGACGCCCATGGGCAATTTTCTCAACATGTTTCGTTTCCTGAAAAAAGAAATTCCGATTTGATCTTTTAGGTCGATGGTGGCCTGGGTCCTTCCACCATTGACGCGGCCGCATCTGCTGGGGCCAACTGCATTGTCGCTGGGAGCTCTATATTTGGAGCTGCTGACCCAGGAGAGGTCATGTTGGTGCTACGAAAGAGCGTTGAAGTGTCTCAGAACAAAAGCTGATTTGTACCCACGGCTGTCTCTGCTGTAAACTAGAACCACTCTGCGCGTCATTCATACAGAGCCCCTGGTCGAAACTGAATACTGTTTGAGCGAGAATAAAAGGTGCTCTTGGCACTTATAACAGTGCTCTATTTACCTTGCGCACGTCGTTTTTAAAAGAACACGTGAAGCTGAATATAGAATCTTGCTTTGCTGTCAAGAAACGATAGAATGCTTGCTTTGCTGTCAATTTTCTTGCACTTGAAACAAATAAGATAAGAGGACCTGTGCCTTGTGGCCCTTGTGGTCATTGTCATTGTGTATTCCACTTTGGATCCGATTCTTCATCACAACAATTTGTGCATAGGGAATCAGGCTGATGTCTTTTTCTAACACGACCAAGATAATATTGTGAATCCGATATTATTGATCTAACTACAAGACATATATGATTATGGTCATATTTGTATTGGCTTCTATTTCTATCTTTTATTTATAAAAGCTAAAAGTAAATACAAATATTTGGCTTTTCGAAGAGACTTATCTATTTCTCTCACTAACGTCTCACTTTAGGGAGGAGAGAGAGAGTGGAGAGGGGAATGTAATCTCTGGCCCTTTTACGTATTGTGAACAGTACTCATACAACTCGTCCTTGTTTAGAGTTAGTGTTTTATTTTTGTGTTCTTGCTGCTAGTCCTTGCTGCCTATCAATTTTTTTCTTTTAGTCTTCCGTTGTATTCATCCTAGGTCCATAATCTCTATCTTTCAGTTCGTTCAAACTGTGCGAGTTCATAAATTTATTGTGCATAGGGAATCAGGCTGATGTCTTTTTCACGACCAAGATAATATTGTGAATCCGATATTATTGATCTAACTACAAGGCATATATGATTACGGCCATGTTTGTATTAGTTTCTACTTCTATCTTTTATTTACAAAAGCTAAAAATTAATACAAACATTTGGTTTTTTGAAAAGACTTCTTCATTCTTCTTATTACCATTTCGCTTTAGGGATAAGACAGTATGGTGGGTTTATAGGGAGAGAGAAAAGGGGATGAAAGAGAAGGGAATGTGATCTCTGACCCTTTTACGTATTGTGAACAATACTCATACTACTCATCCTTACGAGTTAGTGCTTTATTCTTGTGTTCTTGTTACTAGTCTTTGCTATCTATCAGTTTTTTTTCTTTTAGTCTTCCGTTGTATCATACAAGTTTATAAATTTATTATCAATCATAGAAGCATAGGAATTTCTTTTCTGTATGGCAGCAGCTACTGCTCTTATTTCTGAGCCGTGTGCAGATCGTAGAAGTTATGATGCCGTTGCTTCTCTTTGAACCGCCGCTCTAAGCTTCTAAGACTGCTGCGCTTCTTCTACACTGTGTCGCCGCTATCTTGAGTTTTGATTTACGTTGCTATGTTTCTATCTATTCCTCTTTAACTCAACATATTTTTCAAGAGCCTTCAATAACATTATCAAGACTTTGACTTTAGATTTTTTTCTATTTTATTGTCAATCTTTTTCAAATACAATACTATTGTATATGCCTTGAATTTGAGAAGGATATTAAAAGTATTAGTGGTATTTTTATTATACGGTCTCCTTTATACCTTATATATTACCTATTAAATCTTTTGAATACATACGTAATATTTATGACACATTTAACTCTAGCCGGCTGGGCCACTTCAAACAGGTCGCACTTCCATCCACGCCAACTCGCCCACGCGTGCGGTGCTGTCGTGGCCTAAGGACGAGCTTGCGGGGAGGCGCCCTACGCAATCCATGGACATGCAGGTCTGGTGGAAGTGCTCGCCGGCGTTGGACTCGGCGCACCTTGCTCCCTCCACACCCCTTCTTCCCCAGCGAACCGCCGCCGCCACCGCCGTTTCTGCCCTTGGTAAGCTCCATTGCCACCAACCCCTTCTCTGCCATTCTCCAAAAATTCGTCGTCCTCGACCGCCTTCTTCCTGATTTGGTCCTTTCTGTGACTTCCCCACTCCATCACGAAACTATTGATCCACTTGTTGTTCATCCCCATAGTCGGAATACTGCCGGCGGCTAGCCACGCCGTCGGGATCTTCACCGTGCACGGTGACCCGCCACCCTAATACTCTTCTAGCCTCGCCACCTGTGCCACTTCAACCGCCTGACCCCCTGAAGCTCGTTGCACCCTCGCTCGAGCCGCTCCGTTGCCGAAGCTCGCCGCCGATGTGTGCCTCTGCCACGCCATGGGGAACGTCATTGCCAGCCAATCTCGAGGCATATCCATCCAATCCACCACCGCAAATGGGTTCCCCTCATCGACGCCGTGCTCGTGCACGCGCCATTCTCCCTTCATCCCCGTCTGAGCTCCGCTGCCGTCCAGGCGCTGCTTCATCATACGTGTGGACGACTGACTCATACTCAAAGCTAGCCACAGGTTAGCTTTGCCTGCTCATTCTATTTCTTTTCATTTATTTGTCGGAACTAAAAGTTGATTTAGGTTGTGATAGTAAAAAAATATTTATAAAGATGACTTCATAGTTAGACTGTTAGAGCCTTATTATATATTAAAAAGAGGAAAATGAGTTCTTATTATTTGATATAGTTCTACATGTGATATGCTTGTCCACAAACTTATCTGGATTTCATATGAGATATCCTGATATCCAATCTCGCTCAAGGATAATTAATGTTTTCCTTTACTGATGTATAATTAAAGATGAATTAATAAGCTTTTTTATTAGTTTATGTGTTGGGAAATGCTTTGAATTTTATAAAATCTGATGCAATGATGGATTAACTGTCCATTCTTTATGTGCTCAATGAATAGTGAAAGTTTGGTGCTAAATTGTTTGCATTAGAAGAAATGCTGATATCCATATCTAGTAGGTGCTTCCTGTGCTTCACAATCATAAGCTTACATTGCATCAGGCCATCTCCTCAATAACAGAAGGAAAACGCAAGACCTCACTGTCTAACCGAACTGGAAACAAAAGCTAGACAGTAAGATCCAATTGTTCAATCATTGAGCTCATTGAGGAGGCCCTAAGCCCTGCCCAATAGTTCAAGAAAGGACAAATAGAACATATGATCTGACCTGGAGATCCCATTGTTTTTTTTCTCAAACACTGCTCTGTTTGTCAGCTTCCAAATTGCCCAGCAAACAGCAGCAAGACCCACTGTGTGGAATTGTTTCTGAACCAGGGTTTGAAGACGAATCCACAAGAAATATTGCTCAAAACTCACTGGCCTGTTTCCAGCATTAATTGCCAGACCAATTGCACCTCACACACACTTCGCTACCACACATTCAAAGAAAAGATGTGCACTTGACTCCGGTTCATTGCAGAAACAACATAAATCATCTCCTTTCCACGCTCTTTTCAAGAGAGTATCGTTAGTAAGAATAGCGTTATTTCCTACCAGCCACATGAGTATTTTGATTTTGTGGGGTAGTTTAGCTTTCCAAAGAATTTTATTGCAAAAATCTGGCAGGTGTTCATGCAGCAGCTTATAGGTAGATTTGACAGAGAAAACACCAGATTTTTCCAGACCCCATTTGGGGATGTCAACCCCCTCGCTCAAGGCTACTGTCATGAGCAGGTTCTCGAGTGAGTTTAAATTGTTTTGTAGCTCCTCACTCAGCCACCGTCTGAAAGTTAAAAGACCAATTTTTTTGTAGCCATGTTATGAACCGTGGCGTCTTGTTCATTACAAATTAGGAAAAGACAAAAGGAATTTCACACACAGAGGAGTATCCCCACACCAACAGTCCCTCCAGAAGTCAGTGATTTTTCCATTCCCAATCACCATTATTCTCCCTCTCAGGTAAGTACCTTTGACCGTTAGGAGATCAGCCCAAGCTGAATCTCCAACCTTGTGTTTTATTTGTTGAATTCCAGCTTCCACCACCATTTGCATAGCAAACTTTCATCGAGTCTGTTTAATTCTTGAATCCCCAAACCCCCTTTTTGCTTAGGGGAACAGATTTTGCACCACTTTGCAAGATGGCATTTCCTTTTCTTTCCACCCCCTTGCCACATAAAAGCCCTTGTACATTTGTCAATTCTTGCCAACACAATTTTTTGCAATTTATACATAGAGATGTGATAGATGGGTGCACTGCTGAGGCAAGAGTTAATTAAAGCGACCCTCCCACCAATGGATTCAGAAGAGCCCTGCCAACCATCCAGTTTTGCAGGATTCGCTCTTCCAATTTGACCCAAGGAATTACATGCGATTTTTCTGTACTTACTAGCACCCCCAAATATCTAAGTGGCCATTCCCCTGTTTGACAAACATATCAGAACATTGTATTGCCCTCTCATCATCACACCCAATAGTCAACTCTTCGCTTCTTTTTTTTTTCAAAATTTGTCTTCAAACCCAACATGCTCTCATAGGCATAAAGCAACAATCTGATGTTTCTAGCTTTGTCAAAATCATCTTCAAGGCATGGGATGGTATCGTCTGCATATTGCATAATAGCGACACCATTATCCATAAGGTGAGGCACCAATCCAGTCACCGAACCATTTAATTGTGCATGATTTATCGTTTTGACAAGGCAATCAGCTGCCAAATTAAACAAAAAAAAAGGAGAAAGTGGATTTCATTGTCTAACCCATTTGTGGCTTTGGAAATATTGACCTATCAAATCATTTACTTTTGCACTTTTACCTTGTCGTAGGCTTTTTCAAAGTCTAATTTGAGCACCAAGCCCTTTAATTAATTATTTTCTTTTTGTTCTCGTGAATTATGTCATCTAAGGCCATAACACCATCCATAATGTTTCTATGTGTACCGAAAGCATTTTGACTTCTGTTGATTAGTTTATCCATGAAGGTTTCCAGTCTCATGGTGAGGACTTCAGTGAGGATTTTGAAGCACACATTCAGATAGTGCACTCACGCATGTTCAGCAATATTCGACGATGCCATGTTTACAAACATTAAAATGCGACTCACGAACTGCAAACCAGCAAGTTCTGGCTCGGCGTCTCTGTTCCTGAATCAACGTGAAGGTTGTGCGTCCCACGATCACCAGGAAGAGCATTGACCGATCTGGCTCCTTTGATTTCATCGATACGCTTGACACATTTGTGAACGGCACGTATTTCTGTCTGAACTACGACTGTCGTTCTGTGGGTGCAAGTATGCACGAACACAAACCAGGATATATAGGGCCTGTTCTTTTCAATTTTAAAAATAGTTTTTGACTTTTATTACAGTAAGTAATTTTCAAATGAAATATTTTTTAAAACAAAGTCCACAAATTAATTATAGTACACATTAAAAGCCTAATATCTGTACTATCTAAAATCGCAAACGAGTATTTCTTTTTCTGTAATCTCTATCATAAACAGCTAAAATTCAAAAATTTCAACTAAAAACCGCAACCACAAAAACATGCCCTATTAATTGCCCTAGACGCTACACCCACTACTTACCAAATCTTGGCATCATTTACCACGTTGTAGCCGTATGATTGGCCAGGACAAAACAGTGGTAGTATAGTACGACATGGCCGTATAAATAGTCCATGACGCTACCTGTACAGGAAATTTGGAATATATCCCAGAGATTTCGTCTTCTTGCAAGGCATGTACAGCCTGAGAGATCTCCTGGGCGTCCTTCTCGGAGCAGCCATCTCCGCTGCCTGCATCGTGCTCTTACTTCCATCCCCATGCCCGTGCGGCGGCGTCAGGCCAGCACAGGAACTTGCCTTGAGCAATGGGAGTACTCGAGCAGATCATGGCGTCGATAAGCTTTACATGGTACATGGCCATGCAAATATCTCTGCCCCTTTCTCATTTTTACGAGATCTTCTCAGTTTTGGGATGTATTTACCTAGCTTTGAATATGGCATGCATGAACCGTATGTATCGGCAGGCTGCTGCTTCTGATGAAGACGACCTTCCTCGGTTGCTGAGGAGAGCAGCCATGGAGGACAAGACCATCATAATGACCTTCACGAACGAGGCGTGGACGGCTCCCGGCTCGCTCCTGGACCTCTTCCTGGAGAACTTCCGCGTGGGCGAGAAGACGGAGCCCCTGCTGAAGCATCTGGTCATCGTCGCCGTCGACGCGAAGGCGTACGAGCGATGCCAGCAGGTGCACCCGCTCTGCTACTCGCTCCCGGTCGGCGGCGGCGTCAACTTCACGGCGGAGCAGTCGTACATGACCGAGGACTACCTGGAGATGATGTGGGTCAGGAACAAGTTCCAGACTCGCATCCTGGAGCTGGGCTACACCTTCATCTTCACGGTGAACACCACCACCAATTCGACTTAGCCGCAAAATATATATTCCAAATCTTTCCAACATAATTTCGATCTGGATCTTACTTGATTAGGACGTGGACATCGTCTGGCTCCGGAACCCGCTGCTGCGCATCCCGGTCGGCGCCGATATCACCATCTCCTGCGACGTGTTCTACGGCGAGGACCCGTACGACGTGTGGAAGAACGCCAACGGCGGGTTCCTGTATGCCAGGTCGAACGCGAGGACGATCAGCTTCTTCAAGGGCTGGTACGAGGCGAGGAGGACGTACCCGGGCCAGCACGACCAGTACGTGTTCGACAAGGTCAAGTACGACCTCTCGCTGCGGCACGGCGCGGCGGTGCACTTCGTCGACACGGCCTACTTCGGCGGGTTCTGCCAGCCCAAGAAGGACTTCCGGCGGCTCTGCACGTTCCACGCCAACTGCCTCGTCGGGCTCAGGATGAAGCTGGAGCGGCTCCGGGACCTCCTGGACGAATGGAAGCAGTTCAGGAGTGCTGGGCAGCAGGGCGGGAACAACGATACTATTGCGAACTGATCAACGTTGAGATTTTTATTTACATTGGAGAAAGCCCATTCTGCAGCGAGCAACTATCACAAGTCTAGTTTTCACCCTCAATCATGGAACATTCAGAATGGATCAATTTCAACCCAGAGAGTGGTATCCATGGTGATTTTCTCCGTGTAACTCGGTTTTGTTGGTCGACAACGTATCCATTGAATTAGTAGATCAAATTAAAAAGCACCCAGTAATGCTTCTATGCTTTTCCCTTTAAAAGGTTTGTAAATCCTAAATCACTTTAAAAGAATAAGTAATATTTATCCATTCTTAATCCGTACTTTAATATTTGTACTATTCCTATTGGCCTATTGGGTGAAAGTCTATATCTGTATATTAAATGATATAAGAAAGTCTATGGTAATTTCACTTAGAAACAAAATAACAGAGGAGTAGATTGCCGCAAGTAAACATGTGAAGAATATTGAGTATTCTTACTTCAATATCTCGACGATTAGTCCTCTATATTCACTCTTATTGCACTCTATTATCCAATGTCATATGTAAAGGTGCAAAAGAAACAAATAATTTTCGTCCGTCCAAAGGCTTACGAAACAAATACAGAATAGAGAAATATGTATCCGGTACTATTTATATCTGACTCCAACTCTAAAAAAATACAAAATAAAATACAGGATACACAATATCCGTCTATATTCATTTCAATTACACCTCTACGACCATCTCATATGCATGTGTGTACCGTCCGTTCCTGTGAACCCCTACTAGCATACATGCATGTGTGTACCGTCCGTTCATGTGAAACGCTGGTGCGCAGTGTGCCGGACCGGAGCGTCCCAACGGCGTGGCTCGACGTACGGCTGCACACGTGCATGCCGGCTCACAAATCACGCCCCAAAACGCGACGGGTTCTGCCGAGCTGGCTGGCACCTGATGATGAAAATAGCCATGGGATCAGAGACTTCAGACGTAAGGCGGGCGGGACTACGGGAGGAACCGTGCCACGCGGGGGCGGATTGGACAGGATCTATTAATATTAACTGCGGTTAATAATTTTTAGTTAAAAATAAATAAATTTATTAAAAAGTGGATTTTAGAGAGAGTGAACAAGTGGTGGTAAAAGTGATGGAAAGATAGATGCGCGATAAAAATGAGAGAGATGAGATATATGATGTTTACGTGACCATATACCTTACCTCCAAAGCGGGATAAAAGTAAAATGAATAAGAAAGCTGCTTTAAAAAATCAGACGTTTATATTAACTTCTAATTTATCTATCAAAAAGGTGGAAATAAAAGTCACATGAACCGCTTCTTAGACACCGCTCAAAATGGTTTAAAACCAGTTTCAGTTTTTGGCTTCTGTTTTTTTCACTATTCAGTAATTTCATCTTTTTTTGATTTTTTTAGATTTTTAGGCTTTTTTTACTCTTTTTTCCTGTATTTCATTGCATTATCCGTGATGATTAACATGGTTTTTCTATTTTTAAAATTTTTTAGATTTAATTATACCAAATAAGCTAATTCAGATATAATAAAAAATAAATTAATAATAATAAAAAAATCATAAACTATTATTAAACTGGGTCGTTCCGAGATTCGCTCTTTCACGCTGCGGCAGCGGACACCATGAGAACGATGCGGGCTGGCCACTCCCAAGTCTGTGGAGAGGGCAGACGTGCCGACCGGCCGGGTCGTGGCTCTGACAGAGGCCACGGATTTTAGACGGTTTTTCAAATATTCACTTTACACTATCCACTAGATCATGAGAAATTCAAACTTGATCACAGGCAAATTACATATTTTTAAACTAGCCCTAAATAGTGTAAAAATCATCAGTACTTCGATCACCCATAGGGGCAGACGTGCCGACCGGCCGGGTCGTGGCTCTGACAGAGGCCACGGCACCAACTAGTTGACCGTACGCTCCCAGAGCCCCTGTGACGTGCCAAATCGCGAATCTCACAGCAATCAAGATCATCAATTGACACGATCTAGCACTGCCGTCCGTCGCGACATTTTTAGCGATATCTGACTTTTAACTATTAAATTTTAGTTAAAATTATATTATAGTGACGGTTAGTTTTTTAAAATTATTTAATTAAAAATAAAAAATATTATTAGATCTCTATGGTAATGGAAAAAAGAAGAAGAAGAAGAAGCACCTAAAAATTAAAAACAAACAGAAATTAAGAAACCCATTCGAGCTAGAAGCCCATTCCATCGGTTTACTCGATGCGCACCTTTTTTTCCCTGGGGTCGGCCATTTCAAAGAGTGCATTGTACTTCATTCAATGGCATCACGTGGCATCCATAAACATTTAATTAATTGCACATATAAGATCAATCTTACTGGAATCAGTAGTAATTAGAACAAGATCTGAAATCTTGACATCAGTAAGTGGCACAAAACCCTGCAAGTTTTGGCAGCGTTGGAGTGCAGCCCACCATCGCCCTAAGTGGCTTATTGTATTATATGGTGGTGATTGTTTTAGCGATAGTTTTTGGTTTTTTTATTATAATTGGTTTTTTTACTGTAGCTGAGTTAGTGGATAGTGTAGTGAATAGTGAAAAAAAACCCACCATCGCCCTAAGTGGCTTATTTTATTATATGGTGGTGATTGTTTTAGCGATAGTTTTTAGTTTTTTTATTATAATTGATTTTTTACTGTAGTTGAGTTAGTGGATAGTGTAGTGAATAGTAAAAAAAAAGCTGAACCTAGAAGCTGAAGTTGAAAAAAACCGAAACGATCACCACATAAACTAGAGCTTATAGCTTAGTTTGTATTATAAATAATGTTAGATTATTCTACGTAATTAAATATAAAAAATAAAAAATTATATCAATATAGATAATACAGAAGAATAAAAGGAAATAATAAAAAGCAAAAAACTAGGAAAAAACGGTAAGCCAGAAGCCATCACGCAGTGTCCTGATCTGCTGAGTGCTCTTGCAGGTTGGAGAACTAAAAAAAGTCAAGCGTGTCAGGACATGAGACGTGGGCATTTCTGTTCGAGATGTACACCATGAGAGATTTCTTGGGTTTCTTTCTCGGAGTAGCGATCACCGCGGCCGGTGTCGTGCTGCCGCCGCCGCCGCCATTAGACACTGTATCGGCTACAGATATTGCTCCTCGCACGCTCTCTCCATGCCGCCTCCCCGCAAGCTCCCTCCCCGTCGCCCTGCCCGCCGCCTTCACGCCAGCCAGTCCCCCTTGGTTAGCCGACTGAGCCCCCTTGGTGTATGTATCATATGTCCCAAATTTGCAACAAATAAAGTAGAACAAACTGAGCTACTACATTATTCTTCAGGACATGCATATATGATATATCCACATTGCAAGACCAGTATGGCAGGCCTTTTCTAGTAGTTACTAACAAGATTATGAGCTTAAACACAAGCAACAGCATGACATAATGTAGAATGCAACGACTTAAGCTACAAACTCATGCACAACTACTTACAGTCTTACATTGTTTCACATAATTGCAGCAGTATACATTATCTAGTTATTAAACAAGAGTACGAGCTTAAACACAAGCAACAGCATGCCATAATGTAGAATGCAATGACTTAAGCTACAAACTCATGCAATGAATTGTGTGGTACTATATGATTATCACTTTGATTATGTACTAAGTGTATGGTCTATCGAATATTTATGACTAATCGACTATTGTGACCGTGATTGTATTGTTTATTTGTATACATGATACATGTATTTACTTATTCTTTTATTCTTCACAGATGGTTCATTCTATTGGTTTAAAGCTAGAAGGGAGAATTGGAGAACTAAACAATTTGCTATATGAATATGAAGGTATTCTCGGTTCCTTATAAGAATTTATTAATATTTATTAATATTTTAATCTTTATTATATATATATATATATGTATCGCCGTATTGGCATTTTTGAGAAATGACAAATCGCGGTTTCGCTATATCACATATCCATATCGGTATCAGAGTATTCGGACAACATAGGCCGCCGCCTTCTCCATGTCCGTGCCGTGTCGTGCCAGCAGACCAAGAGCTGGCCTTGGGCAATGGAACCCAAGCAGATCCCAGCATGAAGAAGCTCGACATGGTACGTTCATGGCATTTTCCTTTCTTTGTTTCTTCTCTCTAAATTTCACTCTTGGCTGTGCTCTGTTTTGCGTGCATGATCCCCTGCATGTCTGAACTGTACATGTATGAGCTGCAGGCTGCGGCGGCATGTTGTGGCGGAGGCTACGCCAAAGAAATGTTTGGGCGGATGGAGAGGCGATGGTGGTCAAATTAAGCACGCCGTACGAGGAATCCGCGGCGCCGCCGTGTTGGAGACGTGCGGCCTGTTCGGCGGCGAGAATACGGCGGCCAAGGACGCCACGGTCGAGGACTGCAAGCAGAGCTAGAGCTCTTCCACGTCCCATACGACCACGATGAGCAACTTGTCTTGTCCTTCCACCGGCGCATCGCGACTGCAAGTGCCTCTTCGTCGAGCTTGAGCACGTCATAGCAAGGCGCATTGGTCACGCTGGCGCTGCTACTACGACTGCCAAAGCCGGCACCGGGGGTAGCGTAGGTTGGTGGGGTTTGAATGGGGAAGATCGAGGTGCTGTTGCTTTAGATTGTGAAAAAACACGTGTATTCTGTTCTTTACGGTTTTTCGGTTTCTAAAAGTTACGTTTTAATTTTTCTATATTAACTAATTTTAAATAAAATATTTTTTTAAAATAAAATATATAAATTGACTGTAATATACACTATAATAACTTCATTTATATCGATTAAAATCATATATAAATTTATATTATTCTGTACTTCGTCTCATAAACAATCTAAAAGTTATAATCTACTGTCAAAACAAACATATCTTTAACAGTCTCTGGAGGGCGGCACGGGAAGGACAGCGTCGGGCCGAAAATTGGGCAGGTAGTGAGGATGGGCTGTGACTTCTCTACTCTTTCGTCCCATTAGCAATTAGGGATTTTGATTTAGCTTTCGATTTTAGAAAATTGTAGAAATAGTTTTTGAGCTCTGAAAAAATACCCAATGAACTAAAAATTCCCTAAAAATTCATATAGACATTTCAGAGTATTTTAAACTAAAATAAAATATTTAAATACTTTAAAGATGTTTCATTAATTCATAATAAATGCTTTTGGGCTCAGGAAAATAGGGAAATGCATATATAAATTCTGAAAAATTCAGAAAATAGTTAAAAATACAATAATGATTACAATAATTATTTTAGACTGTCTTTAAAATTGTGTCTGTTACAATATTGAATTGAAATAATTCTACACGTTCTTCACTCGCTCATGTTCACAAAGGTGCCACACAAGCACGTTGAGTAATTAGCGCCTCTCCAACGGTTTTAGTTTTTGGATTTTTTTTTGACTTTCGGTTAATTTAAGTCAGAAGACATTTAGAACATATTAACTTTTAATTTTTTTATTTTAGCTTCTTTTTGTTTTTGCCATTTCTTTCTTCCACTTATTCTTTTGCATCGTCTGTAACAATATAATGATTTTTTTTCAATTTTTCTCTCTCTTTTTATCAGAAAAAGCTAACAGTCGCTTTAGTGTAATTTCAGCCGAAAGACACAACCATAAGCTACTTAAAGCACCACCATTAATTGTCTTATCTAATCCATCTTTATCGCAAACTATATGATGCGCATGATCAAAAGATTGGTCATGCATTTTTTCCCTTATTTCAAGAACTGTTTGGTTTTTCTTTGTCAGTGAACTTATTTAAGCACATGCCTTTGTTATATCATCACAAACATTTTTGAGACTAAATTGTAAATAACGTGTATAATCTTTAAAAAATCATCTCAATCCAGAAAAATGGCGAGCAGGTGCAGGTGTGCGGGGCGCATTAGTGACATGCTCAGTTACCTACACCGCAAAGTCGTTCAAGGGGCAAGCTAGGCAGCCGATCGGCCTGAAAGATACCACAGCAGCTAGCAAATAAGTGGCGTTTAGTTAACACGTTAGCACTCGCTATGTTTAGGAAGAAATTCAAGTGTCATTCATGCAACAATATATAGGGCATTCATGGATGCTACCACGATGTTTTGCCTCCACATTATGCAGAAACCTAAGCAGTAGAAAATGGCTGGCCAAGGGGGGCAGGCACCACATTATGCATTACTGGGAAATCCTGCCGTTTAGTAAAAGATGCAAGACATGAGCAAAGTGATCATGGACTACATATATAATTTGTGTGGATATTCACACTATTTGTCTCCTGAATCGAAAGTAGCCTGCATGAAGCAAGGAATGTGCAGAAATGCACGGGTGAGAACGTCTGCTGGTGCGCGGTCAAACGTCGAAAACCTCGGCCCCAAAAAAGACACAAGAGTTGGAAACACAGTGCATTGGGTAAGCCGGATTAACCAACTGAAACGACCCGCATAATTACCACGGGGTAATTACGCTAGTCAACGGTTAATTATTCGTTTTAGCCGATAAAACACCGCTCTAACGAATAATGAACCCATCGAGTTAATGCAGTGAGAACAACAATTAGAGCTAATACAATCCATACAATCATATTGCCACGCAGGCTCAATGTCATCTGACGAGATCGTCCAACTACTATAATTCTAATCTGACGATGCAGTAGCAAACTAATTATACTGAGGATGAGAATGTTCCAAAAGTGCGATATGCTAGTGGTGCGATCAGAGGCGTGGAGCACTGGTGCTCCTACAACCCTAGTCCTCCCGATCGTCCAAATGAGGTATAGCCCCATATGGCTCGCCTCAAGGCCAATGCCCTCTCCGGGAGTAGGGCTCCTCTGCTGGTCTCATCTCCCTCGGCGATGAATGGGCTATCCTCTAACAAAAGAAATAATACAAGGATGAGTCAGAGTACTCAGCAAGCTCATATAACAAAATGCATCAAAAGCCTTTATCTTTTCTTTCTCTTTTCATTCTTTCTCTTTTCCTTAATCTCATGCTCATGAGTCGATTTACACTTATATGAGAAAATAATGTTTTTTTTTTTTTGGTTGCGAAGATTCGATTTTTATGACTTTGAAAATCTCACGAACATTTGTATGAATAGCACAGAACCTCCACAGGTTCCGTAATCTCCTTTCCGGAGATGGGCATGAATCCACGATTTGAAAAGCATTGCGCAAGCTTTGTATCACTTTACCCAACATCAATCGATCTTCTTGCACGAGGATTTCGCATTTCCTAAGATGCGGTGCCCAGATCGATGCGAAACTTTGTAACTATCTCGGTATATTATATCTCCACCCGACTATTCTCGGTTGGCGATCCGGCGGAATCACCCTCGACCAACTCAACCAAAGAGACATAGTCGTTGGTGAGGCGGTTCGACCAGCGCCCATCACCCCACTGCGTAATATATCGCCTTCGCGTACCCCACGCTCGGGTTCTTGCGATCCGCATCCCCCACTTCTGGCCTACTCGCCAGTCTGGGACCATGCGGCTGTGGATCCCCCACTCCCGGTTCCTCTGGCTCTGGGTTCTCCCTAAATAAAATACTTACCCGTGTGGAGGATATAATAACTTTAATAGCACTACTAGTCTTGTCCGCCGTAGGCGAAATGTGGTGTCACGATAAAATACGGTCCACTCATACGGATGAAGTGGTGATTACTTATATTATAACTTATGCGAGAGGTCCTCATTACGTCCTTCCGATCCTACCAAGGCAACCTCGCCCACCTTTATAATATTCTATACGATCATTGCTCGTCGATCGCGTTCTATCCTTTTGATAGTCTCGATTTAAGACTTTTCATTTAAATGCAGGGGTGATAATAGGATAGTACCAAAATCTGGGATATCAAAATACTCGAAAGTAATCAAGGAATGCTTGCACTGAGTTGCCCAACAAGTTCGAGCCTCTGTTCTACCTGTACTTTTTCTCTGTGAGATCGGGCATATACGCAATAATAGTGCGCCTCCTCAACTATTGGTTTTGGCGGAAGATCTGACTTAATAAAAAGAATTATGCTAATATTGATGCGAGACTTCTATGCTCTAGGTTTGGTGGGTAGCGAATTCGGCAAGTGTAAACACTACAACCGAATTACTTAGTAACATCGAGGTTCATTAGTGTTTGCTTAATGCCCACGACTACTAATTCTTCATTTAACTTAGCAATGATAATTTATGTTAAGCCGGGCGTGCTTAAATAAATCTCGACCATTTTGAGTATGCGGCATGAAGGTCTAAATGCGGAGTTGCGATTAATTATCAACTTCTAACGCTCTTTCTCCTACAACCTTTATTCTTATCAGTTATTATTTAAAAACCCGTGCTTGCAATTTAGCTATTGACCTCTATATACACAAGCCTAAATAAATATATATATATATATATATATATATATATGTGTGTGTGTATATATATATGTATATATGTGTGTGTATATATATATATGTATATATGTGTATATATATATATGTGTGTATATATATATGTGTATATATATATATATACACACACACACAACCCACTCGGCCGGCCCAACCTAATCCTTGCGCGGCCCACTCCCCCTCCCTTTCTCTGGACTAAAGCGCCGCCCCTCCTTCTCTCGCCTCATTTGCCTCACGCCGCCCTCATTCATTTCCTTCCTCCCGTGCGCGCCGTCACTCCCCTTCTCTCTCGCATCTCTCCGCCTCCTCCTCTATCTCTCTCTCCTCCCGCTCCTCTCTCGCGGCTCACCGCCCGTCGGCTTCCCTCTCTACCCCCCATTCTCCCTCTCTCTCATGCCGCGCTACCTCCTGCTGCCCTTGCGCGCCGCCGGTCCCCCTCATGCTTTGCATCGGCTACACGGTGTCGGATCCGTGGCCTCGGCCGGATCCGGCTCTATTGGGCTCGATCTATTTTCCTCTAACGTTACGGTGGATTTTTGTGGATGGTTTTGTCTTGATGCATGTTCATTTTGCAAAAATAGGTTTGTTTGCCCGGAGAGAAGGTTGGCATGGAGGCATGCGGCCGTGGTGTGGCATGGCGGGACCGGAGCTGCGCATGCCGGGGATGTGTCGCGACCCTCGAGCGCATGCTCGCCGTGGGTAGCATGCCACCGCCGGCCGTCATCTAAGGTAACCCCCTCTTCCTACTATCCCTCTCCTCTGCGGTTGAACAAGAATATATGCACATGTGTCTTGTGTTTGTCTTTGTGATGGTTGGATGGTTGGTGAGGTTGAGCTTCTATCGGCCGCGATCTACTATGTTGTGAGGGTAATATGATGTACATTCCTTAAAATGTTTGGGAGTGCGGTCGTGGTTTACCTTTGCGGTTGGGAGGGTTGGTGGTCGGAGTGTGGTGATGATCTTCTTTGGGGTCGCTTTGCAGGTGGTTTGGATGTCCACCGTCCCCACGAGGCCTCCTTGCTTGCGGTTCGCGGTCCCCTCCTTGTCCAGTGCCCGCTTGCTCTTGGTTGGTGATGCTTGGGGCTCCTTGGTGGGGTTTGGTGGGGCTTTCTTGGTGGTGGCAAATGGGAAGAGGTGAGCTTCCTTTGCCTCCCCTTTCCGATGGCGTGTGTGTGTGCTTACCTTCTATGGCTCGTGAATCGCACTCTGTTTGCTCTGGGATGGCTTTGTCTCTGAGATTCTGATCGCTCTGGTATTTGCTTGCCCAAGGTTTGCTGCCCTGGTTTATTGCTCTAGCCACTGTGTTTCTGCGGCAATCGGAAAGCCGGATCGGCCGCCGTCTTTGCCGCCGGCCGTCTTGGCTTTGCGGTGGGGGTCCGGCCGGTGCATCAGCTTGCGGACGTGTCTTGGCTGTGGTCTCTGTTGCTCCCTCTGTGCTAGATATTTCACAGGAGGGGTCCTGCTGGCCGATGGGTGTTGGGCGATTGCTTGGTGTTGGTTTTCTTTACTTAGCTTTTGACACCTATTGGGGCTATGCGTACTCTGATACATGTGCTGCAAAACAGGTTTGTTTAAATCCGGATGATGAACCCTATGGTTGTGAGAGGTGCCGATCGCCCCGGACGGTCGTATCTCCGTGAGCGGAATGCCCTTGAGATAACCTCGAGGGCTCGACGGTACTTCTTTCTTTTCTTTATGGGCTTTTGTGGTTTTATTCTTTTGTTCGGTCTTTTTGGTATTTAATCTCTTGATGCTATCAATGGAACAACGGTGTGGCTCGGCGGCAACTACGGATGCAAGGCGGAAAGTGTGAACCAACGTGTAATCGCAGAGTAATTGTAATAGCGTGCGTGTGTGTGAACTTCCTAGTGTATGCATGAATGTATGAAATGGTCTTTGTATGTATACGTTTCAATTTAATGTAAATGCAAAATTTCAATAAAACATGAGATGATTGAAATTTAAATCTATTGTGCTTGTGTGTGCTTATGTGGGTATTAAATGCAGAGACAATCTTATCCTATTGCCGATTTAACTAACAGCTAGATTTAGCTAACCATCACTAATTAATCCACGCGATTACTACTAATCACGCTTAGGAGCTAATTAACAAATGAGGTTATTTCAGCCTCCCTCCTTAAAAGAGATTTCGTCCTCGAAATCGAGTCTTATTGAACAGATTTGGGTAGGCTTCGCGTAGATCCTCCTCTTTTTCCCATGTCGCCTCCCGTGCGGTATGATTTCTCCATTGGACCTTGCAAAAACGAATCGTCCGGTTCCGCAACTTCCGATCTTCAAATTGCAAAATTCGCAATGGGCGTTCTTCATAGGTTAGATCTTCTTGCAATTGGATATCCTCTTTAATTATCTGCTCGATCAATTTGGTGATGCACTTTTTGAGTTGGGATACATGGAATATATTATGGATTCTGGACAAGTGCTGGGGAAGCTCTAGTTGATATGCGGAGTTGCCTTTTTGGGCCAATATTTTAAATGGTCCAACATATCTCGGGCTCGACTTCCTTTTAATCCAAATCGACGGACTCCTCGCATGGGTGATACCTTTAGATATACGTAATCACCACTTGCAAAAGTAAGGTCTCGTCTTTGTTGATCGGCATAACTCTTACATCATTGCTAGCTATTTGAAGTCGGTCCCTAATGATTTGGATTTTCGTCATTCTCTCGTATGAGGTCAGTCCTAGCAATGGTTTCTCTCAACCTCATACCAACGAGATGGGTGATCGACATTTCCTGCCGTATAATGCTTCAAATGGTGCCATTTGGATGCTCGCTTGATAACTGTTGTTATACGCGAATTCTGCTAATGGTAAGCACTTATCCCATGATGCTCCAAAATTTAAAGCGCAAGCTCTGAGCATGTCCTCCAAGATTTGATTGGTCCTTTCCGTTTGACCGTCAGTTTGTGGATGGTAGGCCGTACTGAACTTCAAGGTGGTTCCTAAAGCGGTTTGGAGGCTCCTCCAAAAGCTAGAGGTAAACACGGATCCTCTGTCGGACACAATGGCCTTAGGAACGCCATGAAGGGTTACTATTCTTTCAACATACAATTCTGCCAGTTTATCAAAAGAATAGTTCTGCTTAGTGGCAATGAAATGGGCTGATTTGGTAAGTCGGTCTATTACTACCCAGATGGTGTCTTTCTTGCTTAAGGTCATGGGTAGACCCGAAATAAAATCCATGCCTATACTTTCCCATTTCCATTCTGGAATTTCTAGTGGTTGGCTTAATCCTGCAGGGCGCTGGTGTTCAGCCTTTACCCTCTGACAGGTATCACACCTACTGACATAACTAGCAATTTCTCGCTTTATTCCATTCCACCAGAAGTGTCCTTTTACATCCCGATACATTTTGGTGCTTCCAGGATGTATGGTATATAAGGTGTCGTGTGCTTCTTGCATGATTAGCTTCTTAATCTCTGGGTCATTGGGCACACATATTCTACCATGGTTATGCAGTATCCCTACGGATTTATCTCAAATTCGGAGGGTTGGCCTAATTTTATTCTGCGGATTTCTTCCATGATAAATGGGTCCTTCAACTGCTGCTGTTTAATTTGGTCCTTGAGGTTGGGTTGTACCGTCATGGTAAAAAGAGTGGCTTCGGCAGTGGACAATTGAAATTTAATTTCCATCTTAGCTATCTCTTGCAACAAGTCTGGGTTGAACTTAGTGATCAACAGGTGATGGCAGTGAGACTTCCTGCTAAGAGCGTCTGCAACAACATTTGCCTTCCCCGGGTGATAATTTAGGGTTATATCATAGTCCTTGATGAGTTCCAACCATCTTCTTTGCCTCATGTTCAACTCCTTTTGGGTAAAGAGATACTTCAGGCTGTTGTGGTCACTGTACAAGATGCATTTGGATCCTAATAGGTAGTGTCTCCAAATCTTGAGTGCAAAACTACGGCTCCCAACTCCAAGTCGTGTGTGGGGTAATTCGCTTCATGGGGTCTTAGTTGCGAGAGGCATAGGATATAACTTTATCTGTTGCATTAGTCGCTTTTAATCCTAACCTTGAAGCATCACAATATACGATGTATTCTACTCCATCTTGAGTAAGGTTAGTCTTGATGCGAGTGGTGAGAAGTCGTTTGAGTTTTGGAAGCTCTGTTCACGAGCATCGGTCCACGATATTTTTCTTCTTTTCTCAATAGCTTGGTGAGAGGTGATGCTATTTGAGAAAATCCTGAATGAATCTACGGTAGTATCGGCTAGACCCAAGAAGCTTGGTTTGGTAGTGTTGGTAGGGCGGTTCCATGACATAACCGCTTCAATCTTTTGAGGGTCCACCTCGATGCCCTTGCCGGACACTACATGCCCTAAGAAGGAAATTTGGTTTAACGAATTCACATTTCTTGAATTTGGCATATAGCTGGTTTTCTCGAAGGATTTGTAGTACCATACTCAAGTGTTGGACATGATCTTCCTTGCTCCTCGAGTATACGGGATGTCATCAATGAAAACCACCACAAACTTGTCCGGTATTTCATGAAGAGCTTGTTCATCAAATTCATGAAGATCTTTGGGGCGTTGGTCAATCGAGCGGAACCACGGTGTACTCGTGATGTCCGTAGCGGGATCTGACATTTGTTTTGGGAATGTCCTCTGGTTTTACCTTAATTTGATGATATCCCGACCTCGGATCGATTTTTGAGAATACACATGCTCCCGAAGTTGATCAAAGAGGTCATCTATTCGGGTAAGGGTATTTGTTCTTTATGGTGACTTGGTTCAATTCAGATAATCGGTACATAGTCGGAGACTTCCGTCCTTCTTCTCCTGACGATCATCGTGCCCCCGGGAGACACGCTTTCCTAATGAATCCCTTTGCTTCTAGATCCTCCAATTGGGCTTTTAATTCTACCAACTCTTGTGATGTCATTCTATAAGGTCTTTTTGAAATGGGGTAGTGCCCTAATAAGGTCAGCTGTAAATTCCAGCTCTCGGTCGGGTGGCATGCGGGTAGTTCACTAGGGAAGACATCAGGAAATCTTGGACTACTAATATACTTGATGCCTCGGTTTCGGGAGATGGTTCAATCTCCCTTTTGGTTTTAATGGTCCCAACCTCTCCCGAATATATTAGCCTAGAGCCATCGAGCTTTCTTATGGAGGCATTTTTGAGTTCACATCTATTCTTACTCCATTCTTAGCTAACCATCCATGCCTAATATGGCATCCAAATTAGTCAACTTGATGATATGAAGATTAGCTAAGAATTTCGTATCTTGGATAATTAGGGGTTGGTTCTTGAGAATGGAAGATACGATTATGATTCAGCAGGAGTATGAACTCCTAGTCGCTTCTCTAATCTTTGTTCCCACTAACCCATTTATCTTGGAAAATTCTTGAGAGATAAAGAATGAGTGGCCCCTGGATCAAAAAGAACAGTGGCTACTGAGGGTGGGATAGTGAGTTTACCTACGACCACATCCGTGGCCTCGCCGAGCTGCTCTGTGGTGACATGGTTCAATCTAGCTTGGCCCCCGGTTTGGCTTCCGGACTTGGTGGTCCTTCTCGCTGCACTTCCTTGTATTCCTTGACCACGTCCGCCTGCGGAATTTTGAGGGGTATTCGGTGCTCTGTATCTTTGGGTTTGGTGTCCTGATGGTCTGTGGTTCTAACAGGGTACGGGCAATTGGCCTTAATATGTCCCTCCTTCCCGCAGTTGTAACACCCCGTAGTACCATAGCGACAATCCTTAGTGAGGTGCCTTCCTTTGCATCTACCACACTGGATCTGGTGGAAGGCTTGAGGTTGGTTGTGAGGTCTGAAAGTGCTTCGCTGAGATTGATAATGGGTCTGTTGTGGAGGTGGGTTTAGACGGTTGCGGTGGGAGCCACTAACATGCTGGTCATACCTTGCCTTCTTACGCCTCTCGCCCATAAGGTTAGCATGTTCCTTCTCCAAAATGATGGCCCGGTCTATCAGGTCCTCAAATTCAGTGATCTTATGAGATGACAACTGCATCCTGATATAGGGGTCCATATTGGTCTTGAATTTATCTATTTTGCGTTCATCCGTGGATACATCATCGGGTGCATATCTAGATAGCTCATTAAAGAGATGCAAATATTCCGTGATGCTTTTACTTCCTTGGGTCAGGGCTCGGAACTCCTGCTTCTTGACTTCCTTCTGACCTTGTGGCACATGATATGCACTGAAACTTTTCATGAAGTCCGCCCAAGTGATGGGGCGTTCGGTGCCTCGGCTTCGCTGGAAGTTCAACCACCAAGTGGCGGCTGGTCCAGTCAGTTGATGGGAGGCATATCGGACTTTTTCTGCATCCGAGCACCCTACCACATTTAGTTTCTTTTCTATCTCCTGCAGCCAGTCATCTGCTTCCATCGGGTCCACTGCCTTAGAAAAGGTAGGTGGACGGGTTTGGAGAAAGTCTCCAAGACTTACTCCGATGTTAGCTGGGCGCTGACCAAGGGGCGCTACTTTCGTCAGTAAAGCTTCCATAAACTTATTCTGACTTTCTTGGGCCTCCTTGCGGGAGTTCTCCATAAACTTGAGAATATCTCCCAAGTTATTAATGAGAGTTGGAGCTCCCACATTACTAGCGTCTCCCACTTCTGGGGGACTATCCTGCACTGGCGGTGGCTCACTCCTCACCTCTGGCATCCATTTTCTCTCCTGATGATTCCGGTGGCTGGCCTTGGCCCGCCAACACCCTATGACTGCCAATTGGGTGATCGCCCTCTGAATGGCTGGCCGCCGATGGGTCTAGTCCCCGGGTTCTGGCAGCTGAGTTCTGGCTGTGTGGCTCCATCTGTAATAAAACCAAGGCGAGTTAGTTAACTTTACTCACGTTGAACTCCCCTCGTTCAAAACAAGGTCTTCTAGAATTTGATTGCCATCACACGGTTGGTAGCCTGCGAATAGGTTCAGCAAATTTTTTTTTTTTTTTGAGGTAAGAGGTCAATTTCTTGTTTTAAACATTGTTCTTAGCACCTGCTCGACCCCTTTTTTTTTCTATGCTCAGTGTTGTCAGTTATATCACATCACAGAGTCAAATAAATCCCAAGAAACATAGAGATGCAAAAAGATCCAATTTCCTATTCTACTCTGGAACTACGTGCCCAGCAACGCTCGAGAACCCGCTCTCGAGACCGCCCAACAATTACGCAGTTGGGACCACGCTCAGGGCTTGCCCCTGAGTGCGAACCTACACTACCCTGGAACTCCGTGCGAGCACGCGAGAACTTCGCTCGGGGTCGCCCAACGATTTCGCAGTTGGGACCACGCTCAGGGCTCATTCCTGAGTACGCCCAGGACTTCGTTCCTGGGTACGCCCGAAACTTACGCGTTCGGGAGCGCCACGGACCACTCGTCCGGGAAATCTTTTGTGCAGAATTAGATGAGAACACTTGTAGTTGTCGGTGAAAAGGTAAGTGGTCGAGAAACGGTTTCTATCTACACCATTTCAAATCTATTACTGGTTTGCTATTCTATGTTGCTGAAGAACAACCGAATTCACACCAATATAAGATTAAGTTATGCAATTATGGCTATATGCATATGGCAATATTTGAATTTCTTAGAATCAAGTTCTTAAGCAGTTATAGAGAATGAGATGCATGCAGTTATTAGTAGAGAAGAAAAACATTATGACATTAAAATATCACTAAACCACCATTAGTGTTAAATTACCACCTTGCCACCCATATAAACTTATAATAAATACATTAGTACCTCGGACACTGTCGGGGGCTAGAAGGGTCGTAGTCATCGATTCCTCTGCCTCCTCCGCTCGTTGGCTCGGCCCTCGCTGCGTCGACGGCGGAGTGCCTCTCCTCCTCATCCTCCTAAAGAACGAGAACATCGCTCGGGAGGAACCCGCCTCTCTAGCTGGTCTGGGTGAACACTCATACGGGCGTTACGGGCGCCTCGCGACTAGTGGAAGGAGGTCTGCTGCAGGATATGGGAAGGTGTGGGGCGGTGCGGAAGGCTCTCCTACCTCGGGGTAGACTCTGGAGTGGGTGGTGGGGCGGTGGGGGTGGGTCTTTGTAGAGGTGCACTCGGTGGGGTCTGTGGAGGTGGGTGAAAATCTTGGGGTCTGTGGAGGTGGGTGGAAATCTTGGGGTCTGTGCTACATAGTGGGCTAAGCGCTCTGGAGTGCTCGTTGCTTATACTCACCTAGGTAACACTTGGTATCTCCACCGTCCGATATATCTGGGCTCTCTCTAACGCCTCCCGAGTGCCATAGTATAGCATCGTGTCGATATCATCATCGGACTCGATGTGACACTCTGAACCGCGGTGGCAACTCTGCCCTAAGTTAAGACTAGTACTACTGCACCTACTCCATCTGCGACCATGACTACCGGTGCAAAGCGGTGCGTCTCGGAATCTGTGCGGCTCACCGTGTTACGCAAAATGGGATCTAAGTGCTAAAATGGCCTCTTTGGCCAATCACGCATAGGTAGATAATCATCTGCGATCCGCCAAGGAACTGCGTGCTCCCACGTATACCGGTTAGCGGAATCCCGTGTTTGTCACTCCTAAGCTAGGAGTGAACCATCGTGCAGTATAACATAGAAGTACTCGGCCCGGTGCCTCTAGCTCCTGAAGCATCTGCCAAAGTAGTAAGGCGTCTTTGTCCCGATCTGGTGGTGGTACCACTATCCGAGCCATCCTACAAGAATAGAGTAATATAATTAGTATTAGTAGTCTACTTAAACCTGATGAGAAGAAGTAGAATTACTATATTTTATAACTACGACTAGAATAAGTGGATGAAGGGGTGAGAATAAGAAAGAATCCTATAATAAAGTATTGTATACTCTATTTTTAGGAAAGATTAGAACTGACTGGATGCGTGGTTCTCAAACCGTTGCTCTGATACCACCTGAAACGACCCGCATAATTACCACGGGGTAATTACGCTAGTCAACGGTTAATTATTCGTTTTAGCCGATAAAACACCGCTCTAACGAATAATGAACCCATCAGAGTTAATGCAGCAGAACAACAATTAGAGCTAATACAATCCATACAATCATATTGCCACGCAGGGCTCAATGTCATACAGCCAGATACGTCCAACTACTATAATTCTAATACAGCAGTCTGGTAGCAAACTAATTATACAGGATGAGAATGTTCCAAAAGTACGATATGCTAGTGGTGCCGATCAGGGCGTGGAGCTGGATGCTCCTACAACCCTAGTCCTCCCGATCGTCCAGGTATATAGCCCCATATGGCTCCGCCTCAAGGCCAATGCCCTCTCCGAGGAGTAGGGCTCCTCTGCTGGTCTCATCTCCTCACAGTGAATGGGCTATCCTCTAACAAAAGAAATAATACAAGGATGAGTACAGAGTACTCAGCAAGCTCATATAACAAAATGCATCAAAAGCCTTTATCTTTTCTTTCTCTTTTCATTCTTTCTCTTTTTCCTTAATCTCATGCTCATGAGTCAGTTTACACTTATATGAGAAAATAATGTTTTTTTTTTGGTTGCGAAGATTCGATTTTTATGACTTTGAAAATCTACTGAACATTTGTATGAATAGCACAGAACCTCCACAGGTTCCGTAATCTCCTTTCGGAGATGGGCATGAATCCACGATTTGAAAAGCATTGCGCAAGCTTTGTATCACTTTACCCAACATCAATCGATCTTCTCGCACGAGGATTTCCGCATTTCCTAAGATGCGGTGCCCGGATCGATGCGAAACTTTGTAACTATCTCGGTATATTATATCTCCACCCGACTATTCTCGGTTGGCGGTCCGACGGAATCACCCTCGACCAACTCAACCAAAGAGACATAGTCGTTGGTGAAGCGGTTCTGACCGGCGCCCATCACCCCATCTGCGTAATATATCGCCTTCGCGTACCCACGCTCGGGTTCTTGCGATCCGCATCCCCACTCGGCCTACTCGCGACTGGGACCATGCGGCTATGGATCCCCCACTCCCGGTTCCTACCGGCTCTGGGTTCTCCCCTAAATAAAATACTTACCCGTGTGGAGGATATAATAACTTTAATAGCACTACTAGTCTTGTCCGCCCGTAGACGAAATGTCGGCTGATACGATAAAATACGGTCCACTCATACAGATGAAGCTGGTGATTACTTATATTATAACTTATGCAGAGGTCCTCATTCTGTCCTTCTGATCCTACCAAGGCAACCTCTGCCCACCTTTATAATATTCTATACGGTCGACTGCTCCGTCAGTCGCCGTTCTATCCTTTTTGATAGTCTCGATTTAAGACTTTTCATTTAAATGCAGGGGTGATAATAGGATAGTACCAAAATACTGGGATATCAAAATACTCAGAAAGTAATCAAGGGAATGCTTGCCTGAGTTGCCCAACAAGTTCTGAGCCTCTGTTCTACCCAGGTACTTTTTCTCCTGTGAGATCGGAACGCCTTCTGCAATAATAGTGCGCCTCCTCAACTATTGGTTTTGGCGGAAGATACTGACTTAATAAAAAGAATTATGCTAATATTGATGCGAGACTTCTATGCTCTAGGTTTGGTGGGTAGCGAATTACGGCAAGTGTAAACACTACAACCGAATTACTTAGTAACATCGAGGTTCATTAGTGTTTGCTTAATGCCCACGACTACTAATTCTTCATTTAACTTAGCAATGATAATTTATGTTAAGCCAGGACGTGCTTAAATAAATCTACGACCATTTTGAGTATGCGGCATGAAGGTCTAAATGCGGAGTTGCGATTAATTATCAACTTCTAACGCTCTTTCTCCTACAACCTTTATTCTTATCAGTTATTATTTAAAAACCCGTGCTTGCAATTTAGCTATTGACCTCTATATACACAAGCCTAAATAAATATATATATATATATATATATATATATATATATATATATATATATATGTGTGTGTGTGTATATATATATGTATATATGTGTGTGTATATATATATATGTATATATGTGTATATATATATGTGTGTATATATATATGTGTATATATATATATATACACACACACACAACCCACTCGGCCGGCCCAACCCTAATCCTTGCGCCGGCCCACTCCCCCTCCCTTTCTCTGGACTAAAGCGCCGCCCCCCCTCCTTCTCTGCCTCATTTGCCTCACGCCGCCGCCTCATACATTCCTTCCTCCGTGCCGCGCCGTCACCTCCCCTTCTCTCGCATCTCTCCGCCTCCCTCCTCTATCTCTCTCTCCTCCCGCTCCCTCTCTGCGGCTCACCGCCCGTCGGCTTCCTCTCTACCCCCCCATTCTCCCTCTCTCTCATGCCGCGCTACCTCCCTGCTGCCCTTGCGCCGCCGCCGGTCCCCCTCTGTGCTGCATCGGCTACACCGGCTGTCGGATCCGTGGCCTCCGGCCCGGATCCGGCTCTATTGGGCTCGATCTATTTTTCCTCTAACGTTCTGGTGGATTTTTGTGGATGGTTTTGTACTGATGCATGTTCATTTTGCAAAAATAGGTTTGTTTGCCCGGGAGAGAAGGTTGGCATGGAGGCATGCGGCCGTGGTGTGGCATGGCGGGACCCGGAGCTGCGCGCATGCCGGGGGGATGTGTCGCGGCCCTCGGGGGCGCATGCTCCGCCGTGGGTAGCATGCCACCGCCGGCCGTCATCTAAGGTAACCCCCCCCTCTTCCTACTATCCCTCTCCTCTGCCGGTTGAACAAGAATATATGCACATGTGTCTTGTGTTTGTGCTGTGATGGTTGGATGGTTGGTGAGGTTGAGCTTCTATCGGCCGCAGTCTACTATGTTGTGAGGGGTAATATGATGTACATTCCTTAAAATGTTTGGGGTGCGGTCGTGGTTTACCTTTGCGGTTGGGAGGGTTGGTGGTCGGAGTGTGGTGATGATGCTGCTGGGGGTCGCTTTCTGGGTGGTTTGGATGTCCACCGTCCCCACGAGGCCTCCTTGCTTGCGGTTCGCGGTCCCCTCCTTGTCCAGTGCCCCGCTTGCTCTTGGTTGACTGATGCTTGGGGCTCCTTGGTGGGGTTTGGTGGAAATTTGGTGGTGGCAAATGGGGAAGAGGTGAGCTTCCTTTGCCTCCCCTTTCGATGGCCGTGTGTGTGTGTGCTTACCTTCTATGGCTCGTAACTGCACTCTGGCTGCTCTGGGATGGCTTTGTCTACGAGATTACAGTCGCTCTGGTATTTGCTTGCCCAAGGTTTGCTGCCCCTGGTTTATTGCTCTAGCCACTGTGTTTACGCGGCAATCGGAAAGCCGGATCGCCGCCGTCTTTGCCGCCGCCCGTCTTGGCTTTGCGGTGGGGTCCGGCCGGTGCAGCTCGCTTGCGACGTGTCTTGGCTGTGGTCTCTGTTGCTCCCTCTCCGTGCTAGATATTTCACAGGAGGGGTCCTGCCGCCGATGGGTGTTGGGCGCTTGCTTGGTGGTTGGTTTTCTTTACTTAGCTTTTGACACCTATTGGGGCTGTCTGTGCTACAGTACATGTGCTGCAAAAACAGGTTTGTTTAAATCCGGATGATGAACCCTATGGTTGTGAGAGGTGCCGACTGGCCCCCGGACGGTCAGGTATCTCCGTGAACGGAATGCCCCGCCCGAGATAACCTCGAGGGCTCTGACGGTACTTCTTTCTTTTCTTTATGGGCTTTTGTGGTTTTTATTCTTTTGTTCGGTCTTTTTTGGTATTTAATCTACTGACTGCTATCAATGGAACAACGGTGTGGCTCGACGGCAACTACGGATGCAAGGCGGAAAGTGTGAACCAACGTGTAATCGCAGAGTAATTGTAATAGCGTGCGTGTGTGTGAACTTCCTAGTGTATGCATGAATGTATGAAATGGTCTTTGTATGTAATACGTTTCAATTTAATGTAAATGCAAAATTTCAATAAAACATGAGATGATTCAGAATTTAAATCTATTGTGCTTGTGTGTGCTTATGTGGGTATTCGTACGAGACAATCTTATCCTATTGCCGATTTAACTAACAGCTAGATTTAGCTAACCATCACTAATTAATCCACGCGATTACTACTAATCACGCTTAGGAGCTAATTAACAAATGAGGGTTATTTCACCAACTCTAAGTGGGAATTAAGAAGGAAGGCATAAATTAGGCAATCATACCCGATCGGAGGGAGCACGTCCCAGGCACTCTCCACTGTCTCGAGCTGGACCTGCCGCCGCAAGTCGACCGATTCCCTGCTTGGTACAACGTAGCACAGAGTCAGTAAGTTATAGCGGTGAGATGCTTGACAAGTATTGCGATACGGCACCTGACCGACCTGACCTGGCTTGTTTGCCTAACACGTTGATCAACTCGTAGAAACTAGCGCCGTTGGGGTCCTGGAGCTCGCAATCGCTGGGGTTTTGGAACACGGCGGCGAGCTCCACGCCCTCCGGGACACCGCCGTGTTGCGCCCCCAGCCAGTGGGCCCCTTGGCTCCTCCTTTCCACACCTGCGCCAGATCTCTCCTCTTCACCATGTCCTCGAGGCCTCAACTCCTGGCCGCCGGCACCATGACGCCCCCTCATAAAGTCACAATCGTAGCTAGGGTTGGGCGTTAGGGAGCAGCCGAGTAGGGAGGCAGAGGTGGTGTACTAGTGTGACGACTCTATCGATGCATCAAGTGAGCCAGCTCTGGTAGGCAGGTAGCCACTCCGGTGACGCAGCCAGGTCTTCTACATCACTAGCGAGGAGGGGCGGGGTTTGGCCGGTGGGTGAGGTCGGGCGGCCGCCTAGCCTCACCCGAATGGTGGGTCTGCCTCTGGCTCCATGTGCGCCGTGTCGAAGAACACGCTCTTCTCCTTCTCCAGCTTGCCCACGCAATAGATTGACTAACTGAGAAATCAAGGCTAGGCTAGCTATTATGTAATCAAATCAAGCATGCAGGCGATTTACCTAAGTAAAAAACTACACCACGCTATACCTTTGGCAGCCAAACCAACAGTACAACAAATCACTGTTAGATTTCTACCCCTACCACCCCATGCATGATCTTTATCCATATTACCTAACTTCATCTCTCTCTCTCTCAACCATAGAAATCTTATCCATGACTGAATCATCTTCCACCTCTCTATCTCTGTGTAGGGACTAGGAGCCAGCCATGCAGCACAGAGCAAGAGTAGCACTATCCTCCTCCGCCATCGCCTCGTCAGATGCCTTCCAGTAGGACAAGGCATCGTTGTTGCTCGAGTGCTGCTACTTGCCTCGCATTCGTGTTGTACTGCCGCGGGCGGCCAGGGCCTGACCAACCGGATGTTGCGTGGTCGAGGGTCAGGAGGTCCGCAAGATCCACTGCCGCCACGTCTTCCATCGCGCATGGCTCATCCGCCCAAGCGCCACCTGCCCGCTCTATCGCGACCGCCTCCTCCCCTTCAAGCCCTCCAGTCCCATGCCTACACCCTCGATGACCTCTCCTCCTCCTCATTGGGCACCTCCACCACCTCCTCCTCTAACCCCCATGGTGAACCAACGGCACAGCAAGCCTACAGGAGTAGGGATGCTCTCTAGTTCTCATCAAAACTTGTTTGATTTGCTTGCGCAACTATAGGTGAGCACATCAGAATTTTGCTCTTTTTATTTTTTTTTTTGATAAAACTCATTGAAACTTGTTGACACTCCTTGAAACTTAGGTTGAAACTTCTTAAAACTCTATAGAATCTAAAACTTATTTAAAATCTTCTAGAAACTTCAAGAAACACGCGAAACTCACTAAAACTTGAAAAAAAATTTAAACAATTATGAAACCTTTTATTATACCGTTAGAACAGTATACCATTGTCTAGTCACCTCCTTTAACTAATTACACACAGGGCGGTGATAGAGAGGCCGTAGTGCTTGAGGAAGCACAACATTTGCTGGGGTACACTTGGTCGAAACGCTGCCGTCGCACCCTACACTTGATTGCTATCCTGGTGGGGGTGGGGGTGGTGATGGGCAAGCTAGGGCACGAGAAGGGGAAAAGAATCGGATGGCTTGCCAGCTTGGCTTGACTTGAGTAGATCCCCTCCCTAGTTGTCCGTCTTCTTTTGGTTGTTCCCTAGCTTGTTTTCATGGGATCCGATCCGACCGATGTGTAAGAGTATAGATCCTACCTCTACGTATTCTTCATGATTCGTTCTCTTTATACTCCACTCCGATACTTCTTCATGTGCAAGCTTGGCTCTTTGATACCTAAAATTTCTCACAAGAATATGTACTACTCGGGAGACATACATGTAATCTTACCTTCATCGGCTCACCTCCCTCTATATATGCTATATTTTATGTTCTGAATCTGGTTAGGTTTGATCATTTCTACTCGGATCCAATCATTGTAGGCCTTTTCGACCACTTGAAGAGTTTGATCCGAAGCAATGCGAATCGATCGAAGGTTATGATTGAAATAATGTTTGTGTCTGTGATAGACTCTACGTCGACTGGAGTCGGACATGGCTACTTGAGATGCTTTCAACTACAACACTTCACCATTATTTTTTGAGACTATCCAAGTGGAGTGTTGTTCCCGTCTGCAAGAAGGTTACTATTTTAGTTTTTGAGTAGGTCCCTGTTTTGTTATCGATTAAGACTTAGTTCCTTTCTTTATTAGGGACTCTGATACCTAGTTTATATATGTACCTCTGTAGTCATACAATTTAGATATGTTGAAACACGCTAAAGTTCTTCATGCTTATAATTCTCCTCATATAGTGAATTCCACTCTTGTGCATCCGTGATTTTTCCCAAAAGAGTTTTTCACATTAAATTCGTGTCTCCCATTCTTTCGATCATATATTTCTACCGTGTGTATCATAATAAGTGGTGTCAAAGCTCTAGACTCGAGTTTAAAGCCACTACCTTAGGAGAAGGAGACAACTAGGCGACCATTGCATGGCATCAAGAGTGGCATTTAGGATGTTATCTTTCTCGATGATTCAACTCACCTCGACTCTATTTCCTCATCTCGACAAGTGTTCTAGTGCCAGATTCGCTAGCACCATTGTTCGCGCGTCCGATACCATGCCCTAACGTCGTATTACACCATCTTCGTCGATGATCTTCTACCACAATCGATCATAATCAAGAAGTTGTGTCGTCAGCTCTACATATTTTTCGTTGGAGATGGTGTTCATTGCAATTCAGGTCATTGTACCTATTAGGTGGCATTTATTTGGGATTAATTATTGGTGATTTCTTTGATGATCCATCATCTTCTACGGATTTTGCGGCAAGATCCACACATATAGAGTCTAAAATGGAGTTGCATGCTTCAACACAATTTGGGCTATACTTGATTGAGGAGATTTTAAAGAAAACAAAACAATGTCAGTTGTGAGAATAACTGAATTTGGCATTTCATTCACTATTTTGATATGTTGCAATTTGAATCACTTACGCGACTATCATGGAGAAGTTTATTGCATTTTCTTTTTCACTACAGGAGGAATTCATTTTAAAGGTGGAGATTATTGTTTTTGTAATCCAAATTTTATCAGATCTAACCACTGTAGGTTTTTTGATCGCTTGAAGAGTATGATCAAGAAGCAATGCAAACTAATCGGGGATTATGATTGCAATCATCTTCATATCCATAATGGATTATGTGTTGACTGAAGTCAGATGTGATTACTTAAAGCGCTTCTGACCTCAATTCTTTACCGTTATCTTCTAAGACTCTCCGAGTGGGGTGCTATTTCCGTTTTGAGAAGGTTATTATTTCAACTTCCAAGTAGATCTCTATTTTATTGCCAACTAGGACTCTATTTTTTTCTTTGATCCTTAGTATATATATGTACCTTATAGTCGTATAGTTTAGATATGCCGAAACACGTGGAATTTTTTGTGTTTGTAATTCTTCTCAGATAGTAAATTCCATCTTCGTACATCCGTGATTTTTTAAAGGATTTTTCATATTAAATTCATGTCTCATGTTCTTTTGATTATATATTTATGCCACATTTTATAACAATATAGGGAAGTGCTAAAGAGCACTTGAGTGTTTTTTTGGGGTCAAGAGTACTTAGATTTTTAGACGTTGGATCTTCATTTAATGAATCCCTTATACCCACTCCAAAAAAAGAATCTAAAGTGTTGGATCTCGATTCAACGGATCCATCCATACCTCCTCTCCTTTTAAAAAAATTTGAGTGCTCTGGACGTCAAATCTAACGTGCAAAAATCTAAGTACTCTGACCTAGACACCACCAACAATATAAGCACCAAGAAACGGCACCAACATGACCAGAGCAGTCATTACCAGCGGAGGAGGAGATGATAGGATGGGGGGACGTCTACAAGGTGGTGGCCGCCATGGCGCCTCTCTACTTCGCCCTGGGGCTCGGCTACTTCTCCGTGCGGTGGTGGAAGCTCTTCACGCCCGACCAGTGCGACGCCGTGAACCGCCTCGTGGCCTACTTCGCCGTCCCCTTCTTTTCCTTCGACTTCGCCGCGCGCATGGACCCGTTCGCGCTCAGCTACCGCGTCCTGGCCGCCGACGCTCTCTCCAAGCTCGCCGTCGCGCTGGCCCTCGCCGCCTGGGCTGCGTCCACGCGCTGCTGCTGCAGCTGCAAGCGCGGCGGTGGCGGTGGCATCGGCTACCCCTTCTCCTGGTGCATCACCGGCTTCTCGCTGGCCACGCTCAACAACACGCTCGTCGTGGGCGTGCCGCTGCTGGACGCCATGTACGGCAAGTGGGCGCGCGATCTCATCGTGCAGATATCGGTCGTGCAGATCATCGTCTACTTCCCGCTGTTGCTGCTGGCGTTCGAGGTGAGGCGGGCCTGGGGAGCCGGGAAGCCGGCCGCGGCGGGAGATGGCCGCGACGTGGAGGGCGGCGTCGAGACGAGGCGGCACGAGTCGCTCTGGCCGTTGGTTCGTGCGGTTTGGCTCAAGGTCGCGCGGAATCCCAACGTCTACGCGGGCGTTCTCGGGGTCGCGTGGTCTTGCGTCACAAACAGGTGCGCGCTACGTACATAGGCACCATGATCGATCGCTTACTCCATCATTTGCATTTTTTACGATTCTAATCCAGGAAATTCATCTAAGCTAATCACCATTAAGTTCCTACAACATCTCAAGAAAAAGACTAAGCATTATTGCAAATGTGAAAAAGTTCAAAGCCTACCACTAAACTGTGAGGGGCATATTTGGAACGCAGCAGCAATTTTGCAGCAAAATTCCCGTGTTCAAAGCTAGGCCTTTGTACGCGGAACGTGTATTCCTGAGGTGTTTAATGGCGTTGGCTTATGACTATTGTTACTTGAGTTGATTTATTTTTTACTATAACCGAGTTAGCTTATTTCATATAATTAAATTTAAAAATTTAAAAAATAGGAAAAAATATGTTAGCTATTACAGATACAAAGGAATACAAAAAACCTAAAAAATAAAAAAACAAAATTAATAAATAGTAAAAAAGTAGAAACTAAAAATTAGAAGTTAAATTGAACGGTGCCTTAATCTTGCTGAGACGGTACACATTATGGTAACTTTGACCGGCTGTTCCTATATGTCGTGCATAGGTGGCACGTCGAGACGCCAAGCATCATAGAGGGCTCGGTGCTGATCATGTCCAGGACCGGGGTTGGACTCGGCATGTTCAGCATGGGTAATGAATCACCTACTAGTGCGGTACTTATCAGCATATGCGAACAAGATGTGTATATATTTACGCGCTCGTTGGTCGCAGGCTTGTTCATGGCGCTGCAGGAGAAGATCATCGTGTGCGGGGCCGGCCCGACCGTGCTCGGCATGGCGCTGCGGTTCGTCGCCGGGCCGGCGGCCACGGCCATCGGAGCCGTCGCTCTCGGGCTCCGTGGCGACGTACTACGTCTCGCTATCATACAGGTATGCGTTGCTAGCTGCATGCTGTGTGATGACATGGTTGATTTTTCCAGTTGATCTATCAATGATCGCTACATGAGCAAACTGTTTGCTCACTCTGTTCTTGTTTTGGCTATGGATAGGCTGCGCTTCCTCAATCCATCACCACGTTTGTGTTTGCAAGGGAGTATGGTCTTCACGCTGGTGTACTCAGCACTGCGTAAGTAGTTCGTGGTGAAGTAATTTTACTGATCATTAATTTTAACTTCGGTAACTGAAACTGTACTGTTGTTGAATCTTGCAGAGTTATATTTGGGACATTGGCCTCATTGCCCGTGTTAATCCTGTACTTTACTGTCCTAGGCTTCATACAGTCCTAAGTACTTTCTCATTATCAGTGTGTAATGCTACTAGCGTTACTTTCCATTGGAGTTAACTGCTGAGTAAACTATGCACAGGATACTTGTTCTGTAAACAATGGTCACTGCAGCCTAAGTTACTCCGATACGTGATATTTTACGGGGATATGGATATGACGATATCACGGTATTATATTTTTTAAAAAATAAGAATACATCGATGTGATAAGTGTATATATATATATATATATATATATATATATATATATATATATATATATATATATAAAAATATAGAGAGACTACGAGAGAGCAAGAAATTTATATTACATTAACGATTGATATATATTCCTTGCCTCCCTCACTCGCTGGTATTGTTGTGGTCCGGTCACGATCTCACAGATGCACTCGGTCACTTGCTCCTCTTACCTTAGGCCATGAATAATGTCAAATACTTCAAAGTTCATACCATCTTACCAATCTCAAGCTCTTTCTAAAATGAACTCAATGAAGCTCACTGAAACCTGAAGGATGTTTCATGAGAGCTTATCTTGTATCTGCATTTAAAGATATACATGAGCGACAAATCGAAAGAACGGCTAAAGAACAAAATTTGTTAGAGTCACCACTCGCCAAGTCTTGTATCACCAAGTCACATTGAAATTGGGCTAGGCTTGTAGTGAGCTTTCGTTTGAGTGGTGCTGGGCCAATAAGTGTCAGGAAGTATCAATAGAGTATCACAATTAATTTTACTTATTTTGAAAATTAAATTATGCTGATACTTTCTAATACTGTATCATCATATATCACCGTATCATATATGTCTGGAACACAAAAATAGCAGGTCAACTAAGTATCGATGCAACAAAGACTGCAGCTAATAAGATCGAGAGTAGAGCCACTGATGGACAGGTAGCTTCTGAAAACGGCAAGAATCCTAGATATATGATAGACAGAGGTCCCAAATAAGGCTGTAAAAAAAGCTCGAGACTCGTGAGCTACTCAAGTTTAACTTGTTCTAGACTCAGTTCGAGCTTTAAACGAGCCGAACTCGAGCTTGATTTCAAGCTCGCGAGTTTTACCGAACCGAGCTCGAATAGTTCGCGAGCCTCAATTCGAACTTAAATAGTGATATATATTAACTCTTATCGAGCTTACTCGAGTCGAACTCGAGCTCGAACTTTTATTATTGTTGAAGATTAGTGTATATTTGAATTATTTTTACTGTTATCGAGCTTACTCGAGCCGAGCTCGAACTCAAATCTTTCTTATTTTTGAAAATTAATGTATAATAAATTATTTTAATTGTTATCGAACTTCAACGAGCTAAGCTTAAACCTACTCAAGCTTAGACCGAGCCTAGCTCAAGCCTAAGTTCAAACTCTGACTCCAACTCAAATTCGACTTAAGTTCGATTTGAATTTCTATCGAACTTAAGCTTAGAAGACTAGGCTAGTTTAGAACTCAGCAGTTTGCAGCCTAGTCCCAAATTCCATGGACCGATCAGCGCGCACTGCAAAAGGTTCATCGCATGCAGATCAGACCGGGCCCGAACTGCCGATCTGCGTGGAGCATTACGCCTAATGAGTGACTAAGACTGCACTTAATTCCTATTTCCTGAAGATTCGCATCATCTGTAAGAAAAGTGTTCTGCATTTTTGTAGTAGTATGATTCTCGTTGTCGGAGAACAGCTGTCAGTTCTAGGACAACATGAAGAAAGTAGAGGTCTTCAGAATAACATTAACTTATGATTTTTTTATAGTACATGATTTATTTTTTTATGTAGTTGAGTTGACTTATTTAGTATAATTAAATTAAAAAAATAAAAATAGAAAAATAAGTTAGCCTATCACGAATAATATAAAAGAATACGAAAAAAAGGAAAGAATAAAATTATAAAAATCTAAAAAAATAGAAAAAGATAAAATTACCGAATAGTGAAAAAAAGCAAAAATTAGAAGTAAAATCTAATTTTAAACTAAAATGAGCACAAAAAAATCAATGGCACGTGAAAAAATCAATGGCACGTGCATGCCAAGTGTGGCCGCGGCCGAGAGGCCTCCGGAATGGCCGGGAAGGGTGTGGACAGTCGGGAACCTAAATACGGCGGAACCCGCGGCGAGTATGGGGCGGTGGTGCCGCTAGGGGAGAGGAGAACTCAACGGCGTCGACCAGATACACCGAGTCGCTGTTCAGCGAACCCCCCCCCCCCCCCATCTAGGCACACAAGAACCGTCCGATCGAGCTCGCACGGTGTAGATCTTTCGCTTCATGTTGTTCCTGCAGCGCTGGAAACTCATGAATACCTCGGCAATTGCCGAATGGCGTGGCACGTATCAACATCATCGACGACGATCCATGCTGAGTCTCAAACAGGATCAAAGATATATTTGGTTTCTTCTCCATTAGTGAAAGCCATCTGCACGTATGAGCAGCACCAATGTATATGAAACAAGTTAAAATCAATATTTGCCATTCCTGTTTAACCAATAAAACTCCATCTTAGTGGGTTAAGGACTGCTGCTATTGCATCTCAAGTGGTTTCTTCATGAACAATTGATCAGGGTGGAAATGGAGGAAACATCCACCCGACACCAGAATATTGTAAGCCACTTTTGGAAAAAAAAGAGAGGTGTTTTTGCGCGGTGCGCCTACACATCAAGGTAGAATTTCAACGCTCCCTCAAGAATTTCTACCATCACAAGGACTAATATCTCCACTACAACAAAACAGCTAGCTTGCATAGTAACTTTGGTTTCTTTTTCAGAGTCCAAGGGAGGACACCCTCACCCATCCACACACGTCTGTATGTCCAACTGCATATTAAGAACTGTAGAGGTCTTAATAGATTCAGCATCTACGGAGTACACAGATACACGCAAGGGCGGATCTACACCTCCGAGCAGTCTTAGACTTTAGACTGAAATATACGATATTTATCAGTGCAAAACCCAAGTAAATTCAAGTAAACTAAGTATGTTATTTTCTTTTCAGTTTAGGTAATAGTGGTATCTGACTCTTCCTAGCCTAGAGCGTGATAAAATCTTAGATTCGTCCCTGGATACACGTGGGTGCATACTCTAATTAAACGTACACGCAAGGGCGGATCTACAAACCGAGCACCTAGATTTCAATCTGGGACGTATGATATTTGTCAGTGTAAAGGCTAGGTAAGTCCAAGTAAACTAAGTACATAATTTTTTCTTCTAATTTAGATAATAGTGGTCTCTGACCCTCCCTAACCTAGAGCATAAACTAGTTCACTGGCCCACCATTGGTAACTCTAGATTTGCTCAGGAGTTCTCACTGGTTACTGCCACTCCTTGTCTTCTACGCTAGAAGTGTGTGTTTCAACCTTAGTTTGCATTGCAGGCCAGGCCCGATAAGTTATGGGGCCGTCTATTGCATAGTTGCTCAATTTTGATTTAACTTTTAGTTAATTTTCTAAGCTATTAGATCTAAATCTAATCATTCAGATCACTTTCCCCACTTCATATATAAATTCACTCTAACTCTAACCTCTCTCCACTCCACTCCAATCCCATCCCAGCACCAGCCGCCACCACCGCCCCTTCCCTCCCCGCACGCTGCCTCCCACCGCCTCTCAACGCCGCCACCGACGCCATGAGGCCCGTGGGTCACCTCCACCAGCCGCTGCTTCCACCGCCTGATATGGCAGTCGATGCCACCATCGTCCCACCTGTATCTCCCATATTGCCTCCTTCCTCGTCTTCGGTGGCAACGTCACTGGATCCACCGCCCACCACCTCTCTTCCCTTCTCCTCGTCGACCCGTCTACCGCCCTCCTTTGTCCTGCAGCCGAGGTGGCGCCGCCACCGTTGTTCTTCTGCTGCCCCTCCCTCTTCGGAGATCCGTAAACCCAAACCCTAACTGGTGAACTTGAGTCCTAACCTAGCGACAGCGCCAGAGAAGTGGAAGATGAGTTTGTCGTGTACAAATTTCCATGCCGATCCAAGGGTGAGGGAAATCACTGAAACTTAAGAAATTTTCTATTGCGTGTGCATTAGCAAATCCGATAAGTTGCTCGGCCCTAGGGATTCCGCATGGCGACGCGCAAGGTTCGTCCTTGGGCCGAAGGCCACTGCCGTCGGAGCCATGGGCCGTCATCTTTGAGCCTTTAGGGCTCCTCCGCTACGTCCTAGTGTGTAGGTCTTGCTCTTGCTACCACCCACACCGGTTCACATGGTACTCTCTCTCTCTCCCCTTTGCGAGGCACATCCTACGTAAATTCTTACGAACGTGCTGCTCTAGTCGAGTGTTGTATGCATGCATTGCTTGTGCAGGTTCCAATCAATTTTGTCGCTCAATTTCGTATCGGCCGACGTCGATCCAGGTGGCTAGCTGCAAGTAGGGATGCAAATGATAACGGGTTAATCCTAATCGATCTAATACTTAATCCAGTTGATACCGAATACAGAAAGATAATTCAGTATCTGGTACTGAATCCGATCAATACCAGATAGTTGTTGCCGGATATGATAGTAAAAACAGGAGAGCTAAAATCCACGAATAGCGTCGGTAAACAATGAACCAGAGATATCCGATAAGCAATTTAGTACCCTAACCAGCCTAGCCCATCAACCATCATTGACATTAACTGGCCTAGATTTTATCCAAATTCTAAGCTAACTCCAAAGTACAGCCACTCTAACTAGTCGCCATTAATTCTTCTCGTTTATGTTGAACTTGGGTATGAATTTTATCGGATTTTGAACTAATATATGAATTTATTGGTTTTTGAACCTATGCATGACTTTATCGCTTATGTTAAACTTATGTTATGTCGACTATTGTACTTAAGTAATATTGATAAATTTATTACTAGTTGAAGACTTAAAGTGATGGTGGTATGATTCAATGTATATTCTTTTATGTATGTGACGAGGATATAATAATCTTCAAGTTATTATTTATCTGTAAATAATATTATTATATCATTGTACTATTGGAATATACCCCTTGTTTACAAAGGAGAAATTTAGCTAGTTGGTCGTAAGCTTTTTTTTACAACTATCCTCTGGTCGTAAACCTTTTCTACTACCATTTCATAGTTGTAAGTTTTCCTACGACCATGACATAGTTGTAAGTTATCATGCGACCACCCTGTAATCGTAAATTCTTCTACGACTAAGCCTAACTTTGACTGACTTGCCTACAACAACTTATTACATCGTGGGTCTATCTGACGAGGCGGTTAGTATGTGCACTTATTCTCTACAATAATTGCACATAACTTCTCTCTGACAGTAACCGTTGCACGATGAGTGAGATATCACGTCTCTGACAATAACTCCTATTGGACGGTTATCATCCAAAATATTAAAGAGTCGCTTAGTGTGGAAGAATTACCACTGCTTTACAAGCTACTTAAAGGTTGACGTTAGGAAGAAGAGAGAAAAAACCCCAAGGGAGAACGAAGTAGAGCAAGATGTTGTCCATCTTTTTCTCAATTGTAATAAGTTCATTGAGCAATAGTCACACAAGAGTAGGATTATTATTCTCCTAGAATAAGGTCTAAATCTATATAAAAATTCAATGTCTTTTACTGTGTGATCGTAGCCAGGTCGTTATGAGAGATCTCCCAAATTCAAATACTAAACATCGACATGTATCCATCCCGATAGTGTCATATCTAAAATTCTAAATACTCTGAATTCGTATTTATATGCAATATTATTGTATCTGACTCTAAAATCGAAAAAAATAAATTAGACAATAGCTGTTTGAATCTGACCCATTGCACCCTAGCTGCAATTACCTTACGACATCGCCGACTTGAAGTTTAAGTAGAAGTAGCTTGTATCATGCGCGAGAAACATCCCAAGAAAAATTTAGGGGCTATTTAAAAGTACGAATCCCGCACGGAACAACGCAAGAAAATTTCAGAAATATTGTAAGGTTTTCTTTTGCGTTCTAATTTGGGTTAGGGGATCTTGTCGTTACTTCCAAGTTTCCGATATTACGAACTGGACCAGACATCTGCACACGTTGGCGAAACAAATTATACAGTCTTCGTAAGGTAGATTATATAGTCTTCTATCTACAGTCTCACTAGCTCGAATGTAAATTCACGGGCTTAATTTACATGTGCCAATTAAAGTTTACCAGATCGTGTGATATTTACATGTGTGTGCTCCACTTGCTTTTTTGGGGCTGTACTATCATAAAAATTAATTTTGATGATGTTTGTTTTTTCGGTCATGACTTATACCTTATGTCTTTTAATCCTATTACAAACGTTTATGTCAATGAATCAAATGGTAATAAACTATTTTAAAAGGACTATTTTGATAACTATTTTTAAATAGCGACGAAAAAATTGACATGTCTATTTATTTAAAAATAATTAAAAATCGTAGTTGAAAAGAATTGGCGTTAGTTACAACTGCATCTTGAATTAAACGAGGTCGTGCCACCACCATTTAATACGGACTGCCAACTGCTGCGTATGAGAAACCACCTCACTAGGAGGACATGCTCACAGCTAACGCGCGAATTGCGTGGCACCAACTTCGTCGGACTACTGCGTAGTATTACTCAACCCCTGAAACTTCACTTGAAAGGAGGCGTCTTCCTTCCAGGCTCGAACAACAGATCCAATCGAAATCAACTCTCTGGTTTCTAATCCTGCTAGGACGCTAACACCGTCCAACTCTTCTAGAGATCGTTAATCGGATGGCGCACGTAAGAGTTAACATATTACCGTCGGGGCTGGCAGTACTAAGTAAATAGGTCTTGTGTACTCCGGGAGTGTTTTGGTGGCTTTTGGTTTGAGTTCTTAGCTTAAATAGAATAGTAATAATAGGAAAAAATAGCTTTTAAAATAAAAGCTGAAAAAACAACTTCCGTAAGACAGACACAACAACTGGCACCTTTTAAAAGCAATTTAAAGAAACTATTTTTGAAAACGGTTTGACGAAACTGTTTTTTTAAGCTAAGATGTTTAGCTAAGCTTTCCGCTTCTCTCAGCAGAAACCGAAAACCACACCTCTTCGTCTCCGTGTCTTCGTCTTTAATTTTTGGTGATGTTTAAGGAGCACTCGAGTATTTTTGGAGTTAGAAGTACTTAGAATTTTGGACGTTAGATCTTCATCTAATGTCTCAGATTCGGAGCACCCATATTTTTTAAGAAGGGATATTGAGGGATCCGTTGGATGGAAATCCAACGCTCTAGATTCATTTTATTAAAAGAAATATGAAAGATCTATCAGATAGAGATACAATATTTAAAAAATCTAAATACTATCAATCTAAAAATTACTCAAATGTTCCTTGGAACTTCCCTTAATTTTTTTTTGTAGGCAATCCTTCCCCGGATAAACTGACATGCACCTGCTGCCGCTGTATCTCCCGAAGGAGCAAGCATTTAGATCTGGCACCGACATGACATGCTCAAACAAGACGACGCAGCATTTTCTACTGTACGGTAGAGTGGAACACACAGCACAGCAGCTCTAATGGGTGTTCGTTTTAACGATAACTTCTGATTTTTGGCTGAAATTTTACTATAATTGACTTTTTTTTACTGTAGTTGATTTGACTTTTTGAGCATAATTAATTTTAAAAATATATAAAAATAGAAAAAAAACATATTAACCCATTAGGAACAATACAAAGGAACACGAAAAAAAAAAGAAAATACAAAAAAGCCTAAAATATCTAAAAAATTCAAAAAAATACGAAATACTAAATAGTGAAAAAAACAAAAACTAAAAGTAGAAACCGAAAAAAGCCGAGACGAGCGGGGCCTGATCAATACCGTGGACTGACGATTTGCCCACACTCCAAGAGTCCAGCACTCCTGCGGTCCTGCCATCGAGCGACCCGCACGAGCTAGTATTCGGGGGTGTTCTTTTTGCCTGGTATTTTTTCACTATGATTAACGATTTTTATCTATACTTTTTATACAATAATAAATGATAAAGACACTGATATTAATGATACATATGATTTTAGATTTTAAAAGTTATTTAAAAATTTTACTTTAAAATACCACTCTATTTTAACATTTGTTTTTTTAACTTTGGAAGAAGCCCTGAACCAAAGGCAGAAGATTTGGCTCAATTTTTTAGACTTATACTTAAACTTTGATTTTCATTTCTATAGTAACTCATCGTTAAATGATCTATTCTTTTCAAAACGAGATTTACATATAAATGTCTATGCTTAGACATATGATCATTTCTCTTTATATACTGTTTCTTAAGAATTTAAAAATTACAACCATAAACCGTAAAACACTGAAAAAAAGAAAAAAAAAAAACAAAAGCCTTTCGTATAGCCCTTTCTCCTCGTTCCTATCGGCCCGTGCACCCGGTCCACCGCCTCACCGCTCTCCCTCTATTTCTCCATCCCATCCCACTAGTGGCCACCGCGCCACCAACCCCCGCCGTCCATATAAACCCCACCCATATCGGCGGCGGCCGGCCCCGCCCGAATCTCAAAGCGACCGCCCGCCGCCCCGGCACCATGCTGCGCTGCCACACGCCGCCGCAATGCCGCCCCGCGCCGGGCGCGCCTCGACGGCGCGAGCCGGGGCCCCCGGCGTTGGTGCGCTGCTCGCGGGGCCCGCAGCTGTCCGGGCTCGAGGCGTCGCCGGCGCAGGTTGCGGCGGGTGGCTGCGGCGGAGGGGAGCGGCGGAGCCTGGCGGAGCGGCTGCGGCTGGGGAGCCTCCTGGAGGACGGGCTGTCGTACAAGGAGAGCTTCATCGTGCGGTGCTACGAGGTGGGAATCAACAAGACGGCCACCGTCGAGACCATCGCCAACCTCCTCCAGGTACGCTCGCGGCGGACTCCTCTTGAGCTTGCCGAGACTAGATTTCGAGCCCGGATCCGTTCTCTCCGGCGCTCGATTTGAGGCGGGCTCTTCTTGGATTGCAAAATGGATGCCACCTCCCTGAGTTTTGGGGGGAATAAAAGCGGAACGTTTTGTTCTTGTTGGGTTCGGGGGTTTGGATCTGAATTTGGAAAGCTCCAAATCTGTTTTAGAATCCGAGCTCCTCTGCTGTGCCACGGTTAGATTTAGCAAGGGGAATTTGTAGTTATTTTGCTCAAATCTGCGAGAATTGTCCTTTGCAGAAGTTGAGCTAGAGCTTGAATAAGTTACTTGTCCTAGTCTTATTCTAGTCAGTGTCCTTTTCTTCTGTTTAAACCTTGTTGCAAGTGGCAAATCCGCATGGATATTGTGAAAATTCTGTGCCCATGATGTCGCAGCAGAATTGTGCTCCTGGTGTGCGTGCAATGCATCCATAAATGGGCATTACTTAGCTGATTTTCCCTTATCCATGGATAAGTAAAGCTATAGTTCTTGAAATCTTATGCTTAAAGATCGAATAGGGAGCGCAAATGGGCATTGTGGATCAAGTTTGTTTAAGTAATTCTGTGTGCTGGGAAGAATGCACGTGTGGCAGTTACCGAATCTTGTGAATGTGCTCGCTTTGCCGTCTAATCATGCCATTATAAGTGCAGTAACAAATGAAATTGTAAGTGGGTATACATCCCTTGGAGGCAGCTCCGGTGGAATTTAATTGTTTCAATGCAAACTTGTTCACTGGTTTGCAATCTTCAGTTAAAAATTAAACCCCCACCAAATGGAACAATTTTTTCTTTGAAACTTCTGAACTCCTCCTGATCATTGGATTTGAGATGGATGCTCCCCATACATTTGGAACTAATAGAAATAACAATTGTTTCCACTTCTATTAACTCTTGTGTTAATTACCAGCATTGGTTTTATTTATATCTCGCATACTGTCCATAAGTGGCTCATTATTTTGTTTCTTGTGTGAATTATTTATGATAAACTTTCTTGTAAATGCAGGAGGTAGGGTGTAACCATGCACAGAGTGTTGGGTTCTCCACCGATGGTTTTGCCACAACTACGACAATGAGAAAACTTGGACTCATTTGGGTGACGAACCGAATGCACATTGAGATCTACAAGTACCCAGCTTGGTAAATTTGCAGGATCACGTTGAGCTTTGTTCCCAAACTTGTTCTTCTTTTAGCATGATTTAATCCTGACTGGTAATTTTGCTACTTTTAGGGGTGATGTTGTTGAGATTGAAACATGGTGCCAAGCTGATGGAAGGATCGGTACTCGACGTGATTGGATTCTTAAGGATCTGGCTAATGGTGAAGTTATTGGAAGAGCTACCAGGTACTTACTGCTAAAGTATAAAGCTTGGTTTTTTTTTTCTATTCGAAGTAGTTGTCATGCTTGCATTCACATTTAGAATCATATTTGTGTGTACCGGAGAAAAATAAAAGGGGACAGTTAGTCATTTCATACATGTTTTAAGTTTTAACTAAATATCTCTCACCTTTTTAAACTTCATCCCCACCTTGTTATCACGCCTCCCTTCTCCAAGCAAATCCAGTGAAGGTAAGTGTTATAAGATAGGTAAAAATCAGGTACTAGATTGTTACCAATCTCGAAAGAAAATGTATGTCAAGAATCAAAATGTGTAGAATTATGCCCAATGGTCCTTTGAATGGTACTTGCCGTATACTTGAATTAATGCGGTACATATTCGTTGCTTGTTGACTTGCAATTGATAGCAGCCTTAATAAGAAAGCATATCAACTAATGGTGCTTTCTTTAGCAGAGCAACATATGATTAGAGAACTGGAGTTTAGTAGTTAGTACTGAGCTTGTCTGTTTCTTTCCATGCTTTCTTCTGGTGGATAATTATAGATCTTTTGTCACTTTGTACAATATAAGTAACAAAGTCATATCATTTGTTTGTCCAGCAAGTGGGTCATGATGAACCAAAATACACGCAGACTTCAAAGAGTCAGTGATGAAGTCAGGGATGAGGTTTTTGTCCACTGTCCGAAGACTCCAAGGTAAACTGATGCTCATTTTGCTTTCCGTAATTCTGCATATACATGCACTTTTTCTCTGCTCGATATCCTCATTTATACAGCTCATGCAATGGAATGGCTGTTCTTTTAGGCTTCAACTGAGATCAGATTCCCTTTTTACACTTCAACTGCACTCTGTTAAACCCTCTTACCTGTAGTTCATTGGATATTCACTGGTCTTGAATTACTTTAAAATTGCTAAAATATTTTTTTCGTGTAGTCAGTCGCAAATAATTGCTTGGTAGTTGTGAAGATTGTACATGTAATCTCACATGATTGTTGTGGTAGAAATAATGGTTGTAACAAGTTATCATTGTGCAGATTAGCATTCCCTGAGGAAAATAATGGTAGTTTGAAGAAGATCCCAATTCTTACAGATCCTACACAGTACTCAAGGCTAGGGCTAGTGGTTAGTTCTTCTCCCCTCCATGGATAGTACTTTGCTCTGCATTTCAACAACTCTAATGATGACAGACCTTAATTTTTTTTAATTGCAGCCAAGAAGAGCTGATCTGGACATGAACCAACATGTCAATAATGTTACTTACATTGGTTGGGTCCTCGAAGTAAGTGTTCCACCAGCCTTTTTTTTTACTGTAACTATCAGTTGACCATTCTTGCTTTTTGAACCTTTCTTTATTCAAGGGTGGATGATTTCAGTAGTTCACAATCACTTATTCCTTAATCTTATTGTTTCCCTTCTTGATGGAATTTATAAACCTTGTTGATTTGTGATAGTTTGTAATAGCTCATTCTTTTTCCTTCTAAATGGCAGAGCATACCTCAAGATATTATTGATACGCATGAGTTGCAAACAATCACTCTTGACTACAGAAGAGAATGCCAGCATGATGACATAGTCGATTCACTTACTTATATAGAGGAAGGAGAGGAGAAAAGTATGAATGGATCCGCGTCTGCGGCACCGCACCCAGAAGAGCAGCGTCAATTCTTGCACTGCTTGAGATTTGCTGGGACTGGGGGTGAGATCAACCGTGGCCGCACTGTGTGGAGGAAGCTAGCTAGATAACAGATTATTTATTTTGCTCAAATGTATTCTGCTTTTCCATTTGTTTCACCATTTTGCTCGTATTTGCAGCTGGCTTAGCATCTTCAGAGAATCGATTGTACCACAAATTTTGTGATGAATTGTTACCTTTGCAACATGTGTAACAATGCCAATTTGTGACATTCGTTGGACCTCATCTGGGGTTGTGCGTGGTTAACTGTCATTCACTTTGGACTAGTGGACAATGTTATGCATTCTGTCTGCAGCTACTTTGTGTACACAAGAGATTGCATTGACATGCAGTAGTACGCACATCTCTTCCTACCAAAATATTGAATTCTAATTTCGGTCCATTTCATGGTTACAGCAAGCATATCATAATATTAAAGATACATCTCATGGTCAGATTGCTAAATGCCGGCCTTTTTCTGGTTTTGGGATAACAGGTGAAGAGACATTGAGGTTGTCTTCAGTATGGGATAGTTCACTCGATCCATATGTATTGGCTATATTGTTGCTTCAAGGTTTCAACTCTTGTACGAGTTGCCACTATGATAGATTGAAATAAAAGAACAAACGAAACTAAACATATTCGCAAGAAATCATCTTCATCAAACTTTAATAGTGACTTCAGTTCAGTGTTCAATGATCAATAGTCAAAACCATAGAGCTACTCATTGGTGTACAGGTTTACAACATAGCATGATCGCTCCTACTACAGGAGCTGGGGATACAAACAAGGATAAGTCTCCGTTTTTTAATATAGACCAATGATGACTTGAGCAACCTCCAGAAAGGCGAAAACGGTGTCTGACTCATTGTGTGCTTCGCGATTCCCTCTGAATGGATAGCAAGGAGAGGCGAAACAAACTCTGATGTTACTTTGCCTCCAGATATTGCATTGATGACAAAGTGTTCTGGGTACTTCTTGAGCAGCTCCAACAGGTTGTACCACGGCCAGCCTTTTGTTTCAGTTGACGAGCCATCCTCTGGTGTCAGGTACTTTTGGACCTTGCTATGGGGCCATATCTAACCAAAGTGTTCAATAAGCTGAGAATAATCAAGGGTTAGTTTGTGTTATCGTATTGCTCATAACAGTGGGTACAAAGTATTCTTCTTTATAGAGATATAGAACTAAGAGAGCTAGAGAGAGTTGGTGGTAAAAATGAGTGGATCTGTCTCTCTCATACCCCTCTTAGGGTTTATAACATGAATGGGGTAGGATGAGAATTTTCCATCTTACCCCTTAATAATTACAAAATATGAGAGTACATTAGTACATTCCTCTATACTATTGAGTCTATTACATACTGGGCCCGTTGCAAGGCCCAATCACGGGGGGCTGGATCACCCCACAACAGTACTCTCTCGATAGCAAACACGGAGGTCCCGAGGGGCGAGCTGCCATGATTGATTGCCCCCAGTCCCATTCCCCGACAGCAAGCACGGAGGTCTCGAGGGGTGAGCTAATGCAACTGCTAGCTCCAACCCCAGGGGTTCGGACGCTGTAAACCTCTTGGAACAGAGTTCTTTGTGTGATCTTGACGTAATCGCAGAGTCCCCCGACAGAGCATGGAGACGGAGATAGAGCCGAGGCGAGGCAACGCCTACGAGTAGGGCGTCGAAGTCGCGGCCGCTCTGTCGAGGTGGTGGCTCTCCAGATCCAGGCGGCCCCGCGCCTACAAGTGAGCCACCCGGCGCGCGTCCCGCCGAGATGCCTACAAGGTGGGATGCGGCGACGACAAAGTCTCCCCTCAGCGATGCCTCCAGCGTGTCGTCCCGCCGATGGCAACGGTAGATACCGTCGATGCCTACGAGGCGGGCGACCCGTATAAAACTTACCCATACGTCTTTTTATACCCGCTTCATACGAGGCGATGCCTCCAAGGCGGACGACAAAGTCCCACGCCGCGAGGCGTCGTGCCCCTCGCCAAGGCGCGATGCCTCCAGGCGGGCGGCGAAGTCCCAGGCGAGGGACGGCGGGGCGGCGCAGGGGGGAGGCGCGGGAGGAGGAAACTAGGCCACCACGAACGGAGGCGAGGCGATGCTGCGGCGGTATATTTAGATGTAGACCTCAGCGGATTTGGGCCGGGGATCGAGGTGGTAGCGGGTGACCGGAGGGTAGAGATTTTGCCCATTAATATACGGTGAAGATATCTTTCCATACCCACCTTCTTATCGCGGTACTGGCTTTATCGGGATGCGGAGAGGGAGGGGGGGGCGGTGCGGGGAGGGGTTGGAGGAGGGAGGAGGGCGCGGGAGAGAGGCGGGGGAGAGGAGGGGTGGGGTGGGAATGGGAAGTGGAGGACTGTGAGGGGGTCTAGACGGATGTGGGGTAGTGAGTGGGAGTGGGGATGTAAAAAAAATCTCAAGCTCGTGAGCTATTCGAGCTCGGCTCGTTGAAGCTCACGAGTCTAGAGTGAGTCAATCTTGAGTAGTTTGCAAGTCTTGAGCTTTTTATAGCCCTAATTGAAACACTTACTCAAAAGTTTGAAAGTTCTTGCATTTTCTACGTGACTTATCCAAACTACTCTTTCAAATTATATTTAAGTTTTAGAAGCCAATATAATTATCACACATGGCATTCCAAATAAAATGCCACTGATTCAAATTCTAATTGTCTAAAATGTGGTTAGTTTAACCAAAAATATATGTGCAGCGACTACCTAGGTGACAAACAAATAGGGTTCTATTGCTATTCCGGATACCAAATGAATATTTGATTTCTTTAGAGATGTAACAGGTAAGAACAATCCTTATTTATTCCACTCTAAGAGGCAAAACTATACAAAATATAAAATTTGTTGTATATATTTTGAGTTACATATATGTCTATTATTGCCATACACTACATACAATAATGTCATCATTGTCGTAAGGATTACTAAGATAGATTAGCTTGGCCTAAAAAGATCGGAACTGGCTACAATTAAAGATGGTATAGAACACAACCGTTTTCATGTCTGGGAAAAAATAATTTTTTTTAATCTCGACCAGAATGCAACGAAACAAAGTAAGATTCATTCGCAAAAAAAAAAAAATTACGTGGCTAGTGAAACAACCTATGATGATGAACAGATAGAGTGAAGAAAAACATAAATGGGCTAAATTTAAATAACAAATTCCATCTCTGATCGTGCTGGATCACCAGCATAGCTAGCGTTCCATGACAGATCTGACATAAACCCAGCAATAAACATTCGATAGAATTGTAATCCGTTTATGCTGAGCTCTGAATTGGATCACAAATCTGTGCTCTTGTTTGAGAGGCCAGTTCTCACTTACCACTCTGCCAGGCAGAGCCGAGCGCCCCAGCCCCTTCCGTTTCGTGCTCCTCTTGTCCTCTCCCCTTCCCATCCCATGGCAGAGGTTGCCGGGTAAAAAACCCTTCTTTTCTCCCCCCTTTCCACTCTCTCCGACCCCTCTCCTTCCCCTTGGACATCTCGGCCTCGCCGCAGCAGCTTCCTATAAGGCGCCGCCGCCGCCGCAAATCCACTCCAAACCCAAACCCCTCGCCGAGACGCCCACCGGTGCCCATCCCGTCCCCTGCCCCTCTCTTCAGGTAAAGCTCGCACATTTGTTCTTCCCTTCCTTCGCTAGTTTTCTTGTCCTCAGCTCTTTCGCTTGGTTGCTTGCTAGACTTTGATCTCCGAATCTGCGGGCTTTTTTCTTGGACCAGGACGAATCTTTGACTTGCCCGGGATTTTCGTGTAGTTCTGGGTTTCTTTAGCTTTCTTGATTTGGCCTTGCAGTTCTTGATTGGCTTGTTCTTTAGGTTTTTCTTGGATCCGTGAGATCGTTTTCATCCCCTATTCTTGTGTTTCAGAAGTGATGGGGAAGAAGGTGAAGGCGAAGGCCAAGAACCGGCGGAAAACGCAGCAACGGGAGGCGCCGGCTGCGTCCTCGGATGCTGGATCCGGCGTTGCCGCGTCGCAGGACGCGAGCAATTCGACGGAGGAAGCGGCTGTGTCGGCCAGCGGGAGGGAGCAGTGCGGCCACTACAGTCGTGACAGTGCCCACTTGGACAAGGTCCTCTTGGAGATCATGTCTTCCAAGCATGTTGCGTCCTGTGAGCATTGCCGGGAGGACGCCCCGAGGAAGAAAGGCGGCAGTAAGCAGCAGAAGAAGAAAGGAGGTGGAGGTGGCCCGAAAGGCACTGCTGCCAAGGCGCAGGCGAAGGTGGAGAAGAGTGATATGTGGGTCTGCTTGGACTGCGGTCGGCATTTTTGTGGTGGTGCGGCCGCTGAGACCAAGCCATACGGGCATGCCCGAAGGCATGCCAAGCAGGACCGGCATTGGTGGGTTGCACGGTTTGATGATCCGACTGTTGTGTATTGTTTGTCCTGTGAAAACGAGGTGTTGATAGAGATGCCCAGAGTAGAGAAAGTTGTGGCAGTGACAGCGGATGATAAGGTGGTTGGTGCAGCGGATAGCAATCCGTTGGTTTTGTCTAATTGCCATGGTAATGTGATTAGAGGGCTGCCAAATCTTGGAAACACATGCTTCTTCAATGCAGTGCTGCAGAGCCTCCTCTCGCTTGATAGGTTGCGCAAGAACATGTTAGGACCAGATGTTCCAACAGGGCCCCTCACTATGTCACTGAAGAAGCTCTTTGTGGAGACGAGCGCTTCGAATGATGCAGGAGGTGCACTGAGCCCAAAGAACCTCTTGTCAAGTATTTGCACAAGGTACCCGCAGTTCAGGGGCTACCAGATGCAGGACAGCCATGAGTTACTCCGCTGTTTTCTTGATGGTTTACGTACTGAGGAAACTGAAGCACAGAAGCTAGTGGAGGATGCTTCCAATGCAGGGGTTCCCACAATTGTTGACTCCATCTTTGGGGGTCAGCTGTCTAGTACTGTGTCCAGCACAGAATGTGCGCACAGTTCTGTTAAACATGATCAATTCCTTGATCTCTCACTACCAGTTCCATCAAGGAGGCCTCCATCCAAGAGTTTTTCATCACAGCCAGCGAAGAGGACCAAGCAGTCCATAAGAGATAGGAACAAAAGTCGCAGATATGGGAAGATTGCTACCCGAGTATCTCCTACAATGGAGGAGAGTAGCAAAGAAAAGATTCAAACAGTTGCTGAATGCAATGATTCCCAGATTCCGGGTTCAGAATTAGGACAGGTTGTCAGCGAGAAAGAGCCTGAGCCCTCTGAATGCAGCGAGTCATGTGCTTCTGTACCTAACCAAGAACTAAAGGCTGCGTCCAATGTGGAGGATAGCATGTCCTGGTTGGATTATGTTGCTGATGCAGATGAAACAAAGTCTGATATTCTCGATTCTGCTGATTCTACTGAAGCGGGACAAATCTGGGAAAGCAAGGATGCCATACATGGTTCATGTCACACTCGGAATGATGCCTTACCCAAAGAGCAGATCTTGAGTTCCGAGCACTCGGTCTCGCTTGAGAACATTGTTGATGATGCAGCTTCTTTACAACCTGTTATCTTGCTTCCTTACAAACAATTTGATACTACTGCTGAGGTAATGGATGGAACTGCAGAAAATTCACAGAATCCAGAAGAAGCCGCTCCTCCTCCAGCTGTTTCTCCAGTAACAGAAAATAATGCACAGCCTGTATATGGTGGAGATGGAGAGCAAGATGACTATGTTGGTCTTGGTGATATGTTCAACGAGCTAGAAGTTACTTCTGAAGTCAAGAAAGAAACTGGTGCAGCTGAAGATACTGATGTGATGACTTGGAGTAGCAATAGTGCTGATGATGAGGTGGATGATAGTAATGCCCCCATATCAGTCGAGGGTTGCTTGGCTTTGTATACTGAGCCGGAGCTACTATCTGAACCATGGCACTGTGAGCACTGCACTAATGCTGTTGCATTCCCAAATACCAATGAAGGAAAAGATGGTGAGGGGATAGTGGCTAGTGCCAGTGAAAAGGACGGTGAGGAGATGATTGCTAGTGGTGATGATAGACACTGTGGTGATAAGTTTATCGCGAGCTGCAGCAAAAAGGATGACATTGATCAGATTATGGTAACTGATGGTTGCTCTGACAATGTAAATCCTGACATGTGCTGTAAGAAAGGGGTGTGTGCAAATCATTCTTTGGCTGATGCTGAAAACACCTCTGATGGTAATTTTCCGGACACTGGAAATATTATTTTACTGAAAACAGGTGCAATGCTTACTGTTGACAAGACTGAACAGTCAGACACTAAAATATACCCTCAGGAGTGTAGGGATTTGAACAGCTCAGCAGCAGAATGTACATCTTCGAATAAGCAACCACATGACTCTGCCCAGCATAATGATGAACATAATGTGGATGTAGCCGTTGAAGAAACAAGTGTGCCACTGAGTTGTGGTGATGATGACTCTGCCTCTTGCAGCACTACTAACGACAAAAAGGCTGAATGTGGTGCTGGTGCTGAAGAAGTCATGACTAGTAGCCTTCCATCTGAGACACAAAGAATCTTGCTGAGTCCCAAAGATAATGAAGATGTCATCACAAGGAAGCAGAGCAGGAGGAAGCAAACGAAGATGGTTGGCAAAGCACATCAAGGGCAAGATAACCAAAATAAACAGAAAGAGAATGTCACAAAGGTTTTCACAGCTGCAATGAGAAGACTTCTTATCAGCAAGGCGCCACCTGTATTGACGATTAATTTGAACAGATTCAGCCAGGACTCCCATGGTCGGTTCAAGAAATTGAAAGGTCATGTGCGCTTTAAGGAGATGCTTGATGTACGGCCATTCATTGACCCAAGGTACTCAATAATTTTTTTACAAAACCAAGTACCCAACAGTCTTCTTCTTAGCTGCAGCCATTTGTTAGTAGCTTATTCCTAGTAGCTACAAGGATCACCATCTGTTTATAGTTTACTCGTTGACTGTGTAGCATTTGCCACTGTGATCTGAGAATAAAGAACTACACTACTCCTCCACTTGTTAGTTTGGTGGGTGGTTCTTCACAAAATGGATTTAATATAACGCAAGGTTATTTTTTATGTCACGGGATTTTTCTTATATTGGAAAGTGTCAGAAAACTAACTACAATGACAAATATTTTATGATGGCGATTCATTGGCTGTAGTATTCTAGGATTTGCTCTATAAAGAACTTTTTTGCAAATTGTTTGCAATATTATTCTCCGATTCAAATTCACCATGTTCCTCTTATCCTGAAAGAAAGAGGAATGTCTGAAAACCTTTCATAATCAACATGAATCTGGAGGATAGGGTTAAACTAGAAGTACAGCTTCGCTATTCCAACTCACAGAGTGGACAAACATGATTTAGTTTGCAAGGCATACCAATGTGTTGATTTTTACCTTTTGTGCAAGGAAATATGTTGATTCCCACGGAAGTGATTGCTAGGCAAAAGCATATTAATGATACAAATGGGTTGCTTCCTTCAACCTTCTAACTTTTAAGTAAACTGTTATATCTACTGAAAGATCACAATTACATATAGGGCAAATTGGTAGGCTTTCAAAAGCTGCAGCGAATTTTCATATGCATTGCCTCCAACGTGGGGCTTATTCACCATGTATATGTTGATTTAATCATGTCGATTCGGGCATTGACTCTGAAAAGTTCCATTAGCTTCATTGTTTTACAATCATGTAGAACTATAGTACTACTATGTCTAAATCATGTTGACTTCATATACTATACGAGTATGCATAACTCTAGCACAGGAGCGGAGCTAGTAGGGGTGCCCGGTATGCCTAGGCACACCCAAAAATTCAACCGGGCACACTCCTGCTAGCTCTCCTCTCCATGAAGTGGTGGCTCATGGGGTTGGAGAAGGCCAGTGATAGTCGTAGGGCGCAGGCAGCCATGCAGGGCGTAGGTGAGGCAGCCAGAGCGGTGGCCGATGGGCCTGGCATGGCGTGTTGCGGCCTCACCGCCCTTGCGGTCACGGACGCAGGTAGCGGTGCTGGTGTGCATCCACCAGTGCTGGAGCGGAGGAGCTGGCTGGTCCGGCCAAGGTGCCGAGCGGCCGAGCAGGGGGCATAGCGCGGGAGGCTGGGAGCAGCTGGCGATCGGGTTGAGCTGAGCGACCAAGGGAGTGGTGGGCTATGGGCACTGTGCAGGAGGTTGGGTTTCTGGGAGTACCTGGTGGCGATAGGGTTGAGCGGCTGAGCCGATTTGGGAGGCGTTGGGAGCATGCCATTTGGATTTCATAGTAAAAATGTAAGAATTCGATTTCAATTTGTGATTTAGGGATTTGGGATTTGTGGAATATTGTGATTGGAGAGTTGAGGGGCATGGCGGGTTGACGACGGCTCAAGGCGAGCGATGGAGCCAGAGCGCGTAGAGGTGGAGCGAGCGAGCGGTGGTGTGCCGCCGCTACTCCTAGGAGGTGAGGACGGGGTGAGAAGCTGAGGAGGCAGGGGTTGGCGCCCCCCGACCAGTGTGGGTCATGAGTGGCGGCACGGCAAAGGGGGCAATGGTGGTGCCCGGAGTTCGGAGACCGATGTGGGCCATGGGCGGCATCACCACCGTGTGCACACCCACTGAAGGCTTTCTAGCTCCGCCACTGCTCCAGCACATCCCCAGTACCATGAGTGATTTTCAGAGAATAAAGGACTCGTAGTCAGTCGAAAGATGGCATAATAGATGATGTGGTTTTTGTAGGGACATGAAGAGATCAAGCTTCCCTTTTGCAATCTCTTCTGTGAATTAATTTGATGGTCAGATGTTGTGAGGTTTAGAGGAGTCACATAATGAAAATAGTTGATAGCTGATTTAGGATGGCAATTTTGATTAGTCATCCTGCTAATCAATGAGGAACCTAAGATGGACTATTGGACTAGATTAGCAGAAAATAAGATTTGCTTTTCCTTTTTTTTTTCTTTTGTATTTGTGGGTTTGTCATACAAAATTAGGTAGAAGGAAGTTTGGTCCAATCTTTCAGCTGTGCTTTACTGCTGTACTGTGCAACATATATTTACTGGACATGGGAAATTTAATCAAGTTTGGACTAATAAGACTTCCCCAAAAAAAAGGTATACTGTGGATGTCTTGTACCATTGACGCATGATGCCTTCTCAAGATTGTACGACAGTATGTCTTTTTATCTGCATAAGAAAGAGAGGAAATCATGTCATATTCCAGCTTCCAATCTTGAAATACTAAAACAAGTGTGTGCATGAGCATATAGTTTTGGGTTAGCCATTTGGATCAGAATGCTGTGCTGACTGCTTACCACAATTTGATTTGTCACTAGGAACTCAAACTGGGGTTAAGTAGTGCTGTCGTGTTTGAGTGCACATGTAGTGAATACCATTGTCGTTGTTCTAAGCATCCCACAATTTATTATTAGATCAGTTAAACTACCCAAATTGGTGACCTTTTTGTTGTTAAGTGAGGGATATGTTCTGTATAATTTTGGTTGCAGTATTCTGATGTCAAGTGGATCTAATTGAAAGACATTTTCACTGGTCTCAGTTAAAATGATTGTATAGCAGTTAAAAACAATTATTTAGCCTGTCTGGTTTGCATGTGAGCTGTTAGTATTTTGGGTTTTCATGTTATTTACCTCTGATCTTATGAGGCCTTATTTGCCAATCGCTTCTTCTAGATCCTCTGATTTACCATTTATGTGACAGAAGTGGATGACCTCAAATTTGGAATCTTTGTATTTGTGATTTATGAGTTGTAATATGCAGATCTAAGGAGAATGACAACACCACTTATCGTCTAGTTGCCGTTGTCGAGCACATGGGAACCATGGCAGTGGGGCATTATGTTGCATATGTGAGAGCTGGCAAGATTGGGGGTCGGCAGCAGCGGAGCAGTGACTCCAAGTCTTGGTTTTATGCAAGCGATGCACAAGTCAGAGACGCCTCTCTGGAGGAAGTTCTTAACTGTGAGGCTTACATACTATTTTATGAAAGGGTGGGAGACTAAGATAATATGTCTGGTGGCATGTTCATCGATCAGTCAGTAATCAGGACAAGATCAAATGGCAAGCAAGAGGTGAGAAACAACATTTTTTTGGATAGCCAGATGCTCAATGAGTCAACGTGCTAATATAACTTTCCATCAAGTCCTTTTTGTTTCTTTGATTGAATCACTTCATGGCACCAGTTGGCTTCAATACCGTTGTCTACTCAGTTGAAGAGAATTTCGCAAGTTGACTTGAACAGCTAATCTGTTCATACTGCCTACAGCCATTTTTTCTCTCATGAGAACATAGTTGGAGGTGTGGAAATTGTTCCAAATCGGCGAATAGTTCATACAGACCTTGGCAAGGGCTTTGTGGAACGCCTACAGTAGTTATTGCTTTACAACCAATCATGGACAGCTTAGTACATTTTTTGATATGTTGTCCCTGCCCCTAAATTTTGAGTGATGGGGGCGTATATTGTAACGTGCTTTAGGTCCATCGTAAAGTAGCAATTACACACTTGCTTTTCACCCTAATTATCTGGGACAAAATAATGTGCCTCTTCATTGAGAGGTCTTTTGTTTCCTTTTTTTTTTTGGCATCAATTCGGTGCAAGTTGTCTCAGAATGTGGCGCCCATATTGGTATCAGCCGGGGAGCTTGTTCTGTTGAAATATCGATGGGCTTTTTTTACCCTTTTGATATTGATGGTCTCAATGGAGCAATACTGCTATAAGAAGCAAAACCAGTTGAAATACGTTCATACTTTCAGTTCTAACTTCCCTTTTCCATTCAACTTTTTTTCTTTTAAATAAACGTTTTGATTCCAGTCTGCACCCAAATCGCTGCTGCTACGTTGGAAATCAGCTGGTGTGTGCAGCTGCGACTAGGGGTGCACAACTTGATTGGCTTGCAGCTGGGCCAAGCAAAGTGGATTTGCGCAGATAACGTGAAGATCGATAGTGATTCACTGCTGGCACAATCCTGTTGCTTGCTGATTTAGCACATCTCTTACTGCCAGCACTGACCCGTAAAACTAGGGCAGAAGGTGACATGGTTTACGAGTGGATGGAAATTTAAAGCGCAGACGAAGTCATCGCAACGAGCCTATGATTTACGATTCTACATGGGAAAGCAAAGGTTACAAAGCCAATACGAACATTTGGTTTCTCAAAACGATTTATTTATTTCTTTTGCTCATATATTACTCTGAGGATAAATTAAGAGGTTACAGACGTATCACGTACTCCATTTCTCTCACTGTCATCTCGTGTTTTTATTTACTTTTTACACCACTTATTCATTCTTGTAAAAGACACTTCTTTCGGCCATTACTGTTTTTTTAAGTCGAAAAAACTTCGGCGGCAGCGAAAATCCATCGATAGAAGGGTTGCACTCATAGAATCCAAGATTTCAGGTGACCGATTGATAAGTGCACCCAGCCACTGAACTATTCTACCCTCTCCAACAACCACTGGCTCGGTCGTAGCATCGTGCCAACCAACCATGCAACCACTAAAAATTCGTCAGAAACGGCCCGATCTAGCGGCCGAAACGGCCTCAAGAACTTGCCTCAATCACCGCCGCACCCATCCGACTCCTCAAAAAAGTCCTCACTTGACGTTGGAAAATGGATGGAAATCGTCAGTCCGTCGTCACTGTCGGACCCCAGGTTCGTAAAGTCAGATCCTCTATTATTCTACCGCACTATTCTCTGGATCAGTAGATAGTGCTCACAGATACATTACTATATATCAAAAACATATTATACAAAAATTTAATTAATACAGTTATAATTTACTCTTGGGCCGTTTAGGCCAAAAACAAAGAATGCAGCACAATGAGAATGTCGTAATAAACCAGATTTTCTAACTAAATTCCTGAGACTCAGCAGTTTTAACTAAACTATATTTTCTAAACTTGATTGTGAGAATGTCATAATAATAGTAGCGCAGGTTACATCCACCTTTATAGTACATGGTTACCTCCACCAATTCTAGTTTTTATCACCACTAAAGTACATCCCTTTAAAAAAGTTAAAATCAGAGTACTTCCATTTGATAGGTTTTAATTCCATCCACAAAGATTTTTAAAATAGAACTAACTTGGGAAAGTTCCATATCCGCTCTTGACCGTGGATATGACTGTTCGAACAGTTTATACTCTGCAGAAATTGTACATTTTTACCCACAAGAGATAACCTACTTGCTATCTTTTGCATGTTTTCTTTGACTCGCATGTTTTTTTTGACATGCAGATCAAAAGAATTACCACATGACCTTTACAATGCATCTAGCGAAGGATTGCATCCGCTAAGCTTTCATCCGGAGGAAGACTATATTCGCCCCACCCAGACTCCCTCTTGCACCACATAGCGGTATAAACCAGCAACACGATCCATGTCCACGACGGTTTAAACCAGCACCATGACTCATGAGTCACTCTAATGGTGCTTTCCCCTACTGGTGATGTAAATTAGTTAGCCATGCCTACAGTTTGCCAGCTTGTGGTAGTACTATTTTACACGAAGATGTTAGTTTGTTGGATTTTCGCTCTCCCTTGAAAAATTTCATCGGTCTTTAATATATTCACAAGTTTATCACGGTGATCTTAGACCAATTGATCTCTTCTGTTACAAAAAAACATTAGCAGTATTGACAATCATGGTGGTACAGTTAAAGAAATCCAAGACGAAAGAACAACACTTGGCAATAGAAACAAGCACTAATTGCAACTAATGAGCAAAGCAATGGACATAAAATATATATGGATTTTCATCTAACATGCATCTTAGCAACCTATGAAATTGTTCTCTCATGTTTCACGCTCCATCATATTCTTATCCTCACAATTTAGTTATTGATAAACCATAAAACTGTTACATACCATCCAATGCTACCTTTAGCAAAGACGAAGTCGTGTTAGAAATATGTTGAACTATAAGAAATCTCTCTATCACCTATTCTTTGTTATTAACATACTTGCATAGGGTAAGAAAGTATAGTTAATATAGTTTAGACTTACTAAGATATAAAAAGTTATAGCTACTAACCTCAAAATCACAACCACTTGTAGCCCCTACTTTGAAAAGACATTCTGTTTGAAAGCTAGTTATTGTAAAAAGGCAAGCCATAAGCTCAAAAAATCCGCCCAATAGCTAGTTGTTATTACGTGTGTTGAATCCAGATATTATTATTCATATTCGTATTTGATTCATGCATATTTTGTATATCATATTCGTACAAAAATCTAGATACTATCCGGATCCTATTCGTTTTACAATATGAATACAAATTTGTTTACCACATTTGCTACCATCCCAATACGGATGCAGGATAAAATAGATAATCCGTATCAGTTTGGCACCCCTAGTTTTTTGTTACCATATTTCATGTTCTGCGTGTTGTGAAGTATTTCAATGTAGGACAAAGGGTTCAACTTCGTTCAGGCTTGTCCTTGAATTACTGAGTTTATCATCTGTTGACGTGAATGCATCATTTTTGGTGGTGTGTGTAATATGATTTAATTAACCTCTTCTTGTTTGAAAATGTATGTGAGTGACCCTGGCACATATATGGTCTAAAACTTTTGAATATTTAGGCATGCAGGATGTGTCTAAAACGTGTTATTATTTGACACATAGATTCCTTTCTTGCTCTGGTATATCCACTCACAGTGGCTATTCATGTTTGAGCTATATGAACGTAAGTCAATTCAAGCTTAGTATCAAAGCTGATGGGAAATTCGTGGTTTCTAAATGAACCTACAGTTAGTTGGACTCTCTCTTGCCATCGAGCTGAACTGGTCCCATGTGTGAACACATTTCTATAGTTTCTACACGCATGGTGTCACGAAGGACCTGTTCTAAACACATTTTATCTTTTGGTCTTTAGAAACCAGTTTTTACATGAAGTGACTTCCCAATATGGTTTGTACAAACCATTTTAAGAAGCTATTTTGAATGGAGTAACTTTTCAACGTGAATATCAGTTACTCTCTTAATCTCTCGTAATCAATCAAAAGATAAAACCCACGATCAAAAATCAAAACCACAGCACTTTTAAACAGCGCCAGAAACGATCTTTCCTACGTTATTAGCATCTGAAGGGGACAGACGACTGACCGGCCAGAACGAAAGTTGGGAAGAAAGTGTGAGCTCTCACTGAAACGGCTTTACCTAGTACTCCTTGTTGCTCCACGCAGCGCTTGCTTGCCAGCTCCCGCTCGTGGGGTGGGGGCACCCGATGTCCCGACCCACGCCGACCGTGCGCGTGGCGTGCTCAGGGATGAGCACGAGCTCCACGCGCATGGCAGAGGCAAGGGCCGGCCGACGTGCAGAATCGAGTTCCCAAGGTCACTGCCGCGTGTTCTCTCATCACACGAACAGAATCCCGTAGAATGGGAAAGTAGATTCAGCCAAACAAGTCATAAATTAGAATACAATAATCTAGCAAACGACATAAATTAGAATCAGCAAATGAATACAGTAATCTAGCAAGGCATAAATTAGAATGCGCGAACAAGGATCAAATTTATCTGAAATTGTGCTCCTGAACATCGACGTGACGATGAATACGTTAATCTAGTAAGGCATAAATTAGTCAGAATGCTTTGTACTAATGAAGCGAGAACAAACGGCCTCGGCTTCTGAAGCTCCGAGTGACCTTCGAGCTGATACGGTACAACCTGTTTCAACTTCTTCTGTATCTTGAAGCTGCGCCGGCCCTTGCCTCGCTATTGATTGTTCTTTCCCCGTTACAAAGCATACAAGCATTTCAATGGATAGGTGTACCTCAAACGAACTAAAATATGGACTTGTCTGCGTTCTCAGAAAAGTTGCCAAATAGATCTTCAGGTTCTGCAGTGGTGTGTGGAATCACATCTAGCCTTTGCTTCTTGTTTACTATTGGAGATCTTGTTTCAGAGGACCTAGCAGTGGCTTTCGGATTTCCAACTGCGATGAACGCCACTCTCTTCCTTGTCTCAGGCTTGAGATCCGGGTGTGGAGTTGAATGCACATGGGTAGCAAGCGTGTCAGGAAGAGAATTAGAACTGTTTTCATTCACCAATTGCCTCGCATTTTGAGAATCGTCATCATCACTGCAGCGGCTGGTTTCTGGTTGGTTTGCCACAGAAGCATCTGGTTCCTTGGCTCGGGAGTTTGATTCTTCAAGGTTTTCCTTCTCTGAAAATTTGTCACAAATAGGCATTAAAAAACATAAATAAACGACCATTTTTGTTCTCTATTAAATACATGACAGACAATTGGTACTGAAAAATGTAACATTTTTGTTTGGCTCCATAAAACAATAACTGCAATTGGAACAAGCAACCTAAAAGATATTTTAAGATTATCAAAAAGAACTAATATGAGTTGCACCATACTTGCAATTTGCAAAAAAATGCTGTATTTCAGTCAGGACCATATCAGATATATCATTCACCAGGCTATCTGATGTAAATATTATACCACATGTCAACCAGGCTATCTGCCATATCACTATATAGCATGATACCATGCTAAACAGCAGTTGTCTACCAATAAATTACTGCAGCCAGCTAATGTCACATATTGCCAAATATTGATGGATTGAATCCCAAATGCCGTACTCTCAAGTGACTTGGCAACTACCATAAGACGAATGGGGGGGTTTCATCAGAAAAACATAAATGACATCAGAACTTCTGGATAGTCAATTGGAGGTATACCACCAAGTTGCTGGATTTTCATTCAAACACCGTTTCCTGCTACATCATTAATTAATATTTACAATAATATATATTTCCTTCAAATCACTTAACAAAAAAGAAATATTCCATTTCCACACTTTTAAGATACAATGATATCTGACATATTTCGTATCAGCAGGTAGACATCAAAAATTGTCACGACCATGTGTAAATAGTACACAAAATGCAACTAAGAACTCAAGATTTTCATACATATATCATGAAGAACAGAAGGTAGAGCATTCCAACCTTCACTAACGACTCCAAGAGTCTCATACTGGATTGAGGATTCAAGAGCACATGACTTCTGATCCTCATCTTGGGCCTTCTGAGAACTCCTTTTCGTCCTTTCATGTAAAACAAATTTATCTTTCACCCATACGCACTCCAGGATACTACGAGCATCATTGCTTGCAGGGTAGTACTCTCTGAAAGCCTGTCAAAATAATTAAAAAAACTGTAGTGAAATAAACTTCCAGCCAGTTCATTTTGTGTAACAACTAACAACCTGATTTTAGGTAGTATAGTTCCTTCATGATTGACAAGGATACAGATGCTAGTGTGGAAGCAAAACACACCTGCACTCCATCAATACTGATCTTAACAGATTGCTTCCTGTCAGTAAGATCGGTCACCTTATTGTATACTGACACAACATCAAGTAACATCTGTAAACACAATACCAGAGCGTCAGTGTCTAAAGGAAAAGCTCTGCAGTAAAAAGAGAAAAATGCTTAATAGCCAGCATTTGTTTCCAATAACATTTCTTAGATGTTATATCAGTACGCTAGCAATTGTATATCTGAATTGGCTTGATATGACACATAGCAATGCATGTAGGGTATTCTGCTCACCTGTTGGATCAGGACCCTCACTCGTGCAAGCAAAGCAAGCACTGCTGTGCAAAGATCTACGAAAAATGATCTAGCGAGTAAAAAAGTGATCTGACTATAGTGTAGGTTAAGGAACATCAGATAACTTGCAACCAAATTGACAATGGAAGAAATATATGTACTTTATATGAAAGTAAACATATGAACAAAAATTTGTTGGAAGACCAAGCAGATCATGCCTCACCTAAAGCAAGCCAAATGTGAATGTACAACTTGTTCTATTTCTATCAATAAGATAATAACAGAGACACGGGAATAATAATAAAAAACAAAGGATACATTGCTCCCATCATAACAGGTTCAGCCATCTGCACATAACAGAGAACTATTTTAGAAACAAAGAACAGAGAAAATATAAATGTGTTTTCTTTCTCTAGAGAAGTAAAGATCTAACTTAGCCAGTCCTGTCCCAAAGCAGGTCAAGAATGAGAAATATAGAACAATACTACAATGAGTCTTCCAGCAATAGATACCATGGATTAAAAAAAAAAGCCATAGAACATAAAAGTATACAACTTCCTTGGAGGGCTTAACAGTACTTTGCATCTGCATTTTAGTTAGCTAAAGCTGCTAAACAAAAGTGGCAAAAATGATCTGACAACAATGCTGGTTGACTTTCTCAAGTTCAAATTAATAGTGTTGCCAACTCTTTTATTAAAAGGGAAATGAAGAACAAATAGCAGTGATTTATCGACTGCAAACATTGAATATATGATTCTAGCGAAGTATTTGGTTCATGCTGATGCCACAATGGAGCTGGTCAGTGTGTAAAATCTCACTTGAAGATAGTCAAGAAAAGCAATGTTGCGAATAAAAAATAAAACACACCTGAGATAACAAGCGCGCAGTACCCAAAAGCCTCTCATAGTAACTATGGTTTGCACCAGGCTTCCTCTTACTCTGCCTACGAAAGAAAACATTAAGCAACAACCCAACTAGACAACTAATCAAATAATAGCACCATATCCAAAAGAAGTGAAGGCATGTGAATCTCCAAACAATGCGCATATAATTGCAAAAGCTAGCTAGTAGCTACAGAACCAAATGTTGCCGGTATGATGGGTTGTTTAAGGGCATAGGTTTTGCCACAATGTTCCATACACACAACATGTGATCAAGATTCTTTAGCGGGGCATGCGAAGCCTGACCTGTGCGGGACAAGGATCGTGTTGACTGGCTTCCGGCAGGCGAGGACGGGGAACACGGCGTTCAGGACCTCCGCAAGACTAGCGCCGAGCAGCAGCTTCAGGTCCCTCCTCACCTGCTCGCCCACACACAGAGACATACTCATCAGTACAGAGCCACTCACCGGGACGCGGTGGGTGAATGAATCGCAAGATCGACGTCGACCTTAAGGAGGTACTGGAAGTAGGCGGCGCCGCGGTGCTGGTTCCTGTGCTTGTACACAAGGCGCTCCAGCACCCCCGCCTCCGCCTGCAGGTGCCGCAGTGCCGCCCGCAGCCGCTCCTCCTCCCCCTCCCCTGTACCCTCCTGCCGCTGCGCCATGGCGGCCATGGACTCGATAGTTGCCGCGTCTGTGTGCGTGAGAGCGCCGCGGCGGCGGCGGTTGTTCTGGATCGAGGTGGGCCAGGCAGGCAACAAATATGTGGGTTTTACTTGAGGCCTGCATAAAAGTTGGGTGACAAGAGGCCACGCAGCCTGTAAAATAGCATATGGTATCTGGTGTATGCTCAATCTGATGTATTTTACATAGAGGAAAAAAGTGAATAATAAAATTGGGCCTTAAAGATGAGAAACTTTACTACCATCAAAATTATAAAATTAAATACCTGCAAGCTGGACCCTTGAGGCAATGTATTACAGGTGCAACCCTTTGACGTTTGTTCCCTGTGTTATGAGAAGACAGTTGTATTAACATCACGAAATGCTCCTAAATCATAATTGAATAAATGATTAGGCAGATAATGAGTTGAATTTGTGGGGGGGATAGGGAATCAGATAGCATATTGATGAAAATTTTAACATTTTTTCATGTATGGTTTCCAGATTCAATGTTGATATACATGCAGAACCTTTCAAAAAGAAATTCAAATGGGAAATTAGAAACAATGAAGACCATACGTCTAGTTTCAGCATAGCCTATGTATCTGCTGTCACTGTAAATATGTAAATAACTGACGTTCTCATGGTATAATCAGCACCTGCAGTCATCTTAGTGGCACAATATAAGTAATAACCCAAACATGTTTGTGTTGTTTATGAATTGGGTAAGTTTCATGTAGCTACAGTGCTACACATACTTTGGCCAAATTGTCACAGAACTACACCTTTAAGGAAAGTTTTCACGAAACTACACATTCTAGCAAGACAGTTTATATTAGGCTGATGAAGCAATGAAGCACACTTACCTCACCGTTCATCTTCTGCAATGCTGCAGCTGCTTCGTTTTCTGACGAAAACTTCACAAAGCCATATCCTTTGTTTTCCCGTCACTAGAGGGGGGCCGCGCGGCGTGGGAGGGGCGGCGGGCGGAGGCGCGGCCGCGCAGGGAGGGGGGCGGGCCGGGCGGCGCTGGCGCAGGGAGGGGAGCGCCGGAGCGGGCTGGGTCGCCGGGAGGGGGCGGCGCTGGGCGGGAACCGGGGCAGCACGGCGTGCGAGGCTGCGAGCTGACCGTGCGAGGCTGCGAGGTAGGGTAGGATTTGCTACCTTCCTGTTTGCAATGGGCTAACGTCTAATGGAGTTTCCGAGTATGGGCTAATAGAGATGGCCAGCTGGGCTGCGGCCTGCATGCGATCGAATGGACCGAGTGGGCCGGCTACGGCGAGTAGGCGTGGTTTATCTGGGCTACTTTGTCTGGACCATGAGATTACTATTTTAGGTTAGGCTAAAACTATCTGAACTATATATTAGACATTTTTCACACCCTAGGCTAAAGCCTATCCTAACTCCGCCCCTAGCAGTCAAACAATGCTGTGAAATCTAGCGAAGAGCCTGCTAAGGTGGCTCCAAAGGAACCAAATTTTACCTGCCCAGTGTGTTGGAACAAGTTGGAGGAGCCGTCCACAACAATTTGTGGCCGTATCTTCTGTGCGAAGTGCATCAAGCAAGCAATCCAGGTTCAGAAGAAATGTCCTACTTGCCGGAAGAGCTTGAGGATGAACAATTTCCATCGTATTTACCTTCTGTTAGCTTCTCTGTGTTTCTGGGCAATCTGCTTTAACTTCAGTTTCATCAAATGCGGGTTCGTTGAATGTGCCAAAGGAACTTTTGGCAACATCTTCCTGTGAAATGTATTTTCAGGATCAGAAGTCCTCTCAGAATGAAAAATGGATCATTTTACCGAGGAACAGCGTGCCATCCCCTTGATGTATGCATGCAAACGCATCTCCAGGAGCTCATCAGTTGCTCGTGACAAACTTTCTGATGAGGGAAGTGGACGGCCTCTACCTCCAATGGATTAAAAGTGACTGTAATCTCTTTGTTGTCTCGGACAACATAATAATTTTTACTTGTATACTGCTGTATGTATTAGGCTATATTAGCCGTGCACCATTTCTCCATACCTGGTCAATGTAACTGGCATTGAGCTGAGATGATACTGGCGCATTGCACGTATAGTGTTTCTGTGCTCATCTGTTTGGCTGTCTGTTCATTTGAAGTGCCTTCCCTGGCATGTCTCACGATTTCAGTCAGCTAGCCAGCAACCACACGGCTGACAACGCGTTCTGGGGCTGCCTGTAGCAACGACCGGAGGCGGTCTGGCTGAACAGGCGAACTCGTCCTCCGACACGACGTCGCCGGCTGCACGGCCGGCATCGCGTGCTGCTGCCAAGCGCCGAGCCGTGGCCATTCGTCCTCCGACACGACGTCGCCGGCTGATGACCGAACGGCCGGTGGCGCACGCGGCTGACTTGCTGAGAGCCGAGCGGCGGCCACCTCTGGCAGGCACAGGCCGCTGATGCTGTGGATGCGGTGTTATAGCCACTACGTAGTAATATAGATGTATGGCACCGAGCAACAAACGAGTAGTAAAGTTAAAAATGTTCAAGTGTGCAGTTCGAACTAACTTGAAATTCACCTCAACCAGCTGAGAGACTGCAAGAATTCCTTTGGAGTTTTGAACGATACAAAGACTACCATTGTCAAGTGTTACAGACAGTTACAAGCACATATAAACTATCCCCTACCGCGCGGATATTCGTTGTGAAAATAATATATGCCTGCTAAGCTGCTGTATCACGATCAGCTCCGAATGCCGTCCTAGAAGCTTATTGGGGCAGTTCCCACATCATGCCTTGGAACGGTCTAAGGGTGAGTTCTCCAGATCTGCCTTAGGCCTTCGCCAGCAACTTGTTCATCACAGGGCTTACCTTTTCCTCAGGGAGGCCCCTTTGAGGATCAATCTTGTAGGTGTCATAGAAGTCTAAAATTTCCATTGAGATATTCTTAACCTGAGTATTGCAAATGAGCGGCCATGGATGAGTATGATCGAAGAACAAAACAATGCGAGAAGAAAAAAAACGCACTTACAATGTTCATGTCAATACGGAGCTCTTCAAACCACAACGTTGTGTCCTTATCTTTAAGAACGCTTGCAATGTATATGCAGGCCAATGCAATCATATACGGAGGGTATATAAGAATAAGATCCATCTTGTAAGTATCATTGACAAGGCCCCTGCAAGTAACAGTGGCTAATAAGCATAGAAATAGGTCTAGTTGAAGATTGCACATACAATATACCCATAAATCATAACAAAGACTTTTCACATATAGCTGTTTTCAATGTGATTCCAGATAAAAGCTTGTCGTATTGTACCACAATAAAAAGTGCAGGAAAAGGAAGGAAAACTCAGCAGAGGTATTTTTTATGTTCCTGCCAACGATATTCAATACCAAATGTAAATACTCTTATTTAAATCAGTATACATATGTTAAGAAGTCCTGAAAGGAACTATTCAAAACAACTTTTGCAAACAGAATAACAGAACACTATGTGACTGGTATTATAAAGGCCTACAAGTTCCATTGCAGAACAACAGCATTAATTCGTCATTTTGACACTGCATTGCATTCACGAAGCAGTGCTTACCAGGCGAATTGTGTCAGATCTGTTATGCCAGCATCCTGCAATAACCTGCAAACCAAAACATTCATCAATACCAATGCTGACTCTGTGAAGAGGAATTAGGTTAAAGTCAATAGTAGAGGAAATATAAAGGTCTTATTCGGTCATTCCACTAATTCCAGTGCAAAATGCCATTGCTACATCACATGATATGGGAAACAGAATCTTACTGTAAAAGAGGACGATATGGATGGTAAACAACCAAATAATAGTCCAGTGCTTCCAAGAGCTTCATTTCCATTTCAAGAATATCCTTAATTTCAAATCGATACTTCTCATCAGAACCTGCAATTTGGAAAAATCAAATGTTTAGTGCAGCTCTTCCAGGTAAATATGCGTTCATCTATATGATCATGAGGCTTACCACACATCTTTTTTATGTAAAAGACAAGAAGTCTTGCTTGCACTGTGCTCTCCTCTACCTTTGATGCCAAATACAAACAAGTTGGTGCTACCAAACGAGGATCATACTCAGTCATGCTCTTTCTATAAATAGATTCAGCATTAGGGCAAAGTTCTCACCACTTGAAGGTCCATTAGAACAAAGAATTAAATGTTATTCAGAAAAATATATAGAAACAAGCAATAAAATGTGAACCTTCGTGCCCAACTTTTGCTCACAGAAAGTATTGCAACACGAGTTTGGAGCTTGAAGTCCAGAATTTTGCAAGGTGAAATTTATAGAGTTCTGAACTTCTGGTTGAAGCACTATCTTACTAGAGGACATTATGACTGGTCAGGAAAATTACTTAGCAGAAACTTTTTCTCTTGAAAAACAGGTTAAGCAAGTCAAGAAACACCACTGAAAATCTTACAATATACTGTTGTTCTTGCTTCTTATTAAGTTGACCATCTTACAATCTCAAGAATATGCTTTCTTATTTCCTAGTAACACAGCGCCTAATAATCTCAAGAATCATACCACATTTCCTTTCTCCAACTAGTTAAATCAATAGTCAAATTCAGACAGTGAAATTAGAGGCCAGAGGGACTCTTTCTCTTTAATGAATAGAAACAGATTACATATCCAATGCATCCTTCTTAAATATAGAAGCATACCTTGTGTATACACGCCTAAAGTAAGTGATTGCAGTAGCTATAACTCTGAAATAAGAATGATATAAGATCATCAGAGTCACATTGGCAGATAAGTCTGGTTGACAATGGACAACACAGCATAAGCTGGATAAATGAGCAATTCAATAATAGGTATGAACTAAATACTATTAGTTACAGTTAATCTTTTAATAAACCTGACAGCACCCTTATGGTTAATAAATAATACATATAAAGGAGAAAATAGAGAAGGTGTGCCACTGATGTGTTGATTTTTCTCTTAAAGCAGTTAGCCTTTTGACATCGGTCTTGACGTTCAAGCAAACTAGGCAAAAATGTTACAGGAAAGATGAAAGGTGATAATGGAAAGAATAAATAACCATGTATTTGCATGTGTTTCAGGTAATAAGCCAACAATTTATATGGCTAATATATGTAACTTCTATAGATAACTGTAAATATTTGTTCTGCACAGAAGCAAGCATTTTTTTCGTGATTGAAATAAAATCCCATAGAATGTCTCCCATAGGTGTGTTTTTGGAACAAGCGATGGAATGTAAAAGTGTAGAAGGGAACCCTGATAGCTATAGTCTAAAAGCAAAACAAACAAACAAGTTTGTTTGCTCAGCAAAACGAACGGGCCTCTAGCGTAATGGTTAGAACGCTCTAGTAGCACCTCTCAGGTCCTGGGTTCGACTCCCAATGCGAGCGAATTTTCAGGCTGAGGAAAAAAAAACCCTCGCATGCTACCACACCAAAGCACAGGTCTAAGGTCCGGCTCAGGTCGTTGGTCGTTCTCACGCAGGCGACGGTGCCGTTGTGTAAGGGTGGAGCAGGGGTTCGGGGGTTTTCTCGATCTGCGTAAGAGGATCTTCTTAAGCAAAATGCCCGGGGGCCGTCTTACCCCCCGCAGGTCGAGTTTTTTTTTTATTTGCTCAGCAAAGATATCACATGCAACTATAAACAAAGGGTACAGATCTGGTTCTGGAAACAAGGTCTAACCTTTGTCTAACTTTCACCTGCTGCGCCAACCGCCAAATATCTGAAAACATTGAATGCTTTACACTGTAAGAAAAAATAACTAATGCAAAAGGCATATCAAACAATCCTAAGTGAGATATTATGACTGCTACAAATGGAAAGAGATCATTAAGTGCTTGGGGTCCAATTAGTACCTATGCAAATAATATGAATTGTGCCGGTTGATGAAAAAATGATTGCAGAACTTACATTCACCAAAAACTGCTACAATAGAACAAGAACAAAAACCTGTATATTCTAAATCAGTAAAAAAAAATAGAAGAAAGATCATAACATCCTTGTGTTATTTTGATAGAAACGGTACGAAAGTGTTCAACATTTGCGTTACAGCGAATTTTAAGGTACAAAGGCGCATGGCATGGCACGCCCGTGCATAATATTACAAATCACACAACAAGTCGATTTGTTGCAGTTATATCCACATTTCAAACACAATTGCCACATCTAAGGCTAAAAACTTCACTTCCTTGACGTCTACATCTAAGGCTAAAAACTTCACTTTCTTTACATCTAACAGCGCACGCTGAGCTAAACACCACTTGTATAGTCATTAAAGGCATTCAATCCTTTTATGCTGCATACCAGTATTCCCTCAATTCCAAAATCCATATCCGAAAGGTAATCAGTACACAGGTAAAGAAACCAAACTAATTTACATCAGGGGAACTCTAGAGGAAGCCATGGGGATGGTGCAGGAGCTCACGGAGGGACATGTGGATCTTGACGAGGCGGAACTCCTCCGGTGTGATACCCCGCTCCCGGTCCGCCGCCGGCACCACGTCCACCTCCTCCGGGTCCAGCAGCTGCTTGCTGCTTGGACCGGATAATGCACACACCCCCCAAATTAGCTCAGTTCACGTCATCTCAGACAAAACCAAAACGATCGAGATAGGGAGAGGTGGAGTCTTACCAGTGCGACGACGTCCAGAAGTTGGCGGCCATCCCGGACTCGCGATTCCGGCGAGCCTCGCCGACCGAATCGGTGGGGGTTTCTGGGAGTTCGGAGTTCGGCCGAATCGCACGGCATCCGAGCCGGATTGCGATGTGGTAGTGGTACTAATATGAGAGCACGAATTGTTCGGCCCAGCCCCAAAAAAGGGCCGTTTGAGGCATACTAGGCCCGAGTTTTGCCATTTTGCCCGCTATTCTTAAGGCCCGTTTAGGATGGGGGAGGTGGTAGGAGTCGGCCGGGTGGGGTTGAAGAGGATTCGAGGAGAAGAGGGTGGGACGGTGGCAGTCGGGGGTGAGTAGATGTCAGTGGGAGGAGCGGAAAGAATCTACGTGAACTTACCACTCACCAACTCATTTTTTAAATGATAGAGATATATTTTGTTAATACGTAGAACTACTAGGTTTCTTTCATAGTGTCATATTGTACAGATCCAACAATAAATAATAATAGTTGAAAGAAATAGCTTTTAGAAGAAGGGGTGAGTGATGTAAAAATGTGACAGAGAGATTCGTGTGCGTGACGGGAGCGAGATGAGTGGGGTGCATGATACACCCGTGACTCTCTACCTAATCCCTAGAGTGAGACATAGCGAGAGGAATAGAGAAGCCGCTTCAAAAAGTTGAGTGTTTGTATTTGCTTTTGACTTCTCTAAACAGAAGCCAAAAGTTAAAGCCAATACGAACAGGGTCACTAGCCAGGTAATAGCTTTGTCTAGTGCTAAGTATACGTAATATCTATTAACAAGCCTTTTAGAGTTGCTAAGAAAAAAAAGAGAGATATACTAAAATTCTCACAAAAAATATTTAGCCCCTAATTTGGTGGGTCCTAATTTTAAAGACTTAGATTTAATAGTTGATTTAGATATATAAGAATTTATCTATATCTATACTAATTATACACTTAGAGAAAGATATATCCATCAATCCAACATACTCGAATTATAACAGCTCAGATTAAAAGAAAGAGTTAATATCAAGTATAATCCAAATTTAGAGAAATTTGAAATTAAAAATTAGAAATTTGATTTTTTTTTTTCACATGACTTCCAAAGTAACACCTATAAATAACTAAAATTCACAATAATAATTCAAAAAATAGAAAATTAAAAAGAAGAGTGCATGTCAAGTACAATCCAAATTAACTAAAAATTAGAATAAACAATAAAACAAAATTAGCAATTTGATTTTCATATGAATTTTAAAGCAAACCCTACAAATAAATTCAGAATAATAATTTAAAGAAAAAATGGTTTTTCTACGAAATCTACCCTAAAACTAAAAAGAAATCCATGAAAAGTATGATCCAAAAACATGAAGATTCGAAATATCCATGAAAATAATTACTAGAAATTCTCACAAAAAACATTTAGCTCTTTATCAGGTGTACCCTCCTTATAATTAACAAATCATAGCCAATAATTTTTCTTGATCTATGGAAGTGAGCATGACGTTAATTTGCACCATAATATGCATGAACCTATAGTTGGGCAATTCTTGTATGAAATTAAGATGCGAGATGCTAAAGATATAATTGAACTCAACTGATCTACACACAAACACAAACTTGCCTGCAATATCCATTATAATTTGTATTCTTTTAATTGAATTGATATGGATACAACTATTGTCTATATTATTGGAGATGCCGATTAAAAATTATAAAGAATAAGTATTTCTTCTCAAAGATATAATATATATTCTTTGTTTAACATATATGTAGTAGAGATACATTAATATCATAAATGAAACCAATTCTACAAACATAAAAATTAAATCAAATTGACAAAGTTTTAAAAATTATAATATTTGAATTCTTTCATTTGATCTGTAACTCTTTATTTTTAGCATGCAGTTCATCTATTATCTATCACATCTATACCGCTAACCTAATTGTTGCAATTTTCTAGCCCGGTACACGCGAGAACACAGGTGCTCCTTCTCTTCCGTGGGACCCGGCACATGACGCAGCACAAAGCTCAACTTGCAGCATCTCTGCCTCCTATTCACTTTGCTCTCTCTCTCTCTCTTCTCTTCTTTATTACTCTGCAGCTTCCCTGCTTTCCTGCATACATTGCTTCTTCTTTTTCGTTGCTTTGCTACTTCCTAGCCTCTGATACTTATACTCGATACAACTTAGGCACAGAGACGGACTCGTCTCGTACAACCACATGGACTCTGACACGGACTCAACATCTACTCGTATATGTATACACGGCAAGCCTCCAAGACGGATATGGCAAGCCACAAAAAAAAAGATTAATTCTAGCACTAATTAAATATACTCTAACAACGAAAATTGTCGAGAAGGGTTTGTCAGTTGGCCCATCCAGTCATGGACCATGTAAGAACAAACGTATGGTGTCCTCTGTTGCTCTCTTCACGCACATGCTGTGCTCTAACTTCAGCCGTATATGTCTCGTATGTATAACAAGCAGCTCAACATACTGTATACCTCTCAGATAGTTTGAACAGTGTCGGTTTGTTCGTCGTTCTTGACTCAACAATAATTCAGGTTTACGTCGACGACGACCTATCATGGAATGGTACCAAAATTAAAAGAGGGGGATCACCTGCGTGTTGACGTCTCAACCACCTTTCATGCAGTAGTCACTATAATAAACTAGCGAGCACGGGCCGGGCTAGATCCCTTATCCGCTGCTGCCCAATCTGATCTAACCTTTCGATCTGAATTGAAGGGAAAATTAAGTTCCTGTGAATCCAAGAAAACGACCTGTTTTCAAAAGATCATGCAGGAAACGACATGCATGTCCGATCATTGTGCATTAGTCTCACTCAGCAAATCACTAGCTATAGGATGTGTAGTGATTCCTGCATGCCTACGTCCAATACTACCAAATCCAGTTGATACTTACATGCTCATATGCTTCAGTTCTAGATTCTTGTAAAGTTCATTTTTTCCGGTTAATATTGCCAGGTATCGATCACTCTATTTAACTTATTTTGGACTACGCGCAGCTCACTGAAAAATTTTGCAGCATGCACCACACATATGACAGTGATGCGGCCCTTGTATCTGTAGGGACCCTTGGCCTCCAAAAAGTCGAGAAGTCCACCACAAAGGAGAATTGTTAAGGGCAGTGATTGGAACAGATGCCGCATTGGATCTGATTGGACTTGTCTGGATTGGATTATGATGCGTGAAATGACAAAGGAGATGCCAAACAGTATCATCGTGTGTATAGGTTTGTGCTAGCTAGCCAAGTCTGAACTTCTGAAGCTTACACTGAGTCTGAACTTCTGAAGCTTACACTGAGAAAAGCGCTTATATATCATGGCATTATATATAAAGTCTGAATTAACTTCTGTTTGGTACAATGTATGGCTCAAGGTAACCCGCTTCAACTAAGAAATATTGCCTCCATTATATGCTCCTTAATTCCTACTTAACATCTTTCCTGGTAATTAATAAGTAGTTTAGTTTCAGAGGTAACCAATGGTGTTTCTACCAGTAATTTCACCAGATCAGATAGCAGTATAATGCTCACCAGGACCAACTTAAGGGCTTACATGAAACGCTGGAATTTCACAAGAAACAACACAATTAAGTCTCTCGTTCCAAACGCGGGCAAGTACTATCCCACATCGACTTAACTATCAGCTACCTTTAAGTGGCAGTAATGCTAGATCATGGAGCAGTGACATGATACATAGCTTGAATGGGACATCAGAATCGACAGGCATGTAGTACTTACCGGATCCATGGTATAAATTGCATGAAATGCATATATGGCGAATAGTCGCATTCAAAGGGGCAGTACATTGCAATGAAGAAGCTGTTTGGTCCAAATCGACGAGCTTGCACAAGGCACATATTTGCCATGCCGTGCCTTCTCGTGATGGTGCCATAGATCTCCAGTTCTAGCTAGTAGAGCATGAGTTCTAGATGGAGCAGCCCAATCATGGTGCTTTAATTTGAAGGATATCCATCATATCGCATTTTCGAGATCACAATCGTAGGATCGTATAGGTTGAGCCGAGATATTCTTTGGACCACTGACGATGCACATAGCCCTAGTATAATACAAGCATAGTAATGTATATACAGCTGTTTATATCGGCCGGCGGTAACTTATAGTCGGCTGTGTTTCTGTGATCTGAAGTAATGTAAGTAATGCCGATCTTAGTTTTGCTCCGTCGATCCACTCATTTTTTTTCTAGAAAGAGATTACAACGGTGCACGCACACAATGCATACGCCAGTCGTATTCCATTGCTGGCACTAGATACGGGGTGATTATATATATATATATATATATATATATATATATATATATATATAGGAAATATACTTTTTACACCTAGGTGTAATTACACCCACCTCTAATATACCACCTAAACAAATTTGAAATACTCTTTTCAATGAAAATGCTGGTATTAGTGAAACTTAGCAAATCAAGATATGCATCCCTATATCAGAGGTAGTTTAAACGTTTTTAACAGTAGCCCTGCTATAACTTGTAATGGATAGTGTGTGTATCAGTCCGATATGTCGACGATATTGCATCAAACCGCAACAACACCGATATGTAGCGCTCAAGGTATCTTGATTGCTATAGCGTGATATTTAAAACAATGCATATAACCATTTGCTTAGATCAACAAGCAACAGTACCATTCTAAAAAAAAAGATCGAGAAATGCATGCACACTTGCACATACAGACCCATTTCCCCCATTTGGGCACAAGCCACACAAAGCAATGCTACCCTTTCAAGGTGGAAATGGCGGAATAAATACGTCTATCTTGATTTGATGGTCACGCCAGATTAAGGAGGGCGCGGAAACATGTCAATTTAATCTGAAATGTTGCCAAAGTGGCATCTCAAAATCAGATAAAAGTAGACAGCGAAAAGGAAGTACTCTTGGTATTTACTTGCATTTTAGTACGACTCATTTCTGAGTGCGTGAATCCCACGAAAATCATAGTTGGAATTAATTAGGGGGTGATCGTTTCGGCTTTTTTCGGCTTCAGCTTCTAGCTTCAGCTTTTTTTTCACTATTCACTACACTATCCACTAACTCAGCTACAGTGTTTTTTCAGCCAGCTACAGTGTTTTTTCAGCCAAAAGCCAAAAGCCATCGCTATTCCGATCACCCCCTTAGTTGTTTCCTCGTCAAGTTTGCTGTGGTATGAATATTCTGAAGCAGTGGGATGTTGGTGGGGTTTTTTTTCAGCTTATAGTCTATGTTTATAGTTTTTTTTGAATAAATAAATATGATAGCTTTTTCGTCTTCTTATGTAAATAGCTTATCGAGACGGTTTTTTTAAAACAACTTATAAATTATCAATATTCAGTTCGTTCATACAAATGCTTATACGCTAAGACCAAAAGGCATTGGCAGCCGAAAAAAACCCACATTGAGTTCGACGCAAGCAAGAGCTGATCGCTAGATCTGTGAGAGACCATGCATACACTCCCCACTGCATCATGCGTTTGATCCGCGAAACAGCATCGCAGACGCACGTAGAGGAATCGATCGAATCGCTCACTGTACGTACCAACCGATTACCTCTGATCGATCGAATCGAAGGGGGAGCAGAGACGTTGCTCTCAGCGCTAGCTGCATGGCCTTCATGTGTGCCACTGGCATGTTGCATTATGTTGCTGCGCATTACATTCGACATGCATTGCCCTTTGGCATGGCTGATAATTTTAAGGGTATTAATCGGCCTGAATTACTAGCACAACACATGCATGTGGACAGTGGCGGAACCAAAATATTTAAAGACCCAGGGCAAACTTTTAACGTAAGTAAAGAAGGTATAACTTCATTGAACAAACAATATAACTAATCGACGAAAAATATGTTCAAATTCTTAACTAATACAATTACTAAGTCTACATTGACTTCATTATTTTTATAAAATTCTAAAAACAATCGAAACCAAAATGGCGCCAATGTACAGAAAAGGCGACTTCCTCTGGACTTACATGCAACGGTGGCCGGTGGGAGCTATCAGCTATGGCGTTGCTCTCAGCCACCGACGCATGCACGCACGACGTATATGCGGAGACATGCCCCTAGCTTGTTTCCCTGCGAAAACGACGACCGTAATTCGTGTACGTGTATGTTGGAGCCGGGTACGTACGTATTTGGCCGCTCACGAAACGTTTGTTGCTGGACTGGCCAGTTCGTGTACAAGTAGGCAATTATTGGCTGCACGAGCGACGTAATCGTACGTTCAATGCAAGGACTCGATCGATCGGTCACTGACAAATTGAGGCGTGCAATTTTTACGGGTCTAGCTAGATCGCTCGTCGGTTGGAATGGCGATAAGTTAACCACCGTACGTGCGTCGCGCGCGTGATGCTTTGGATGAGGATACAGATGTTTCGTTTCTCTATCTTATAGTTTATAACTTTTTAAAATAAATAAATAAGATATTTTTTATTATTTTTTAAAATAATTTATCGAAATAACCTTTTTAAAACACTTATGGGCTTATCAATCACGGCATGCATGAAGTGCCAGATCGATGCACGTGGCGCGTGGTATCTGCGCGGTGCCATTACATCTGCGCCGGCGACGAGTACAGACTGCCATTCTGGAGGGCTGGCTAGCTCGCCTGGAACTGCTTCACTAGCAACTGCCATTTCGAGCACGGACTACTCGAGTACGCTCTAGAAGAAGAAGAAGAAGAAGAAGAAGAAGAAGAAGAAGAAGAAGAAGAAGAAGAAGAAGAAGAAGAAGAAAGCCACAGAGTTTCTACAGGATCGTTCTTGCTGCTTCGACCTGATAGCTGCTTCGATCGGAGCGGGCACATAGGAAGGGAAGGGAAGGGGGCGAGCTTAGCTGGCCGTTTGCTGCCGAATCCCAGCCGCTGCATGCATGGCGGGCGCATGCTGACCTGACCTTTTCTCGGCTTTAGGTCACCTCGCACTCCAGCTTGGCTTGGGTGGCCGGATCTGCGCGACCCGTGTCTTCCGTCTCCACTGGTCGCCTCACCACCCCGGATAAATTACCGGCTGTTATTTGCAACCATATTACAAGAGTTTCCCCCTTTTTGGTTAAGCATAGGTCCAATTTTCGTCCAGATTACTGACCGTGGTCCGATTTTTTTAGAAAACACCCCCTCAAAAGTTAAGTACAGTTAAGGATGGTCCTGATGGGGCCCTCGGTTTCTTCTCTCCGACCTTTCCCTTCTCTCTCGTTTCTTCCTTCCTTCTTTGGCTCGTTTTCTTCTTCGAGACGAGGACACGCATGCGTCTCCAACTACGTAGGGAATGGACCACGGTCCACGGCCAGCTTCCTCGCAGCCCCGGGGCGTGTGTGACTCGTACGAGCAGACATGTTGCAGATCGAATCCATTCCGGTGTGGAACCTGCATCGTCAGAAATGGCGTAGAATTTATGCGAGATGAGGGCTCGCGGCTCCAATCCATGTGCCCGCTAACCCCACAAAACCCCTCCGTTCTTCCATGTGCGTGCCAAGCCAATACATGTGCCGCTTTGCGCGACTTGGCCTGCTTCTCTGTTCTCTCACCGCCAAGGTGCCCATCTTTGCTACTATGGTACTGAATGCGCTCTTAATTATGATGCACAACATCAGACATTCAGACCTCATGCCTAAGTACAAACCTTGAAGCAAATCTACCACGAATGGAAGTCTCTAAGCATAGCAATTGACCTATCTTTGTGGCCTTATTCTTTTTGTCTTTTCAGCAATTTTAGATTTTACCTTCTCTTAGTAAATACTATTTATTAGACTAATAAGGCATAGTTAAAAGCCAACAGCTGCAGCCCAAAAGAAATCTTGACTTGTTACCGTCTGTAAATGAAAATCTTGGTAACCCTGGGCCCAAAAAGGGCTAAATTTTAATTCAAGCTAGTTACCGGAAATTTTTACCCTATCACCAAATTCAAATTCAGATCTTGGTTTTGAAGTTTTTGACCTTTTTCTAATCTGCATGACCTCCGGTTTTTTCTTCAATGGCGTTTCCCCTGCCACTTTGAGAAATTAACTAACTTGTGTACTCAACATAAATAAGCTAGCTGCCACTTCGGTTTGCTGCTTTGCTTCCCCACGAAGCTGGGCTCGCTTGTTTCCTCAAAGGACACTACGGAGTACAAGACTAAAAGAACCCTTTCTAAACAGTTCCAACTTCTGATTTATTTAAATCAGAATTCACTAAAACAAGTCAGTTTCTAGTTTTAGCTATTTTAACTTTTTTGTCTTTTCGTTTTTACATTATTTCTTTGTATTGACTGTGACGATATAACAGTTTTTTCAATTTTTTTTAATTTTTTCTCATTTTCTCAGAAAAAGTTAACGCCTATTACAATACAATTTCAACTAAAAACTAAAAATTATAGCCAGAAATTTAAACCAAAAAGCTAGTTAGAGTAGACCCCTAACCAACCTCCTTTTGTGTTGAGCTGTTCCCAGATTAAATCACCACTCACTCATTCATGCACTCACTACAGCTCGTGTCCAAACTGTTATGGTGCTCCCGATTGCAATCTGCCAGTTGAAAAGGGAAATAGATGTTATGGTGCAGGAGAAGACAGAAAACGACCGCATCAAATGCGCCCCCATGCGGAAACCCATTCCTATTCCAGAAAGCCAACCGATCGCTTGCAACATTTCTGTCTATAAATACAATATTTTCTCAGCTAAATTCACAATAAAAATATTTGATAAAAATCGGAGACTCCTCGCCACGCCCGAGGATGACCAAAGAAGAAGCCGACGACGGTAGCCGGATCTGGCTGCTCCGCATCTAGAGAGGAAGTCGGATCCGTAGCACTGGGACTAGAGACGAGGTGACTGGACTCGTGGTCGTCACTGTACATAGGGTCGAATACCGTAGTGAGAGATCAGGTGTTAAGAAAGAGGAAAAGAGTGAGAGGGAAAGAATAAGGAGTGAGAGGTGGTGAGACGAGACCGATTTGAGTTAACGAAATGCTAAGGGATCAGTGGCAGGCCACACTAACACGTGGGCCGCGCTAAAATGTTCAACTCCTATTTGTTTACCAACGCATACAGAGATGGATGGAGCAAGTTAGGAAGGGAAGTAGCCTAGTGGCATCCAACCGAAACCAAAAACCATCCGCCGCGTGGGCTCACATCCCCTTCTTCCTTTCCCTCCCTCTTTATCTTGCTCCCCCACTCCCTCCTCAGCTAGCGCGCCTCTGGCTGCTCACAGACGCAACGCACAGCGCCGAGCCGACGTCACAAGTCGAAGGCGACAATGCCGGCGTCAGGGAGCGTGGACGCGGCGGCCAAGGGGGTGAAACTGGAGCGGTACGCGAGCGGCGGCGCTCTGCTGCTGCGCCGGGTGGCGAGCGCCAAGCTCGTGTCGGCGTCCTCGCAGCTGCTCTTCCGCGCCATCGTGCTCTCCACGCTCGCGCTCGTCTTCCTCTTCATGCTGCACTACCCGTCCCTCCTCTCCCGCTCCTTCCACCTCTCCTCGGGGGCGGACGGCGGCACCGCCTCGCCGATGATGCACTACGCCTCGCACCGGAGCCTGCGCATGTCGTCGGCGGCGGCGTCCTACGGGGGCGCCGCGTGGGAGAAGGAGATACGGCGTTGCGCCAAGCCGCGCCGCGACGGGGGGATCTCCGTGCTGGTCACCGGCGCCGCGGGGTTCGTCGGCGCGCACTGCTCGCTCGCGCTCAGGGCCCGCGGCGACGGCGTGCTCGGCCTCGACAACTTCAACTCCTACTACGACCCGTCGCTCAAGCGCGACCGGCAGAGGCTCCTCGCCGACCGCGGCGTCGTTGTGCTCGATGCCGACATCAACGACGGCCTGCTGCTGGAGAAGCTGTTCGACGTGGTGCCGTTCACGCACGTGCTGCACCTGGCGGCGCAGGCCGGCGTGCGGTACGCGATGGAGGCGCCGCAGACGTACGTCGCGTCGAACGTGGCCGGCCTGGTGAGCGTGCTCGAGGTGGCGGCCAAGCACGCCGACCCACAGCCGGCGATCGTGTGGGCGTCTTCGTCGTCGGTGTACGGGCTCAACACCGACGCCCCATTCTCCGAGGAGCACCGCACCGACCGCCCGGCGTCGCTGTACGCGGCGACCAAGAAGGCCGGCGAGGCCATCGCGCACTCCTACAACCACATCTACGGCCTCTCCATCACCGGCCTCCGCTTCTTCACCGTGTACGGGCCGTGGGGCCGCCCCGACATGGCCTACTTCTTCTTCGCCCGCAGCATCGTCGCCGGCGAGCCCATCACGCTCTTCCGCGCCGCCAACGGCTCCAACGCGCGACGCGACTTCACTTACATCGACGACGTCGTCAAGGGCTGCCTCGGCGCGCTCGACACCGCCGGCAAGAGCACCGGCTCCAGGTCCGGCAAGAAGAGCGGGCCGGCGCCCCTCCGCGTGTACAACCTCGGCAACACCTCCCCCGTGCCCGTCACCCGGATGGTCGCCATCCTCGAGAAGCTGCTCGGCAAGAAGGCCAACAAGCGCATCGTCACCATGCCCAGCAATGGCGACGTGCCCTTCACCCACGCCAACGTCAGCCATGCGGCGCACGACTTCGGCTACCGCCCCACCACCTCCCTCGAGGCCGGCCTCCGGCACTTCGTCGACTGGTTCGTGGACTACTACAAGCTCGACGCCAAGATCGCCAAGGGCGCCCGCGCCGACAAGCCCGCGAAGAAGAAGGCCACGGCCATGTCGGCGTCGTCGTGAGCATACTACACAGTGTGTACGTCGTCAAGTGTAAGTGCTTATTGTTTAAGCAATTAAGCCCTCTTGCTATTTGCATTTTCTTCTTCTTAAGTTGTTAGTACTTAGAGGGGGAGGGAAATAATGATGCAAATAACTATTCGTAGATAAATATTTGGGGGTATAGATGATGATAAAAAGCAAACAGAGGAGGCAGGACAGAAGAAAGATGAAGTCACTGGCTTCCTTTCAATCAAATTGTTTTTTGAATAATGTCACATGTTTTGTTCTTGTTCATTTGGTCATGTGAACCATACCAAGACTTGCTGTGGTGGATGGATGCAAATCCACGCTGCGCAGCTTCAAGACTAGCAGTTCTACTTGTATACTGTTTCTTGATTCTAAATCAATGAGTATACATATATGTTGAGTATGGTGAGTCATATTCTAGTCTTTTATAATTTAGAAATATGTATTATAAGGATTTCTATATGAATCCTAATAGAATTAGAATTACTACTTTCTTTTTGAGTAGAATACCTACTTCACCTTGGAGGTGGGCTAGGAGGACTATATAAAACCGCAAGGGGTGGTCATAGAGAATCCAAGTAAGCAACAAAGCCACCTATCCAAAAGTAGAGGTGTACGAGAGGATTAGAAGTTAGGTTATTCTTTAGCATTAGATTCATGTATAAGGCAATAATCCAATGGTTCTAAAAGATTCGAGAGGGTTGTAAGAGAGCGATAATCTCTTGTACTCTTTTGAGATTATGCTTAAGAAATTTATGGTCGACTTCGCTAAATCTTTTTTCCCCATCGTGGTTGCTTCAACCTCATTATTTCGGTTCCCTCTACGATATTCATTTTCTCCATTCTTGATATTATGCACACTCGTGTTGTATCTCACAAACTTTAATTGAATCCAAGGGTTACTGCGCATACAAAGAGGTATCAAAGTGTAATAAGTGATATCAGAGCTAAGATCAGATTAATATAATTTGTGAGAAGGTCGGCAAAATATCAGATGGTACAAAATCAAGATCAATGTCGACAATATGGAATCAAGTAGAGAAGTTTAATGGTGTAGAAAATTTTAGTGTATGGCACTACGTAGTGAAATATATTCTTGCCTGGTAGGAGCTAATCGATACTCTTGAAGTAAATAAACTAGGAAAAACCTCTGATGAAGACTGGAAGGTGGTGGAGCATAAGACTGTCAGTACAATCTGTCTATATCTTTGTGATGAGGTAAAGTATTCAGTGATCAAGAATAATTCATAAAAGAAATTACGAAAAGACTTAGAAGAATTCTATATGACAAAGTACTAACAAACCGATAGATGCTAAAGCGACAATTGTATATGTTACGTATGAAGAAAGGTAAATGGTTTGTTAACAATCTTAATATCTTTAACAAACTTATTATACAACTGATTGTTGTTCATGAGAAGGATTTTAGTATCGGTGAGGTCGCTTGAATTCGAGAGGTGTGAGGTATCATTTCGAGGTGAAGTCATACGAGTAACTTGCTAAGGAGAAGTGACTATAAAAATTATCTGGAGCAATGGAGGATACTGATTGATAGGTACACCTAAAGGAAGGGCAACCAATGGGTCTGATAAAAGTCTTGGCTAAAGAAGAAAACCATATCATCAACGGTAGGTACTAAGATCTTATCTATAATTATGTGCAAAAACAGAAACAATTGCAAAATCTAGTTGACATAAAAGCGAATGTGCAAGCTGTTGAAAGAAGAAAGACATAGTGTAACCAAGCATGCTGTACCGACGAGCAAGTAGAGTTTGGAGGTCATACAAATCTATGGCATAGAAGATTATTAGAACAATAGGTGTGGTTAATCAAACAAAAAAATAAAGGAGATCTCGAGTGGAGGTTCAGGCAGGTTAGCCCAGACACTGACATGCATATTACGGTGATGTTCATAAACTCTAGTAGTGGGAGCACTCCTAAAGGTGGGAGGAAAAAAAATACAGACCCGACTTAAGGTGAGTTCTTAAAGAAACATAATAACTTCAATGGATATGAATCAACGTGGATATTGCTGGGTATAGCGACTTATATCCTAATCTTTTAGGATTTAGAATGGTGTGTTATAAGAAGTCATAGATAAATACTAATAGGATTATAATTCTTACTTTCTTTTGGAGTAGGATTCCTACTCCACTTTAAAGAGAGCTAGAGGAAATATATAAAACCATGAGAGGTGGTCATAGAAAACCCAAGCAACTAAGTAGCAAAGTAAAGGTACCACTCATCAAAAGGCAGAGGCGCATGAGATGATTAGATGCTACTTTATTTTTTAGCATTAGATTCTTGCATATCATAAAAATATGTGAGTCCTAAAATATTTGAGAGGATTATGAGAGAACGACAATCTAACTCTTTTGAAGTTATACTTAATGAATTTACAGTTGGTTTCGCAAAATCTTTTTCTTTCTTGTCGTAGTTGGTTCAATGTCGTTATTTTGGTTCTCACTACGAGATCTATCTTCTTCGTTTTTTTATATCATGTACAGTCATGCTATATCTCATAAACTTTGATCTGATCTGAAGACTGTTGCATGTAAGAATGAGTATCAAAGTGTAATAAGAAATCCAATGTAAGCCATCTCTTGATATATCCGCACAAGCTTGCACAGATTCAGGCGTTGCTGCTACACTTTGGTCTGGTTCTTAAACCGGCGATATTTACTGCTTATGTAGCTATTGCGTTCATTATTTCATCATTTGGGTCTGGTTCATCCAGCACTCGGGTGAAGCCATGAGGCCGGTTGGTGAGGTGATCATCAGTATGGTCCAATGTGCTGCTCTTTTTAGCATCTTTAGTGGGTAGAGTGAGCCCATTGGTAAAAGCCGCTGTTCTTGCCGTCTCAGAAGATAGCGTACTGCCGGTTCGGCCACTGTTGCGAGATTTTGTGTTCGGAGACTTTCACTGGAATAAGCTGAAGGAAGAAAGCATACCGCTATATTTTAGCGCCAATAGAATGTCGGCACATTGTCACGAGCCTACAGTGGCAGCGCTGCAAAATTTAGCAGCGATATTATCTCATATGGATTCAAGCTATCTTCTTCCATTCAGAGTGACTGAAGTGATAGCCATCTTTTTTCGCTTTTGGTAACAATCATCTAATAGTGGATGGTTGATACAGACACTGCAAAGTGTGTGCCAATGTGCGTTTTTGCAGCACTAATCTGAAAGGTATAATGCAATTATGCAAGTTTGCAGGGTTGTGAGAAGCTGAACCTTGGATTCCTTCTAAGCCCAATTTATTCCCACTGCCAATGTCTGTCCAGATTGGCCCCGTTTCTGATCCATCCATCATGCTCTAGGACGATTCTTGTCCACTTCGCCTTTACACCACAGCTGCTTCTTTGCATGCTGTAGAGATTCCGGTGATGTAGTGTTGTATATGCTAGACGTGCTACAAAATCCCAAAAGAGAAAAAAAAGCATCATTGTGCTCTGTGAAAATTGCATCTGCTCCAGGCAAAAATCTGGCCTCCCTGTCAAGAAAGTCATCTAATAATATGGTCTGGGATTTTGTTCACTTATCCGTACATCATATATGGTATTTCTTCACTAAATTTGACAATCTTTTCTGACTAGCATTTTCAGTACAAATCAGTGAACCAAAGCCACGGATCTATTTATTTCTCTGAAAACAAATATGTCGGCATCTAGATGCTTCTATCATTTCATGCCGTACTGCAACTCCAAACAGTACATTGAACACGGCTAGTATGCAGGACCAGAGAGAATCCATCTCATAAATTATGCAGAAAGCAACAAATATGCCTTAGGAATTAGGGATGGGGTTGTACTTAAAAGTCTGAAATGGTGATGAACAAGGCCTGTCTGTATTACACAGTCTGGTGATCTTGTTCAGCATATCAAAATCATTTATGAGCAGGAAAGCGCTTTGGATCTGAGGCTTGAGATCTTGCTGTACTGCATTGTGCAATGTACAATGGGTTCAAAATTCTTGGCGTATCTTTCTTGCAGCATACTTGAGGTCACTAGATGGGTTGGAGATGCTAGACAGTTGAACTCTGCCATTTTACAACTAAACCATCAGTTAAACCATCGTATGTTTCAGAAATCTTTCTACATCGTTCTCGAATGTGTGTGTGTGTGTATGCACTTGAGAAATTGGGCTACTACCTTGAAGCTAGTGCTACAGTCACATTCTATTACTGCAAGAACGAAGTTTGGTCCCTATGGACTCTGGTAAGCTTCAGGTTGGAACAACCTTTTGACCTGCATAAGAATGGCACTGGGCCAGAAATTGACCTAACCCTGATTTGGTCTGCCAGTTCTTCTCCACCACTTGCAAAAGGTTAGCTCCTTTCCCTCGTGCCCTGAGTTGATGTGCCCCCATTTTCCCCTTCGCGGATTGGGGAATTGTATAATATATACTACTACTAATCCAATTGCATGGCTTGGCTTAGTTTGGGAGGTGTGGCTAACTGCCAGACCCATTAACAAAGTTGGTTGGCCAAGTCAATTTGCTCCCTGCCTTCGCTAGGACCGTGCAGTTTTTTTTTCCTTTTATTTTTTTTTCGAGATTCAGATCGAAGATGGTTCACGACGCTATAAAGGCACCTAGTTGCACACATGCAAAATTTTCTACGTAAAAATCTCAAAGAAGTCGTGCCATAGCGCAGTCGAAGCGGTTCACTTCGGCCGAAATGTGTCGCACGAGGAAGACCCACCGATTGGACCATGGCTCGAATGTCAATGCTGAGATTTTTAGCGGCAATGGTTGCAAGATTTGGAGCTTCCCTTTTTGGGAGATCTATACTTCATCACATATAAGTTGTATTTATGTCGTTCAATCTTCTTTGCAATGGATATCATTCAATTGGATAGTACCAAGTGCGCGGGCCATCTACCGGTTGAGAGTGCGAGGTGGAGACAGGGGTGCACCGTAGGTTGATTACGGTCAGGGGCGGACCTAGGACTAAAATTGAGTGAAATTTTGTGCCGTGACCCTGCCACCTGTGTTCTTGGATCGGGGGCCATATGAATTAAATCCAAAGGGGTATACGTGATTAATAAAATTGACTGGGGGCCAAGGCCCCCAGTCATTATACTGTGCGTCCGCCCCTGATTACGGTCATAGAGACACGACGTGGGCCTACGGTGGAGCTTGGCCAAGCCTGGTGGCGTAGCCGGAAGCATGGTATATATTTAAATATAAATATGAATTTATATTTTTAAAATAAATATGGATATGTACATTCTCAAATTTAAATATGTAGAGGTGGAAACGGATCGGATATGATCGAATATTTTTAAATACGAATACGAATCGATATTTTTTAAATAAATATAAATATGAATTTAAATATTCTTGCATACAAAAACAAATAGTACCAAGTGCGCGGGCCGTCTGCCGGTTGCGAGTGTGAGGTGGAGACATGATTACATGACTACACCGTCTACACTATATAGATATGGATCGAATACGAATTGAATAGTCTTGAATACGAATATGAATATGAACATTCCCAAATACGGGTACAAATATTTTTGAATATGAGTTTTATTTACCATATTCGTATTTTCTCGGATACGAATATCGGATAAAACGGATCATCCGTTACCGTTTTCTACCCCTAGTTATAGGGCAAGCACGACGATGAGTCGACGAAGTTCATAAGTGTTCAACTGAACATCCAAATGTTTTAGCGAAATATCATATATTTAGTAAGTGTATTTGGCATATTATTGGTAATTTATTCCAATACTTTATATTTATACTTCTAATAGATTTTAGCCTACTTCCACACCTCCTCCTCTCCAATTTGTTTCAAAACCTATAACCCAACCGAAGGTTAAAAATGTTGACTAGAGAACGGGTGAATATGCAATTCAAAATTCTTTGCGCCGCGGCGTCGTACTTCCTGCCGGACGGGCTCTGCAGCGCGGCGCCCTCGGTCGTCTCGTAGTCCAGCATCTCGTCGGCGCCGACGCTGCCCAGCTCGACGAGTTCGCCAGATATATAGATCGCCGACTGTGGTAGCATTAGCACACGGAATTTGCCATAGCATTTGTAAGTATGCATCTCCGCATGATCACGGGCCACCGGGCCAACCCATGTATCCCTCCTGGCCCAATCATGGAGCGGGCAGCACGGGCCGGAACTCACAGATCTCCCCAGGAGGGTCCACTGTCCAGCCTCCTCCCGCAGACGTAAGGTAGCCTCGCGCGGCGGCGCCGGCGCCGGCGCCGGTGCGATCTCCTCCACTTCCTCCTCTCGCCTCCCCTGTCTTCTCGATTACCTCAAAAAGGCATCGTTTCTCTAGTCCACGAACCGGCAAATCCGAGACCGTATGCGTCCTCTCTCTCTCTCTCTCTTTCTCTGGGGCGCATCGCGCATTTCAGCTTGCTTGGTCTTGTATTCCATTGTTTTCTGTACCCTTATCATGAGTTCATGACTGTGATGCACTATTGCAGATGGATCGGCTGCTTCTTTGGATAAAAGAAAGGGCTCGCCCTACCAACCAGATGATAATTCCCAAGGTGGCAGAAGGATGAGACATTTAGGGCCAGACCTTCCGGAGGTATGAAATGCTGACAATGGATTACTTAAATTGCGAGTAAAACACCGTCGTGAGTGCTAGAGCTGCACACATTTGGATTGTATGAATGCACTGGTGGACTTTTACTTGCTGAATAAACGTTAAGAACAGGTCTGTTAGTAGTACTTTGTGCTGTCTTTGGTTGTAATACTGTCAACGAGTGGCGTGATTAGACCCCAGAATTATAACCAAGCTTAAAACCACGCCAAGGATGCGTATTCGGAGTAGAAGTTTTGGCAAATGACCAGTTTTGATAACTTGAGCATCTGTGGAATGCTTTACTGTATTGCCAAAATGTTGAGCATTTGAGCTGTAACTACTTCTCTACAAAAGAAAAAATACATCCATGCTTCCGTGCATGCCTGCCCGTTATCTCTGGCTTCACTGTTCACTGTTCGTATGGTATTGTATGGTATAACATCATTGATGGGTCTTTAGTGTTGACTGACACAAATGCACAGAAATAGTTCTTGTTGACTGCCATATGCCTAATTTAGAAGTATTGTAATTGCATACTAGTTACTCAGTACTAGAGAGCCTTCTTTCCAATTCTTTCGCATTGGAGTGGTTGAAACTCAAGTATTGCAATGAGATAATTTGCCTGAAGATACCTTGTCTGCTGCAACGGCTCAGCTTCCTGCATGTGGCTCAATGCAGAACGCTGCAAGTGATGGAGAGCGATGTTCCAAATATCTGCACTTTTCTCTTCAGTGGTGCCTTCTTACATATTCTATTGCAAGTAAAGAACATACGAATGACGTGTTTATATCAGTCCATTATTGTCTGGTATGCTCGGACCTAGCTTCTGTCCATTGTGCCAAATTTTGAAACATTTACCATATCCTCGCCTAATGTGGTGTACTCTGAAAGTTTAGATGATTATAGACTAGCTATTTGCATATAACAGTAGTCATACCTTGTAGTTAATCTGAGACATCTTTATGCAGATGATGAATACACCAATGGCACCTGGCAAATTCCTCCACCTCAAATACTTGTTTATTTCTCTTGTCGGAAATGAGGCTATTTGTGGCGACCCACGTCATTATCGAGGGGTAATAACACTGGTCAACGGATTATTAATCGTCTGCTTGATAGAACACTGCTCCAACGAATAATAAGCCTATCAGACTGTAGCAGCAAAACAATAATTAGAGACGGAATATGCTATTATTACATAAATATAGCCACGAAGAGCTAAAATCTGATACAAAGTCCCTATGGCTTGAATAGTAGTACAATACCAAAAGCAGCCCTTTAGTTCTACATCTTAATCTTACACAGAGTTCTAGAGGTAAAGACATTATGTAGACTTTACATATAGCACAGGGTCATGCTAGTGCCACTGGTTATCTCGTAGTCGTCCCATATTTCATATGAGATGCCAGCCCCATACGGCATGTCCTCATATCCCTCCCATTCCCCCTCAGGGTAGGGTTCCTCGGGGTAAGCCGCATCCGTACTAAGTAGAACTCCGATATGGTTATATCCTTTAAACAAAGGAGAGTAATAGTAAAGGTAAGTACATAAGTACTCATCAAGCATTAATAGAAAAATGCATTGTATGATCAAAATTCTAACATTTCTTAAAATCTTCATTCTCATTCTCATCTTCTTTCTTATCATCATTCTCTTTCCTTGTCTTTTTCTCTTTCTCTTTCTCACTACTTATAGAAAAGAGAGGTTTTTAGTTTTTGAAAGAATTTTAGAGTTATTAATTTGAAAATCTACTAAACACTTATATAGTGGGTAAAACCTCCACCGGTTCCGTAGCCTCCAATATAGAAGACAAACATGAATTCATGATTTAGATAGCCACCCTGATTCTTGTTGCGGGTGGAACCTCGCATTTTCTTAAATGTGATGCTCAAATGAAAACACAACTTTTACCCCTTATCTTAGTATATTATATCTTCACCCAGTTATTTATAATTGGCATCCTACACTCACCGGAAACAACATATCTGTTGGTTGGGCCGATTCATTCACCCTTACTCAACACTCCACTGTGCTAATATATGCGCTCAGGATCCTCCACTTCTGGAGCTCTATACTAGTTTTGAATTCCTCCTGCTTTGTACCCCTACTCCCGGGCTCAATACCGGCTCTATACTAGTTACACTTGCCGGCGCCGAGGGAGAGACATCGGCAGGGAGGGACTTTGGCGGCGTGGGTTGGTTCACCCCCTATGTCGCCCGAGGAGCAGCTCAGGGAGCCCGAGGGAGATTCCTACTGACCCAGTTCCTTTTCTGACATGTCGTATTGTTGAGAACACAACGTCACTTGAGTGCCTTACATTGGACACCACTTAAGGTTCTGGTGGGATATTCTCTTGGAGGCCCGTAGAGTGCTCTTGGCTATGAGCACTCATCGAGGGGAAAGTTCCTCTAGAGTTAAAATAAATATTTTGGAGCCTTGCAGCTGTTGCCATGCTGTTGAACTTCAGATGTCAAGTTAGCATAGTTACGCAATCTTTAATTATGTAATATTAGACGGGTTGTGCATTGTTTCTTGATTTATCAGGAACTGCCCAACGTTAGTTATGCAATATTACATTGGCCGTACTTTTGTTTCTTAAATGATCACGAGTGTCCAATGTTGTGCTATGTAATGTTAGATGGGCTGTGCTCGAAGCTATATATCACTCATTTTTCGAGACCTTTACTTAACCTAACCGCTTGACACACACGAAGTATAGCAGTACGAGTGTGCATCTTTACTGTGTTTTTTGCGCTAACGGATGTGTACGTATCTTCGGATTATTCTTGGTCCTCCTATAAACCCGGTCCAGTGGTTTCTTTTCAAAGCTGATATTGCCTATACAACAGGAAGCCAGTCCTGGCAAATGACCGTGAATTCACGTTCCAGTTCATGTATTACAGGGTCTTGTACTCATTTCAGAATGAAAAAATCGAGTAATTTTGCGAACTCCGCAGTAGCAAGCTAGGGAGCAAAGCAACCAAAGCATTGGAATGCTGCCATCACTGACTGATGATGCTCACTCTGCACCTCTTATCTCTACAACGATCTTGCCAGCGGCGTGCCCTTCAATACTCTTAGCCCATGCCTCCTCTGCTCTGTTCAGCGCATACTTGGAGTCTACCACCGTTTTGAGCTTCCCTTGTCTCGCCATGTCCACCAACCACTCCATCTCGTGCCTCCTGGGCATCAGGACGAACGGCACCAGCCTCTTCTTGGAGAAGGTCACCTTCTGCAGGAACGACGTGACAGCGGCGCCGATCCCCCGCGTGACGTCGACGACCGTGCTTTTGTCGGCCAGCGTCGGCTTGAACACCGACCACGGGGTGCCCGTCGCGCAGTGCACCACCGCGTCGTACTTCCTGCCGGTTGGGCTCTGCAGCGCGGCGCCCTCGGGCGTCTTGTAGTCCAGCACCTCGTCGGCGCCGAGGCCCTTGACGAAGCCGACGTTGCGAGCGCCGCAGGTGGCTGTGACGAGCAGGCCGGCGAGCTTGGCGAGCTGCACGGCGTAGTGACCGACGCCACCGGAGGCGGCGGTGACCAGCACGATCTTGGGGCCGGTGCCGCCGGACCCATCAAAGCTGACTCCGGCCGTCTTCAGTTGCTGGAGCGCAGTGGCCGCGGCAGTCAGCAGGCAGGCGCCTTCGACAGTAGACACCTCTGGTGGCCTTGCCACCGTAAGCGAAGCCGGCGCCACCGCGTACTCGGCGAGCCCGCCACCGTTCTGTCATGGTGACCGATCCTTAAGCGTGTCGGACTCAGACCACTAGATTATGATTGTTCAGTAGAAACTGAATGGTGCGCAATGCTGTGCAAGTGACTTGGTAGCATATTATTCTTACCGGGAAGCTGATGGAGATGACCTTGTCTCCGGGTTTGAAGTTGCTCACACCGCTGCCCAGCTCGACGACTTCGCCAGACAGATCGCCAACTGCATGGCCATGGCAAGAGTTCTTGCTTCAGAACATCGAATTTGCCGTAGCACTTGTATACATGCATCTCGGCATCATCACATTTTTGTAGAGCAAACAAAACCTAAACATAGTCTGTTATTGCTGTGTTCAACAGTTCGAGTAATCGATTTGTTTTAGCCCATGTGCAATTGCTATGTCTTCATTCTGCAATAGTTGCTTTAGTTTGTACTCAGTTTTACAAAAATATAGAAGCATTTTTCTAAGGAATTATTGATCATATACCCTCCACTTAGATGGAAATTAAGAATTTACCCTCCTGGCCCACGTGTCAGTGACCTACGATGACCCCACATGTCATTGAGTGGGGAGGATAAATCCTCAATTTTCCAACTATGAGGAGGGTATATGATCTAAACCCCTTTTTCTAATGATAATTAGTAGTTGCAGCTTGTTTTCTCATTTAGCTGCACATCAGAGTCAAAAGTTCAGTAGAAAGAAGAGCACAGCGTTTCTGACAGGGGGAATCACCAGGTGAACTGAAATTCCGAAAGTAAACGGAAGAATAAGCACTCCTCCAGTTAATTTGCCAATGATATGAGATGTAGTATCAACCCGGAGCTATGCGATTTCCGTCGGCGATTGTTCGCGCAATCAACTAAGATCATGTAAAGGGCACTGATGTTTTAATCTGAAGCTATGCCATGGAAGGCAAAGAAATATACATTACCTGGTACGAATGGGAACTTTCTGGGCAGGAATGGCCTGGCCATGCCCTTCTGGATCTTCCAGTCGACCGGGTTGATGCTGGCCGCCTCCAACTTGAGCAGCACCTCGCCTTTCTTCGGCGACGGGATCGGCACCTCCACATGCTGGAATCAACAAAGGCTCATCAGAAGAAACACATGATACATATTCGGTTCTGCATAGAGATGCAGGTTTTTGGTCAGTACAGCAGGAAATAATTCGTGCTAGTATACCTTGAGCCCTTCTGCTCCTCCGCCATACCTGTCGTACTGCAAAGCTCTCATTGTCCTTGGAGCAGCCATGGCTCTGCTGGGTTGCGTGTTTGTTCGCACGAGAGAGAGAGAGAGAGAGGGAGACTGGTGGCTGGTATGTGATGCGCCGATGCTGATATCGTTGGTACGGGTGGGGTCGTCGATGGAAGTAGACCGTTCTTACTGTTATCAGTCTACCCAGGTTGTTGCCCTGCGACGGCGAAGCGTCGCTGTAAACGTGGCTTGGATAACATCTCGCTGTCTTCACTTGAGCCACAGGGAGTATTCAGCGTGCCCTGGTCGGCACCAAAGCATTACTCTTATCAAACAATGCGGTTCTTGGATTCTCGCAATCATGCGACAAAAGCACGAGGTATCAATTGGGCACAGATTGACCATGCAATGCATCTTCAGTAATTTTTGTACAGGACAGGAGCAGATACAGACATACAGTAAGCTTACAAACCAAGGTAGCATTCGGAATACAGACATACAGTAAGCTTACAAACCAAGGTAGCATTCGGAATACAGACATACAGTAAGCTTACAAACCAAGGTAGCATTCGGAATACAGACATACAGTCCGAGCAGGTGACGACGCCGACGAGCGCGTGAGACCGGGGCAGCGTCAGCGTGCGGTCAAGTCGGCGCATCCTGCCACCTACGGCCCGTGCAGAGCCCAGCCAGACCGACGTGTGCATCCTCCCATAGGCCATAGGCCATAGGGGGATGGCCGATGTGGACGAGCACGAAAGACTAGCGCCGCTCGCTTTCCTTGGCCGAATCATATTTATTCTTCCTGCTACCAGCAAAAGCTCAATGAGAAGGAACGGAGGAAAAGGTGACGGAAACTTCGCCCACAAAATACCAGGCATCGTCTAGGAACCAGGCCAAGTCGCATCGTTGTAAAGTGCTCGCGCTGCTGTCGCATTGGTTTGATCGTATTAGTGAAAATACAAGATCCCTGATCGTTTTCGCTTTCTTTTTAGCGCCCACAACAAGAAAAGCGTTTTTTACAGCGAGAAAAAGTATTAGTAACTGCACGGCTTTATCCCTCACAAATCACACTTAACAAGCACCCCAAATCTGACCTGGCGAAAAGAAAGAGAAAAACACAGGCTCGTAAAGCCAGCTTCACCCAAGCTCCTGTCTGTCTGTCTGTCCAAGGAGAGGATCCAATGCACAAAAGCAAAGATGCGGCGAAGAGCAGTCAGCTGTGGCACAAGTAATAAATAAATGCACTGGCTTTGCTCGTAATTTCCTTCTCCCTTACCTTCCTCCCTCCCGGGCAGGTGATCTCCCAGCTTTATTCCTCACAGAACTCACCGCACGTTGTTGTTAGTTTATGGTATATATTTTTCTTTAAATAAATAAATATGATAATTTTTCTATTACCTTTTCAAACTGATTTATGGAGATAGCTTTTTAATATAATTTATTAGTTTATTAATATTTTATTTATTTATATAAACACTAATACTAAAATCAAATATTAACAGCCGTAGTCATAAGTTATAAGACACGTGGAGAAGAACATAGGCTGATAATTATCTGCCGCTCAAACGCCGCGTGCTGCATGCATTGGCCAATGCAACCTACTATACCGTTGTCAAACTTTAATTTAAAACTGTAAAATCCCTATTTAAACCTCTCTACGAGGACTCCCCGGCTGACACAAAAGGAGGCAGGTACCCACGACCACGAACCACAGCTCGAGAAACAGGGCAGCCATGGCATCCATGGCCGTCTCCCCTGCTTGGGTTCTCCTCCTCCTCGCCGCCTTCTCTTGCCATGGTATGCGTAAGCCACCGCCGTCGCGTCGTTTTGTGAACTGGCCGAAGCTAAGGTGAGGTGGGCTGGGCTGAGCTAGTAGCTCATGTGTTGATGTGTCTTGCAGGGGCGCACGGGAGGAGCCCCCACGGCCTCGGCGTCGACTACGGCAGGGTCGCCGACGACATCCCGCCGCCGCAGCGCTCGGTCGAGCTGCTGCGCGCGGCGGGTGCGGGTTCGGTCAAGATTTACGACGCCAACCCGGGCGTCCTCCGCGCGCTGGCGGGCACGCGCATGCGGGTCTCCATCATGGTTCCCAACGAGATCATCCCGGACCTTGCCGCCTCCGCGGCCGCAGCGGACAGGTGGGTGGCCGACAACCTCGTGCCGCACTACCCGGAGACGCGGGTAAAGTACCTCCTCGTCGGCAACGAGGTGCTCTCCGATTACTCCATCGCCAACTCCACCTGGCCGCGCATCGTGCCGGCGATGGAGAACCTCCACCGGAGCCTCCGCGCGCGCCGCATCAGCAGCGTGAAGATTGGCACCACGCTCGCCATGGACGCGCTCGCCTCCTCCTCCCCGCGCCCGCCGTCGGCGGGCGCGTTCCGCCCCGACATCGCCGCCGCCGTCGTGCGCCCGCTGCTCCATTTCTTGAACGGGACCAACTCGTACTACTTCGTCGACGCGTACCCCTACTTCGTCTGGGCCAGCAACAACACCACCATCCCGCTCGACTACGCGCTCTTCCAGGGCGGTGGCCGCTACGTCGACCCCGGCACGGAGCTGGCATACACCAACCTGCTCGACGAAATGCTCGACTCCGTGGTCGCCGCGATGGCGAAGCTCGGGTACGGGGGCGTGAAGCTGGCCGTCGCAGAGACCGGGTGGCCGAACGGCTGCGACTACGACCAAATCGGCGGCAACGTCCACAACGCCGCCATCTACAACAGGAACCTCGCGGTACGGATGGCCAAGAACCCCGGCACGCCGGCGCGGCCGGGCGCGAAGATGCCGGTGTTCGTCTTCTCGCTCTACAACGAGGACCTCAAGCCCGGGCCGGGCACCGAGCGGCATTGGGGGCTGTACTATGCCAACGGCACAACAGTCTACCAGATCGACCTCACCGGGCGGCGGCCGCTGTGGTCGTACCCGCCGCTGCCGGCGCCAGAGAACAACACGCCGTACAAGGGGCCGATATGGTGCGTGCTGGCCGCCAGCCGCGGCGGCAAGAAGCTGAACGAGACGGCGGTGGGGAATGCGCTGGCGTACGCGTGCGGGCAGGGTAACGGGACGTGCAACGCCATCCAGCCCGGTGGGGAGTGCTTCCGGCCGAACACGACTGCGGCGCACGCCAGCTACGCATTCAACTCGTACTGGCAGCAGTTCAGGAAGATCGGAGCGACATGCTACTTCAATAACCTTGCAGAGCAGACCACTAAGGACCCAAGTAAGCGTGCTCAAACTCCACACTCCTCCATACATTGTGAAATTAGTACTTACTAGTACTCCAAATTTGAAGTGATTAATACCACATGAGCAGTGCAATTAGATTCTGTGATTTAGTGCGTTAGATTAATTTAACTGTTTACTTTTTATGTTGGTTAGTACCTAGTGAATTGAATAGATAGTATACATTTTGCTAATGAGCAAAAGGAAGTGATGTCTTCAGCTGGCCGAGGTGATGAACTTTGTGAAAGCTGGTCAAGGTTACAGTTTTGGAAGCAGTACAGGACCAGGTCAGGGGTGTCTTTTCTGATGATTGGAGATTATTAAAACAGATTGTCCTGCGTCTCTCCTGGGATTATATTAGATCATCCAAATGACCAAATCTGAAGTCGTTGCCATACTGCCATTTGCCAACTAGGTGATGAGACAAATAATAGAGAACTGGAAGTCCTTGTGAATTGTGATCTATGAATCCATCCGGTGTAGTACTTAACTACTATGTAGGTTGATCTCTAAAAAAATTACAGTATGGAGATCTTTGAAAATGCTTACCACTTCCAAGAAGTTGGTAGCATGGAAGATTTCAGTATCGTGTTTCACATAGTTAATTGAATCCTTGGATTATTTATGCTACTATAGGAGGATTATAATGGAGATGTGTGTGCTGTCAATAAGAAATTCTTTTGCTTCTCATCTGTCAAGAGAGTTGACCCCCAATTAGGAGCTTCAGGAATCAATAATTATAATAGGTATTGATCATTATGGGATGTTGCTGAGGCTATGTTGCCAAGATTTAATCAGCAGCATTGTGATTGACCCAATGCATGTGGATCTTGATTGGTTTTGAATATTGCATTTGAGCATGAGTAGAAAGGCAATTGTTTTCTGATAAGTTCATCTTTTGAAGTACATGGAACTTGTGTTAGTTTTGGAGTATGAACTCCGAATTTGACAGCCCTTGGGCTTATGTATTTAGGATTTAGGAAGATTTGCTGCTTAGAGGTTTCAGTTTTACAGACTAGGACAGCTCCTAAACTGGACCAAATTCTGAACCATGTTGAGTCTATGTTATACAACTGGTCATATCAACTTATCAAGCAAACCTGAAGGGGGTGTTGAAGTGGTAACAACTAATGCACTTGTTCAAGCTAATATGGTATCCCCATCTCCCCATTAGCCTAGCGCACATCAAGTAGAAGACATCTCTGTTAGGAGTTGACACAGAGAATCCTACCATGGCACTGCATAATGTCGAGGGTGTTTCAGTGTTTGTCTGTCACTGGCTGGCTTCCAAAAGATGTTATGAAATGATCAGGTTGCACACTTGTTCTGAAAGATTCATTCAGAGTTTCAGACAGCGGAGCTGCCTACTTGGCTGTCATTACGCCATGAACTGTTGCTTTCCATCCAATGCTAGACTAGATGCCTGTATACTTGCGTGCACTGTGGTCTGTTCATTGATTGGGTCAAAGTCCAACTGCACATTTCACATAGCCTTGGATGCTTGTAGGTGCAGGTCTGCAGCCTGCAAAGCATGCAGGCATTTGCAAAGGCATCCGCCCTGTTCATATTAGCTTCTAAAAGTCTCTTTTCTACAATAAATGTTTTTTCTACGGTATTTAGCTTTCAAACAAAATGTCTTTTCAAGGCACCGTCTACTAATCAATTATAGTACACACTGCAGTGTCTTCATTTATATCGGTCAAAATCGCATACGAGTATCTCTCTATAATCTTCTTTATAAGTTGTTACTGTTCATAATCCAAAGCCAAAAGTCAATATCAACGGAAAATTGGAACTAGTTTTTGATACATTTGGGCATTTGCTAGTAGGATGAATGCAGAAACACAATATCTGCACAGTTGGGAGCTAGCTTGAACTTACTTATTTTAAGTGTTAACTGTGTAAAGCATCTTAAAACTTTTTCTTCATTTGTTGTAGTGTCAAACTCAAAACACAGCAGGACTCGGGAAAATGCTACATTGGCTAGTTGTTTATACGTATTTCAATTTGTTAGAGTACTAGACTGATTTGGTTGCTGCTGAAACTCTCGCTTCAGTGCATTAACATGTTCTGAAAAAAACAGAAGAGGGCGGTTTCTGACAGTTTTAGGTTAAACGTCTTTGTAAGGTTTCCTCTCAGGGCTAAACCCATACTTGGACGCTTGCGCATCTTCCTGTTGTTCATTACTTTACCTTCTCAGTTAGCTTGATGTTGATTTGGTCTCAAAAGTAATGTCCTTCTGCAGTTCTGCTATTGCTTATCGGAAAAATCAGAATCTCCAGCTGCAAATTGCATGCTATATCAGTGATTTTTGAGCATTTAAATTACCATTGGTGAAAAGTAAAGCCGATCAGATAATATTTCCAGAAGCTTTATTCGATAATTTTTAGCTCAAGCAATTGACTATTTTGTGATCTTGACATGCAGCTTTAGCCTTTAGTTGTTAACCTGCCGTGCTGATTAGTCGGTATCACTGAGTTTTTTTTTGTGCTTTTGCAGGCTATGGATCCTGCATGTTCCACAGTTCTTTGGGCTGATTGATTACAGGGTAAGACAAGAGGGAAAATATGATTATTGGTTTCGTCAAACCTGAATAGCTAGGGACGTGCATGTCGCCGTTGATTTTCTTAAACCTACTGATGTAACAGTGAAATCTAGCTCGCCGTCTGTTTTGTTGTGGCTTAGTCTGAATCTGAAAAGCTTAGTCCGACTACATTTCAAAAACTAACCATCTCCCCTTCCCGTGCCATCTTCACGAACGGATTCGGTGTTACGTAGAAATAGAACTCGTGATTTTTAAAACTTTCTTTTTGAAATTTTGCCAAAAGCTCTGGCTTGCACTTACGGATGCAGGTAGGGGTGTTCAAGACGGTTTTCAACGGGTTGAAGGAATGCAAAATAGGCATCAATTGGCCACCTCGCCGTGACCACCGCCCAAGCGCTCTCCTTCGCCGGCCACTTCGACGGGTTTGTATAAACCGTTTTGAACAACCCTTCATGTAGGCCCTCGGTGGATCCGAAGATTCGAATCAGAGTGGGCTGAGGGGGAACTTGTGAACCCTGTCTTTACTAAAGAGTAATAACACTAGTCAATAGATTATTACTCGTTTATTCAGTGGAATACCACTTCAACAAATAATAAATCTATTAGAGTAGTTATAGCAAAACAATAATTAGAAACTAATGTATTTTATTAATTACAAGTCATACAGGGCTTAAGATCTGGGCACACAAAAGCCCGAAATTATTACAATATTAAATGTGCTCCACTATTAATTATACAAGGTATCAAAATGAAGAAAAACATATATCATAATACCCGTCTGACTAGGTACGACAAACTGCGGGTCGTCTAATCCTCCTAGCTGTCATATAAGCCCTCCAACTTGTCGTAATCCCAATCATCCTCAATCTCATACCCATGGGCACCTTCATTATCAACCCATCCTCATGAAATTTCAAGTATAACTCAACTGAATATGACTCTGAAAGGGAGAGACTTAATAGTAAGAGTGAGTGTAAAATACTCAGCAAGTTTTTAAATAATGATTCATAATCCTTGAATTTCTCAAGTTCTTACATGATCTACTATTCAAAAATTCATTGTTACCATTTTGAAGTTTTTACAATATTTTAATTTTTGAAATTATTATAACAATCATTCTAGAGAAGAGAAAACTCCTAATAGTTCACGTAGACTCTTATTCAGGAGACTAACATAGATTCATGATTTATTAAATATTCCACAGACTTGTATCACTTTACCCATAGTTATTCCATAGTCTTTCGCATTTCCTTTTATGCTATCTCAAATTCAGAATACAAACTATTTTCTCGACTTTCATCATTATATCTCCATCCGATTTTAAAATAGTCGTTGGTTGAATGGGTCCGAATACTGGACACTCCATATGCTAATATATGCACCTTGGATCTCTTACTTCTGGGCTCTATACCAATTATGAGTTCCTTCCCTAGTTTCATACTACTTACCCATTAAGGAGATAATACCAACAAAAGATAGTAACATGTTTTGCCTGTCTGAGATGAGAAGTATTATTGATACTGTTTTACAGCTCATTCCAGAATGAAGATTATTTTCTATTCCTTATATTATATTCATATGTAGAGAGTCTCACCTGCCTTGAAATCACTGCTAGAGCACCATCTACCCTCCACATTCAATGGTTCTGCTCTCTTTTTTTTACCATGTTTTCCTTTCTTCCAATCATTTCTCTTTTCTAAAATAATTCATGTACCACAACATGCTTAAAAGCCTGCTTTACTTGCCTTACTGTAGAATAGCTGCCTCAGTGGTGGTCTGACTGGCTTCTTCCCCTTGGACCAGCTCTTTCCATGTATTGATTTGAGGTCAAAATAATTATTTAGAACTTCTAATTTTATTCCAGATGAAGCAACAACCCTTGTTGAATATTTTTTTTGTACTTATTTTTATGGGTTTTTCTTTTATTCGAACTACTTTTCTTTAGTAAGATTTATCAAGGTTATCTTAGTCAGTTTTTTTGGGTATTTGGTTCATTATGTTTATGAGGGGTATTTATTTACTTATATAATCTTTTCTTTTTTTAATATCTATTTTATTGATTGTTCGACCCATTGGCCCATTACTGTGCGCTTGGCCTTATGAAGCCAGCCGAATGGCCCATTGCCTTCTCTCTCTTCCTCATCCCATTCCCCTCTCTCTTCTCCTTCGCCCTTCGGCTGCTCTTGATTTCTCTTGCCTCCCCTCTCCTCTCTTGGCACCTCCACCTAACTCAGCCTCACCCGCCAGGGCGCCGCCAACTGTGCGCCCCCTTCGCATTGTTCCTGGGTCCGCCTCACCTCCCCTCGGTTTCTCCTCTCCTTTCAGGAACCACCGCTGTTCTGGATCACCCTGTTTTCTCACCTTCTGCCTTCCACCGCCAATCCCAAATCCGGTCGTCCCCGTGGTGTTTTTACGGGTTCAGTTCGATGGATATGGTCCAAGGTAAGTGATTTGGTGTTTTCCCTACCGAATTCATTTTCCCCTCTGTTTTTCGTGCCTTTCGCCGGAGTTCTTGAGTGCATCGTACCTCACTAGGGTTCTTTGGCCCCCCCCATCGACACTACGCGCCAGCCGTCGCCAATGCCTCCATCCTGTCGCCACATGCCCCTGCTGAGTCGATGCCCCACCAGTGTCCTTCGGCTACATTGGCTCTCCTTCCATTGAGCAACGTGTCACAGCCACGATGAGCCACTGACGCATTGTATCCTGATGGCTACTAGCCGCCAGTGTCATGCTCTAGTTCCTATTGGTTTATCTTCCAGCTAGCCCCAGTCGGCGTCGTGCATTTCAGTGGCCACTAGCCACCGACACATGGCTCTTACTCCTTGGTTCTTCCCGGTTCCTTCTTATTCCTTTCTACTGCATTCCTTCCTAGTTCCACTTTGTTGTTCCCGGTGCACCGGGGAGTATCGACCATAGCCTCGAGGGCTTATTGGGTGGCCACCGGCCTCTTCTCTAGTGTGGTGAGACGGAGGCGGTGCCCCGTCGTGGCTCTATTGGCTGGATTCTAGTGCTGGCAAAATGAAATGGTATAGTTCATGATGTTACCTTATTGACGTTGTTAGCTTGAATTAGGGGGTTTGGGAATGTTCTTGCTCTCACTTGATTATGCTTTCTTGATTTGGCTAAGCTATGTGGAGTCTTGTGGACGCCATCCTCTGGCTGTGGTACCCTTCTCTTTGGTTGTCCTTCAATCTTGACTACTCTATTGACTTTCCTCTTTTGGCTAAGTTAGGGTTCTTGTAGGGGTTTAAATGGGCAGTGCTACCTCACTTTGGTTGTCTGCTTGCCGGTGGTGTCTCGTGAGTGTTCTATGCCATGGTATGGTGGTGTAGTGCAGTGGTGCTTGTGGTGGTTCTTATGAGTGGTGATGAGAGATGGCTGCTTCCTATCTGTTAGCTATGGTAGTGAGCTTTGTGGCAATGAGGCAAGCTCACTGGTGGCTATGGGCGATGGTATTGTTGCCTTTTTCCCTTCTCCTCTCTGTTGGCTCTATTTTCAAGACCCTAGTGGTTTTCAGTGATTACTAGTGGTATGTAACGTGGCTTGCATGGGAATGAATGGATGACTTACCAGGAAGGGTTAAAAGGTAAATGTTAAAGGTAAGAATGGAGAGTTTTACCGTCAGATAATGAAAACCCATTACATGAGAGATGTCATTCGCCCTGGACAATCCTAGTATCTCGATGAGCGATTGCCCTAGTGTAATGTTACTAAAAATTGGGTTTGATGGTAATCTATTATTTAAATTTGTTTTAGCTTTCTATTTGTGATTTTGGATAATATGTCTTTGCAGGTATCCCAACTTGAGTCGGTCGTGAAGACTTTGATCATTAGATAGAATTTAGTGTAATGCACTTGTATAAGTTCATTCTTGTAATTAGATGATATTTAATTTGGTAACATTTAATTGTAGGATTTTGTTCTTTTGTAAATCTTGAGTTTGAATTATTGTACTTTGGACTTGTAATATTAAGGTTAAATGCATGTGAGTTCTATTCTTTGTAACTAGATTTTATGTAATCAGACATTTTATATAAAACAAGACTTCATTTAATTCAGATATTGGATGATTAAATGGTTAGTATTATATTAGTGTATAAATTACTTCTTAATTGTGATTTGGTATTTAGTTTTTTTGGAGGTTTATCAGAAAACACCACCTCTTAGGCTTCATTCATTCCAGTTTTTCTTGCTTCCAGCTTTTTTGATTTTTAGGCTTTTCTTTTTTTCTTCTTTTTCCTTTGCATTGTCTATGAAGATATAATGGTATCTCTTATGATGGATCTATTATTCTTAACAATTAATTGCGTGGATTGTGTTAGTGTTCATCTACTTATCTATCTATTTCTTAACAGTTGGCACCTAGTCGCCTCCCTCGCCAACGCACAAGCTTCGCTGCAATGCTGCTCGACACACACTCAGCCACACGTCCGCACCTCCTGCAACACCGTCACCATGGTAGCAATGTCCTGCAAGTGGGCCCGCACTACCACTTCATCACAGCCATTCGTGCCGTTGCCACTCAATCCAACGCCCTATGCAGCTTCGTCCTTCTCGAGCTCTTTGCCTCCGCAGTAAAAATCGAGAAATCCCGGTGAAAAATATTTCACTTTCACCTTGCCATTTACTCCTAATGCCCTCCTCATCACCTCTTGAAGCTAGTTGAACCACCACCGAGCCACAGTTTCGTCCTCGACGCCGGTAATGCCGCTCAGCCCCAAATCCACAATACTACAAATTTCCTCACCCATAGAGCTTCACACCCAAAATTGATTCTCGGCCATCTATTCTCAACACATGATAATCCCATTTCACCTTTTCCTCGGTCCTAATTCCTCCCAAATCACCGCCTCCATGAATGTCCCTGCCAAGGTCACCTCGCACGGCGCCAATGCAATGCCACCTTCCTCCACCCAAACCAAGCACACACAGAATCACCTTGGTCCATTGTTGCTCATGCTCCCCTCTGTTTGCTCACACTATTTTCAAAAGGTCGCCGTCACCTGAGAAGAAGGGTCCCGCGGTGCACCCACCATCGCCAAGTCATTTCGGCCACGCCCCCGTCTCGATGTTCACGTCACCAAATCTACATCTGCATCCTCTTGTTCGTAGTAACCTCTTTTGGCCGAATCCATCGTTGTAGAAGCCACTGCCAACTCCCCTGTTTCTACAGCTGCTGCTCACTGTTGGCCGAACGTCCGCTAGCACCGGTGATTGTCTTGTTGGTCGAACTAACAAACAATATACACACAAGAACACAAACAAATGTTTTGGCGCTGCAGAACTTGGCAACTTTTCAGGTTTACTTCCACCCTTTATATAGCAATTACATGAATGAAACTGACCACTAATTACTTGAGAAAACTGACCACTAATTACTTGAGGAAACTGACCACTAATTGCCAAGAAAAACTGCAAACACTAATGCATAAAAACTGTAAACTGCAAGCACTAAACCATCATGCAAAGAACTAGTAAACATGCAACACATGTGCAACAAGATTAATCTAACAATCACCCCCTTAATCTTGTTTGTTTTATTCTCCACTTCCATGTCGGGCTTCAAAGCAGTGCGTGCTCATAATCCGCATCAGCAATGGCTAGCTGCGCCACTGCCTTGGTCACCTTCTTCGGTTTGTCGCACTTATCGGCGAAGTGACCAAACTCACCACAGTTGTGACAATCAATCTTCGACTTGTCGAACTTACCGCGGTACTTCTTCTTGTCACTGTTTTTGTTGACGCTATTGCTGGAGCCCTCACCGCTTCTCTGCTCTTCAGCGACCTTGGCCTCCCACTCAGCACGTGTGAGCAGCGGCTCCCCATGAGTGACCAATAACCGCTGCTCACCTTCTCTTTCACGATGTCGCCCCTTTGAAGCCTCCTCGAACGCCCGCAAACGCCCGATAGTCTCGGCCACCGACATCTCCGTCATATCACCCCATTGTTCAATAGTACTAACAATGGGTAGGAAATTATCGGGGACGAAGTGTAGGAGCTTCTCCACCATGACACTCTCCTCCACTTTCATACCGAGTGAACGTATCTTGTTCACAATGGTGGTAACCTTCAAGGCAAACTCATTAACTTTCTCAGTTTCACTCATGTACATACCGTCAAGCTCCCTCTTGAGGGTCTGTACTCGGGCCTTCTTGACACGATCTTCACCAACGTGCATCTTCTTGAGAGCGTCCCAAGCCTCCTTTGCCGTCTCCTTCTCGGATATGGCCATCACCACAGCCTCCGGCACAGCTTGGATAATGGCGGCGAGAGCTATCTAGTCCTTCTTCTCATCGACCACTTCATCGCCCTCCATCGCCGCCCACACACCTTGTGCACGCATGAAGATCTTCATCTTCACCGCCCACACACTGTAGTTGTTCTCCGAGAGCATGGGGTAACGCACTGTCACCCCCGCCTCCTTCACTTGTTGCACGACCAGCTTGTGGCCGCCCTGGTTGCCATCGATGTCCTTGCCGTTGCTGGTGCCATCGCCCTTAGACATGATCTTCGACATCTCACGAACAAGGCTCTGATACCAATTGTTGGCCGAACGTCCGCTAGCACCGGTGATTGTCTTGTTGGCTGAACTAACAAACAATACACACACAAGAACACAGGAACACAAATGTTTTGGTGCTGCAGAACTTGGTAGTTTTTCAGGTTTACTTCCACCCTTTATATAGCAATTACATGCATGAAACTAACCACTAATTACTTGAGAAAAACTGCAAACACTAATGCTTAAAAACTACAAACTGCAAGCACTAAACCATCATGCAAAGAACTAGTAAACATGCAACACATGTGCAACAAGATTAATCTAACACTCACGTCACCGTTTCGACCAATTGGAGGCTTCCCTGTCCAAAACTCTACCACTCCTAGCTTCCTTAATCCACGTTCTACGCCATGCTTGCGCTATTCTAGCAAGAACACTCCCGAGCTTGCTATCGTCCATGGCAGTGCCGCGCACTGTGTATCTTTTGTGTTGCTACTCACGTCAATGGTCTCCACCCTCCAAAATCATATGCCTTATGTGTTCCTACACCATATAATCCTAGATCCGTCGCAATGCTTCACAAAATCGGCCACATGTAGCCATAGCCCATCCCTTACTTCCTCAATGTCCTGTTCTGTCTGATTCAGATTGTACCATCCCGAAATTTTGATTTCTTCGAAAAAATTATTTTCAAAGCTAATTATTTCAAAGCATTGCGAAATTGCGACGACTGTATAGCACGATGCAAGGAAAGAGACGGATCAACAGCTAGGTGCGAGCGAGAGGAGGAGGTTGTCCGTCTGTCTAGCTTGGTGCTTAGGTGGCAGCTACGTGTGCCAGCGCCAACTCAGCAAATTATGTTAGTAAACAAAGAAAACGACATACGGTGTAAATAAAGACAAGTTTAGTAAATTGAGAAAGTAAAATACAAGGTTTGAGAGTAAAGTGGTATAACATTACAAGTTTAGGGATCTACAATATAATTTTCTTTTATTTTTTAATTAAATGACTTAAAAAAGTTTAACAATCACTATAGTATAATTTTAACTAAAACTAACAATTAGAATACAGAAATCACTAAAAAAACTGGATTGAATGACCCCTTAACCAACAACCAGCTATTGGCCAGTTTAACAACTCGTCAGATGTCACTCGCTACAATTTCTTGAGTGGACAGAATAGAAGCAGGCCATAAAGGCACTCACGAGAGACACCGCGCTGTGAGGGTACCAATGCAGTGAGTGTTCCTTGGCGACAGTAGCGAGTAGCGACACCAAGCAACACCCGTACAGAGACAAGTTGCTCGTTAAATGTGAGTTTTTTTTGGCGACGGATTATGGCTATCGCATATTGTTTTTATTATAACATAAATATTTATATAAATAAATTAAATATTAATAAACTATTTTTAAAAAGCTTTCTTGATAAATTGGTTTAAAACGATGATACAGAAACTATCTTAAAGACATTCCAAGCTCAATTGCTCTCGTTGCTTGCGTTTGGCCCGTGCGATAGTTACTTGACAACCACTGATCGATCTCGCGATAACGTTCGTTTGAGTTGGAAAAACATAGCTCCAGAGAAGCAGCAGCTTCGGTGCCGAGAGATAACTAGCTAATGGTGACAATATGGTTGGGGGCTCGGGGCTTTGAGGAAAAGACGGTGGCTTTGCTTGACGTGGATGCTAAGTATAGCAAGATTCCTCCGGCCAAGTGGTCGGTATGATCCTGTGGCGAGCAAGGGAGGTGTTAATGTTATCCACTTCACCACGAACTAGCGTTACCATATCACAAACAAACCGCGCCCCACGACGGAGGAAAGCATGAGATAGTGGTACCTTCTTTTTAATTTATAATTTTTTTCTAAATAAATAAATAAGATCATTTTTTCATTCTTATTTTAAAATAGCATCTATAGATCTGTTTGTTTTAATTTCTAGCAGCTGCAGCTACTTCCGAATCTGCAGCTCCCCTAAACAGTCAGATTTTCATCCAGATTCTAAGTAACCAGAAACTACAGAATCCAGAAAATAAACTAGTAGCCAGAAGTTGGGGTTATCCAACTTCTCCAGATTCTAACTAGCTAGATACTCACCAGCTGCTTCCTAGAATCTACAGCTAAAACAAACAGACCCTATGTCTACAGCTGAAAAGAATGCACTAGTGATTAGTGATTCATGTAGTGTGCAAGTTTGGCCGTCTGTCGCTTGGACAACCACACCCACTTTAACTGATACATCCAGCTTTAACCACCACTCTTACATCCAACACGAAACGGTGCAATTACTTCCAAGTAAATTAAAGGTCAGAAGATACCAGCATATATTCCTGGTGTACTGGTGCAGTGTGGTATCAGTTGGCAAGTACCTTTCGCAGAAACAGCAAGGGATCAGTGGCGGTAATCCCATGTCCATGATCATGGTAGTGCGTCTAAAATGGTTGTGGACTCTTCTTTTCAACTTGCTTTTCTTTAGTAACCAGATTTTAAATAAAATATTTTTTAATATAAAGTTTATAAGTCAATTATAATAACACTGTAATAATTTTATTTATATTAATTAAAATCGCACGTAAATTATTTGTATCTTCGTACGTTCTCTCTCACGAACAATCAATAGCCATAAACTATAATTATAGGTTATAAACCGATGTAAAAAAGAACAAGACCTATATCTCATTTAGATTGGAAAGAAATTGTCACTGAAATGGCTTAAGTTATCATTTCAAGGCTTTTTTTTGAACGTAGGAGTTTTATATAGATGTATACGAAATTGTATAAGCCTATAAAATTCGTACAATATTCACACAGGCCAACGCACGACCTCGTTGAGTGACATCCTACACTAAGCGCATGTAGAATCACAAGAGATTTTGCAACTCAGTGGTTCAAGACTGCGGTCCTGTTTGTTTAGGTCTTTTATCTGGTTTATAAGTAAAAAAGTCAATATCTAAACAAAGAGATGATATTTTCATTCAGCTTATGAAAAGCTTAAGCCATTTTAAGCCTAAAAGTCACAAGCCATATGAGAGGTGTTTTTTTGGCTTTTGTGGAATGGAATATTCTTTTGTCACTCAAATTCGCTTAAATTGTATACCAAATGCCATTCATATATACTCCAAATCCTTTCATTTCCCTCCTTTTCCTCATTTCCACCCCGTTTTCTTTTCCCTCACCATCTTCCCCCGTTGGCATTGTCCCCACATCCCACCTCCGCCGGCCTCCCTCTTCCCCGTGCCCCACCTCCGCCGACCTCCCTCTTCCCCGCACCCGACACTGCTGGCATCCCTCTTCCCCATGCTCGCCGTCGTCGACCTCCTTCTTCCCCGCTCCCCACCTACACCGTCCTCCCTCTTCCCCATTCCCGACGCCGTTAGCATCCCTCTTCTCCGCGCTCGCCGCGACCGGCCTCCTTCTTCCCCACGCCCAATGCCGCCGGCATCCTTCTGCCCCGCACTCGCCGTCGTCGGCCTCCTTCCCTGCGCTCCACCTACACTGACCTCCCTCTTCCCTGTGCCATATGCTGTCGGCATCCCTCTTCCTCACGCCCGACGCTGTCGGCATCCTTCTTCCCCGTGCTCGCCGCCGCCAGCCTCCCTCTTCCCTGTGCCCCAACTCTGTCGGCATCGTCCCTACGCCCCAACTCCGCTGGCCTCCCTCTTTCCCTCGCTCCAACTCCGCCGATGTCGTCCCCGCGCTCCAACTCCGCCGGCCTCCCTCTTCCCCACACCCAACTCCACTGGAGCCATCCCCGCACTCCAACTCCGCCAGCCTCCATCTTATTTCCTGTAAATTACCACTAATTGTTATGTGTTCATGCATTATTTGTGAATTTGTTATGTATTCATGCGTGATTAGTTGCATATTCATGTGTGATTCTCAAAATGTGATGTGTGAATTTGATATCTTCTTAGCTCATCTGTGAAAATGTATTTCAAACATTCATTATTGAAGGCTAAGGAAAAACCAGAAAGTCTAAGCCTAAATAAACAGGACCTATACCTGACTTGCTTAAAAGCTTGGTGCTTATAAGCTGATTAAACTAAAAAGTTAGTTTTAGAGGGTGATCGTTTTAGCGATGGTTTCGGCTTTTAATGAAATTTCATCAGAAGTGGCTTTTTTATGTGTGATTTAGCTTTTGGACATAATTAAATTTAAAAAAATGTAAAAATAGAAAAAATATGTTAGCCCATTACAGACAATGCAAAGGAACACGGGAAAAAAAGGAAAATGCAAAAAAGCTCAAAAAATCTAAAAATTTTTAGAAAAAGATAAATTACTGAATAGTGAAAAAAAGACTGAAACTAGAAACTGAAGTTAAAAAAACTAAAACGAGCGGGGCCTTAAGCTATAAGCCAAAATAAACAAGGCCTGCATCCCATCCTAGTTTCCCATGCAGCCTAGTATTGTAGCTCTATTTCAAGGCAGTTCTTTTTTTCTCCATCTTCGCTCCATTCTAAACAACTTCTAGTTTCATAAGCCAAAAGAAATGATTTTTTAATGCAGCCTTTTGTATTATATATACGAAGATATAATAGTGTTATTTAATTAAATACTAGAAAAGGCTATCACTTTTGAACAGGCGTTTAAACATGTGGCCACACCGACTGTCCTCTGAAAACTCCTACCTGGCTATCTCTGCCCCCGATCCAATCGGAATGATCAAATCAGATCGAAACGGATGCCTTTTCCAGCAAACACAGCCGTGCAGACAACACGAAAACACGTGTACATAGCAAGCCAAGCTAGCACACCCCATATCGATGGATAACAAAGCCATTTCCTCTGAAAAGACGGTGAGAAAAAGGGAAATGCCATGAACTATCTGATGAATCATGATGGCCCCCAGTAATCTGCAGTACTTCCATGAAAGAGGCCAAGTGTGCGTTAAGGCTTCGTTTCAACCAGCTCCTTGTTTCAAACAGCTCCTCATTCAAAAGCCAAAATCGATTTAGGTGTTGATTTCTCAGTTAGCTTTTTTAATCTTTATATTATCTATAGAGATATAACTGTATTTTTATTTATTAACTAAATATTTTTTAAAAATAATAACCACTACAATATCATTTTAACTAAACACCACGTTACTTTTGATTGGAGTCTAAAGCTGATCAGACATTTTATTTCAGATAGAACATAACGTATAACGTATGTGGACCTAAAATGAGCGGCATGAGGTGTGTACTGTCATTGGATGTAACGAATCGGTCTTCTTTTGTCCGGGCATGCAAAATTCAAATGAAAAATAGCTCTAAGCATCAAAGGAATGCGTGTGAAGCATCAAATTAACCATCTTAAGAACGGAACCAGCATCCAAATTTTGGCATCAAACCAAACAACCCTGGAACTGGACCGGTAAAAGGCTATCAGTAGAGACCCTTCCTAGAATCCGTGCGTCACTATTTCACATTTCAAGCCACCAATCTGGTTAGATATTTTTTTTACGTATTGATGATCGAAATTAATATTGTTTTTCTAACATAACCTACTTGTTGTGACAGAGAGCATCCTACAGCTACCTAGAAAAAAAAGGCCATAAGTAGAGTATGAGCACATTATAAACTCCCAACAAAATCATAGACACATAAAAATAAAGAAGATTACATGCATGCATATTTATACTCCCACGTGACTTCACGAATCCACAAAAATAATACTACTCCTACACTCTATAAAAGTCATGTTATAAACAACTTCTAACTTTTGATTTTAAAAATCGATTTTTAAATCGAATGGCTTTTTAAGATGGTTTCTATAAACTGTTTGGAGGAGTTATTACAGAGGTCGTTTTGAACAAAATGGTTTCTCAATATAAGTGTCACTTACTTCTTTAATCTCTCTCGTAATCAACTAAAAACATGGTATTTTTGAACTAGACCAAAAAGTTGCTACTAATACTAGCAATCTCTATTGACTAAAAATTTATTTATATTAGTTTCTATTTCTTATTTAAAAATAAAAAAATAAATATTTAATTTTTTTGAAGCGATTTCTTCGTTCTCTCTCCCTTGCCTCAACCAGTGCCCTAAAAACCGAGCGAAATTTCCCTCCCCGCCGACCACCCACGGCCCCGCATTGATGGCGCAACGGCGACGCGCCTCTCACCGACATGCTGGCCCCACCATACCAGGACCCACATGTCACTCTCACTCACGGGCTTAGTTAAGGCTCCCACGCCGCAACCGCCGGTGCCCAAGCCTTAACTCCAAACCCCGCCGTTGTCACGTCTAAAAAGAAGAGCGGTAGTAGCCTTCCTTTTTCGTCTCCGCCCTTTTATCGTCGTCGCCGTCGCCATTGCCGAGCAGCAGCCGAGGAGGTCGGGAGAGCGGTGGCCATGGAGGGCGACGAGACGCGGCTGGGGATGAAGGCGCTCAGCGGGGGCCACCTCTGCCACGTGTGCGGGTACCAGTACCCCAACGCCAACCCCAGCGCCAAGCTCCGCCGCTCCCACCGCAAGAACTGCCGCAAGACGCCCGCGGCGGAGGAGGGTGGTGACCTGGGGGTGGTCGAGCGGGAGGAGGCCGCCGGGGAGCGCAATGCGGGCGAGGGGCTCATGCTAGGTACGTGGACGTACGGAGCTTCGCTTCGCTTCGCTTGGTTTTGTTTTGTTTCGGTGTGGTGGTCTTCGGTTATTGATTTTTGATGGGTGTGCCTGTGTGCGCGCTGTCGGTGGGGGAGGAGTAGAGGGGGAGGGTAATGGCGCGATCGAGGCGAATGGAGGCTCTGCTTTGCGCGAATCTGCGAAAGAAGATGGCGATTTGGTGGAGAACAAGAAGACTGCAGGCATGCTCTCTGATCTTTTCCTGGCTAATATTTGCCTGCTTTCTTTCTCCACTGCTGTGTCTTGTGTTTGTCTTAAATTTTTACGCGGGGTTTGCAGTTATTATGTTGATTTGCTTGCCGCCTTCTGGGTTGTGAGAAATCGATACTAGATTGTGATGATTTCTGTAAACTAATTTGCAATTTTGCATAGCTTTCTTCTGTTGCGTGCCATGTTGTGCTTTCTGCTGTTTTGCTTCCTTTTGCTAGAGATCGAAAAGGCAAAAAGTTTGGTTGCCTTTTGCTCAGTCCCGAACACAAAACTCACATGGCATACCGAGGTGGTACTGTTGTGGGGGCCTGGAATAAAAGTCTGCGTGGTTCTTGGTTAGCATTAAAGCTGAAAGCGTGGGTACTTTCTTGTTTCCCTTGGAGTTAGGGCGATACTTTGTGATAACATGGTGAACAGTTTGGAGTGGCTTGTTTTTGTAACTGTAGGTCTGAACTTTGATCAGGTTACTTATGTTAAATGTTGAATAAAGTAGTGAATTCAGGCGCTAATCGCTGAGATTCATGTACACGATTCCACAATTACTTACCTAGATTATCTCTCCGTGTCTTGTGGCAATTTGGTAGGTTGATGTACGTTGGTAGCCAGCAATAAGAATCTGTTACTTGCCTTTGTGGACATGTATATGCATTGGATTCTTTCTCTCGTCTGGCAGTCAGGCAAGGGTGAACTGATTTTATTGGTTTCTTGGTAATCCAGCTTTCATCCTAAAAATCCGACATATCTGTCTTTACTCGTGCTGGTAGGTAGGATATCTTAGAACCTGTCGTTGTAACACTGGTTTTCTTAGGTTAGCTTGCTCGTCGTGGTCTTCCACCACATGTTGTCTCAGTGACAACTGCGTTTTGTTTGCTGTGCAAAAATAGTTTACTCTCATTAGGTCTGTGGCTCTGTGCATGTCTGATGTCTCTCAAAAGTTTGGATGTATCCTTTTATATAAATATATTGTCAAGTCGATGGCTTGGACAGATCCCGTATTTCGGGGCGTTGATATGAATTGCCGTAATTTATTACCTAATTATTGTGACTTGTGGCCATGTTATCATGTATTATCCGTCAATTCTGAAGTCACTGTGCTGTTAAGTCTTCTAATGATTGTAGTGCTTCAATGGTGAGTATAGAGCTACTTTTATGTGACTTTCAGGCTTGCTCGTCCAATTTTTATTAACGCCTGGCTTTCAGGTTTAGTCCTCTATATCACCAATGCTATATATATCAGGCAAACTAACGGCTGATTCAGACTATTTTATTAAGTAAATCGCATGGGATGCACTTGTACTATAATATTTTCCATTTTTTTATTTTCACATTTATCTGAGATATATCTATGGTTTCAATGTCTTTTCTCAATTGCGAAACCTTGTTATTTTACTGATTAGTTTTTAATGAGGGTCAAAAGAGTGCCTTATCACTGAAAAATGACTAAGAACACTAGGAGATAACCTACCCAACAAAAAAATCGCGTATTTGTCATTTTTACACACACTATTAGATCTTGTTAGCCGGAGTTGCTTGAGTTTGCAAACTGCTGTTGTGTGTCGCAGAGAAAGGAGATCAATAACACTTTTCCTCAATAAAATTGAAAATTTAAGAATGGTTTTACAGGAGTATGTCTCACATGATTTGCTCTTGGATGTACATATTTATTTCTGTTCTCACCAGTGCAAATTTCAATGTGGGAAAACAGACATAAATGGAACATTTTTTTAGTACAAGTTTGTAGGGTATCTGTGCTGTCGTTCATTTGTATGATGTGTTGGCGTAGTTTGTTCCTTTGTTTACCATCTGGACCACACAATACTAGTGTCTTTAGTGGTGTCAGTGTTGCTACTTTCTCCATAGTTGCACTTATTAGTATGACTTAACTTTTTCTAGCATTTTTTCCTGTTAAATATAACCTGCTAGCAGATTCATGTTTACCTGATTTTTCTGTTCCTCGAAATCCCTGTAGTCTTTTGTACACATTCCTTGCACTTTTGTTACAAATACCTTGAATATTTCTTTTGGGAGGGGAGAATGCCTTGAATATTTACTGATGTTTGTACTAAAGCTCTGGTAGTAGAAATGTTAGTTTGCCTGCTTTTCAGTTGTTTCTGGCTATTCCTATGTATCACCGGTAAATGTTCTTTTCCAGAATATTGAATCATTTTGTTGGTTTATTCAAATTACAGTGAGTGTGTGTTAATTTGTTTTTTTCTTATGTTCATTTGATTTTTTTGTAGAACATGCTTCTCCTAATGGTACTGGAGTTCAAGTCATCAGCAGTGAATGTGGTGAAACTGACCTGATTAATTGCACCAATGATTCATTGAAAATTGCAAATGAAGACAGTGGAACTATTACTAATTTACTACTTGCTTGCACCAATGGAAGTCAAAATAAAGTGGCAACACATTGCTCTGAAACTGCACCTCTTGCAGTTGGACATCTGGCTGAACGAGAAGATGGTTTTGATGAGTACCAGGATGCATCTCCTTTTCTTCATCAATCTGATTCTGAAGATGGTGCAGCAGTAGCACACAACTCAGAATTTTCTACAGAAATCAAGAATTTGAATAATGTTTCATTGCAACCAAGTGTTGCTGCAAATGAAATTCCTGTGGAAACGAATGTGTTATGCAAAGACCATTTTTCAAGAGAACCTAGTATGACTGATTTATCTGCTGACTCCAAAGTTGGAAAAGAAGTTGAATGTCATTTGGAGAATAGAACTCCTGGATTGGCTGAGCCTGAAGTTAGTCTGAAGCTTGAGAGTTCAGATGAGTGCTCAGTAAATGTTGAGAGCAATAATACATATATGGTTGACAGCAAATCTGACAATACATCGAGCTATTGCGAGTTGATTGGTGAATGGAATGCTTCATCTCTTCATAAATGTTCTCCACGTATTTCAGGCCCAGAATCCCAATGTACATGTTCCAGAAACGTGGAAGGCTTCACGGAAGATAGTATGGACATTCTGCATATCATGTCTGAAGGATCACCAAAACCAGAAGTAGTAGGATCACATTATGTTGAATATGAAACAGTAACCAATTCTAGCACTAAATTCGTGCTGACCGGAAATGAATTGAAGCTCATTCACACTGAAAATGCTACCACAGGGTGCACCTCACAGAACTGGCCTGTTGAAGATACTTCAGAAGTTCAGCTGTGTGTTGAGAATTCTTACCAGGGAAATTCAGTATGTTCTGTACTTGGTTACCACAATGATCTTGCTGTTACTAAAGTGGATGGAATGCTCAACTCCATTGCTGATGACAGTTGTAGTGAAGGCGTTTCAGTAAAGGCCAGTGAGTTGGATTCCTCGTGTGAGAGGCCACAACCAGATGTTGTTGAGCAGATTATTGATATAGCAGAAGAAAATCATTCCATAGAGAAGCCTAATGGATTATCTAATGAGGAAGTCTGCAACAAAGAGATTAGCCCTGAGGTTCCTACAAAAGATCAAGTTTCTACAAGTCCGGAGTATGCCGCTTTACTAACGGATCAAGCGTCTTGCATCAAGAATCCATTCAGTCTAAATGATACCAGGAGCGATGACTTATTTGAGCTTGACACTGACAGTCACCATTTGGAATCATCAAAAGTTGTTGAATCAAAGCAGCAATTTGACTCCAAATCTCTGACAGTGGATCAACTGACAGTATCCAATCAAATTAGCATTGCTGAAGGGCAAAACTTTCTTATCTCAGGTGAGAATTTTCTGAGTTTTTAATTGTGTATTGTCGGTATAAGATAGTGATGATTAATTAAGAACATCAGTAAAATGCTAAGCTTTGGAGTTTACCTAAGTTGTCTAGTCTAGTTTGGGTTGATTGAAGTATTAGAACACTATCATATGGTCTAAGCTGTTTCTAAACTAGGCTTAAATTCTAATCTGGTTCAGTAGTATTTTCATGGGGATGACTAATTGACTATTGTACAAATAACTTTTAGGTACAAAATTTTTTTCAACTTTTTCCTCCTACATGCCACTTGTCCCCCACTTCCCACTTACAGGATGAATAGTGGATGGTGGTAAAAGTAGTATGGGAAGTGCATAAAATTACATGTACCACAGTCACTCCTTATTTTCATATGTTCAATTATTCAAGTCTCACTGTCCCAGTGTTACTGTATGATTTTTTCCCCTATCAGATCTTGCAAGTTTGGATTACATGGTATTATGCACTGAACTTTATTGAACATTTCTGGCAGATGATCGCATACTAGCTGTATCAAGTACTAGTGAAAATGGGCCTGCAGTTGGTGCGGAAGACATGTCTGTCAGTAGTAGTGTTGATCTTACGAAGAACATTTTCTTTCCTGATGCCTCAGTGAACCATAGCATGCAGCAAGACATAGCACACACAAATGGTATCATATTTGCGCCATCTCAAGTATTTCGAGTGGAGTTTAGCACAACGCCTACTTCTCAGGAGATCAATGCACTCAGCATAGGTGTTGAAGAAAAGGTGCAGACTGAAGGCACTAGTACAAAGGAAATGACTGCAGTACACAGCATGGATAATGTTGAAGTGAAGAAGCAGACAGAAGACACTAGTGTGGAGGAGATGAATGCAATATCGAACGCAGGTAGTGTTGAAGAGGAACTGACTGAAGACACTAGTGCAGAGATGAATGCTGCACGACACACATATGACGTTGAAGAAAAGAAGCAGGCTGAAGACACTGGTGCAAAGGAAGTGAGTGCAGTACGAAGTAAGGAAAATGTTGAGGAGAAGAGTCAGGCTGACGACACTAGTGCAAACAGAGTGAGTGCAGTACGAAGCATGGAAACTGTTGATGAAAAGAATCAGACTGAAGACACTAGTGCAAAGAAGATGAATGCAGAATTTAATGCAGATAATGTTGAAGACAGGAGGGAGCAGACTGATGACACTAGTGCAGAGGAGATGAATGCAGTACAGCGCACAGATAACGTTGAAGAAAAGAAGCAGGCTCAAGACACCAGCACGAAGGAGACGAATGCCGTACAAATCACAGATAATGTTGAAGAAAAGAAGCAGAGTGAAGACACAGTTGGTCAGGAGGGAAATAAGCAGAATGAAGAGATTGCTGCCACGGGAGTAAGGTCGAAATCAGGAAGGATTCATGTCCCTTTGAAGGTCCTCCTTGCTGAGGCGAGTTTGGAGGCCAAAGAAAAGAAAACCAGTACCAAAGAGCGGGTTGTGTCATTTAAGCGCCGAGTATCAAAGGACGAAGCGTCATCGGTGAAGTCAGGGTCTCCCAAAGCTGGCTCTGGTGACCAAGACTGGAACTCTCCTGACAGACTGCCTCACAATAATGTTGAGAACAGATCCAAAGGAAGGAAACAGCCATGGGTGCCGTTTATTTGCTGCCACTCCGTGTATTAGGCTGCCTTATTTAGCTCACGAGCTCCAAGCTTCTATACGCCATGTGCATCTTGTTGTACCCATGGCACTACTAGTATTTACGAGAGGAGACTGGCTACGCTTTTGTATTGCATTGGTCTACATATGCCATTGTAACTAATGTTGTCCATCATGGTGTAGATAGTCCATGCAATTAAGATGGTTTGATATCACCTGATACTGCAGAGCTGCATTGATGATCAGATATTTTGAATCAGTGCAATTTTGATGTATCGCCACCTGACTTATTATGGTTCATTTCTTTTCATTTTTAGTTTCTCGAAAGTCAAAATAAACAGGGTGATTTTTTAAAGTAGATTTTTAAACAGTTTTTTGAGTTTAAAATCGTGTGTGCCATTTGTATCAATGTCGTCGTCATCCGCTTGCCACTTCTATACGCCATGTGCATCTTGTTGTACCCATGGCACCGTAAGTATTTCCGAGAGGAGACTGGCTACGCTTTTTTATTGCATTGGTCTACATATGCCATTGTAACTAACCTTGTCCATCATTGTGTAGATAGTCCACGCAATTAAGATGGTTCGATATCACCTGATACTGCATTTTTGAATCAGTGCAATTTTGATGTATCGCTACCGGACTAATATGTTCTATTTGTTTTGGTTTTTTTAGAAGTTAAAAGAAATAGAATAGTTTTTTGAAGTGAATTCTCTAAAAGGCTTTTAGAGTCCAAAACCGTATGTACCATTCGTATCGGTGTCTTTATCGTTCGTTACTGACTCAAAAGTATAGACAAAAACTATCAACTGTAGTAAAAAAAACCATGCCGTTAACCATTTGTGCCGGTGCTCTTGCGCTAGCACACAAGCAAAGTGAAGCCACTGCGTGGTCACTGCATTTTGCTTGCAAAGGACGCGAAGGGTGGGTTACGTTGGAAGGAAAGGTTGCTTGCCTTTTTAGCACCGTGGTATTCACGCTATTGCAAGCTGCAGCTAGCAACAGTCGTGGTTTGCTACATCTACAAAGCCTACATGGGGTGGGTGAGGGGAGGGGAGTCGTGTGGAGCGTCGTTGTCGAGGTCGTCGTGGCCGTTGGGACCTGGTGCTCCGCGCCGGGCGGACCGGCTGCGGCGGCAGCTGGCGCGCGAGGCGTTCCGTTGTGGGCAGGCTGTGGACGCCACGCCCGCACCGCGGGGTCCGTCCGTGCTGGTGGTTTTCTGGTGGGCACGCGCGGAAATTGGTGGGCCGTGTTTCGGTGCGCGCGGATCACCAGGTCGCGAGGAATACAGGATGGGTTTCTTTTAGGCTGTTGTATATAGTTTATAGCTATGATTTGAGATAGTACATAAAGAGAAATAGTTATATATGATTTTGGTTAGTACATCTAAACTCTGTACAATTTATACTACAATTTACTTGTAAACCTTATTTTGAAAAAAATACATCGTTTAACAACGCGTTACTGTTTATCTGTATATAAGTTATAAACTTCAAGCTGAAACGAACCCACCCACCATTTCCTGGGCCATATGTATCAGGGCCGGACGTTTGCGGTTTGGATTGGGTTTTTTTTGTTAACATCACAAAATCGTACGTATTAGGGTATTGATAACATAAAGCAATATGCATTGTAACTTTTTTTTTTGTAAAACCACACTTTCTTAAGCAATCACTAGCCAAAAGAGCCTCTATGAAGAACACAATTTCTATGGAGAAGGGCAAAACCATTGCCGAGGTGGATGATTTGCAAATATTGGGGGTGGTCTATGGGAGTGATCAAACGACCCTTAAACTTCAAATTTTTTGAATTTTTCTTGTTTTTCATTTGAATCCATGAGCCATCCTCTCCATGACATCATCTGTTGCACAACACTTTGCCAACTCTCTGACCAAGCCTTAAATGGCTATCAAACCGCCTGTGATAAAGCCAAGCCAAGCTACACATGAGAATGCAGTAGCAACTAATTGCACACCTTGACTTTTCCTCCCAACAATGCCGCCTAAAGCCAAGCCAAGCTACACATGAGAATGCAGTAGCAACCAATTGCACACCTTGACCTTTCCCTCCCAATGCCAGCCAAGAAACACCGCTGCTGCCATGTTATCGCTGGTAAGCATTAAAACTCTTCTTCCTCTAGCCTCGATCATAACCCTATTCTTCTTGGCCGTAGCACCTTAGGGCACCTTGAACCCAACTATAACCATGCCAACCCCTCTCGCTACCCCTACACCGCCGATGCCGTGCACCACCGTTGGCCAAGCACTTGCAATGTGGACAACCACGCACAGGCCAAACCTAGCAAACCACCACCGCCATTAACTTTCTAGTTTGTCGTAGATGCTCAAATCACCTTGAGCTTGGCCAAAACACCACCGAAGAGCCACCGTGTCGTGGTCCTACTCCAACGAGCCCTTTTCACTGCCAGCCTTCTTCGATGCGCCTCCGAATGCACTCATGCAAAAACATAGAGCCCTTAGGTCCCACTACCCCTCTTTGCACCATTGCTTGCCACTGATAGCCACCATTGGCGCCAAATTTCCCTCTCCACTACTCCCCTCTACTCGGCCATCCATGGCACGCGTATAAGTCAAATAGGCTTTGTGCCTAGAAGGCCAAGCCTCTAGGCTGGCTGAGTTGGTGCAAAGTGAATAGAAGCCAAGTATCAATAGCCAAAGCCCATTACTGTTCAAATCTAGTCCATTACTATTTATGGATGACCCCAATACTGCTCAGCCCAACTAAAGCTTGCCCAAACACATTACTATTCATACAACTTGATCTATTAGGAATGGTGTTAGCATATTACTATTCATCCGACCTGTTACTATTTATTCAAGACCTGTTAAGCAAGTTTATATCCTTTTCGACCGTCTTGAGCCCATTTAAGTCATTCCCAACTCTATTTAGCCCACCCAGACTTCATTTAAAATCTAACCACTTAGACCCACCTATGTTTGACTTTTTCTAAATTTTATTCCTCTTTTATTTTATTTTATTTTATTTTCTTAATTCGTATTCTTTTGAGCACAGACTTTTTTATTTCTTTTGCGACATCACCCGACTTCACCGAGTCATCCATTCAAGGAGCAGATTAAAACGAAAGAGACTTAGAACCAGTCGAAGAGTTTGAACAACAGGGTAAGTCACATATTTTTGATCATGTTGTTCCTATATTATTATTTAATTATTAGTACTTTCATTAATATTATAATTTAGAATGACTTGATAATTAGTTAGATCCTACCACTAACAAAGCCATGTTATACTTGAAGGCCACATTCACCTTGACAACCTTATCAACATTAGGTTCATCACTCAAATGTTTTATTTGCACTAATAAGTTTGTTACGACATCTTGCCTTTAGATTTTAAAATGGTACTAGGGTTGAGAATGAATTATAGGAAGCCACAACATGGTTGGAGCCATGACCTCACCTTAGGGTGGAGGCTTGGTGTGAATTGATGGTATTGTGTTGTAATGCACCGGGTATGTGGTTTGTGGCCTCATTGGAAAAATAAAGACAAAATCTTATGTTAAGTAAAGGACACAGAAATCACTTAACCATAGATTTTGACTTGCTAAATCTGATTTAGGAACTGCTCGACTCAATTGAATATCTACAAGAGGGTTAGCTATTCTAGTGTTTCGGAATTGCCCACATATAAATGTTTCGGAATGGCTCGTGTACAACAGGGTGAAATGAAAGTGGGACAGGAGAGTCACTTGTCATCCTTCATAATAGTAGATCTACTCAACGTTGAGCCACAATTTTCGCTTGGCCTGTGGATTCCAACCAAGGTTGTTTGGCCAAGAGCCTATCGGATAGATGTTAGAAAGAGAAGAGTAATGAATGACTTTGTTAGCCTGTGGATTCCAGCCAAGGTTGTTTGGCCAAGAGCCTATCGGATAGATGTTAGAAAGAGAAGAGTAATGAATGACTTTGTTATCTTAACTCAGTCGCACACTATTATATTATGTATCTATTGCATGACATTGAAAGTTTAAGACATTTTGTTGGTAAAAATGGGCAACTCTGCAGAGTAAAACTTATAGTAATCGGATACACTGTGCTTCCAGTAAATGAAATTGTGTTTAATAGGTGAATCCAACAATAAGGCATAACTAGCTTTGGTAATATTTCCAATTTGATAATTAAGTTGATTAAACCCCCTTTTCTCTTAAGAAGTAGTTGTCTTATCTTTTCTTGTAAAAAGTTATTTATAAATAAACTTGCATCCACAAGTATAATAATAAAATTATCATATCCCCAATCTCTTGAAATACTGACAAGTAGTTAATTACTATTTTCTATATGACTTATTGAGTACGGTTGTACTCATACTTGCTAAAATATCAACAGAAGAAACTTAGGAAGGCAACGAAAAGCATTTCGAGAAAGACCTTGATGATTTCTTGGGAGTAGATGATTATTAGTTTTAGGTCTTGTCCTCACTCAGGTATGCATGTGGAAATTCTTTTGTAATGTAATATAAACTTTGGGCTTGGACGCTCTTTCTTGTAAACTTGGATGTTATACCATATCTTGTAATAAGTTTGGCTTTTATAGAATAAACTTATGTTGGTTTGATGCATACTCGACTGCAGTACTTCACAGCTGAACATCCTAGGTAGTTGAAGGGAAATTCAGCGGCTTTAGAAATAGAGTCGTTACAAGTGATAATTTAGATTTAGATGCATTTGATGAAGAACTAGATCAAGAAGAGCTTAGAACTAGATCAACTTTTGGGTGACAGAGACCATGTGCCCAATGGTTAGGCGTTAGGGGGCTATACCAGATCACGTACGTCTGCGCTTCTCGATCCTTGTCCGTGCCGCATGCATGTTCACCAATGACTTTTTGTTCTTTCTAGAAAGCGTCGCTTAATTCTAAGATGTGATGCAACCTTTCCCTTGAGAAAAATCGAGCTTGCTAGGTAGGTAATGATGCATGTGTGATTAAGGAATTTTAAGTCATACTGCTTACTTAATTTGAGGGTAATCAAACTTTTGATATATATACTCATGTCACATGATCTCAGATTTCCGCTACTTTCCTATTTATTTTTTTATTTTTTTATTTGAGAAATTTAATCTGACCTAGTTTAGATCTCTTTAACAAAGCTTCTACTCTCTACCCCGAATCGAACTGTGTGAGACCTCTGCGTAATTATCTAATGCTGCCTAGCGGAGATATCTCTAATCATGCATGCACGATTGACGGTCGTATGTAACTAGATAGCCTATACTTACACACGATGATCACCAAAACTCGTGGGGTATTAGCCCCTAGTCATCTAACAATCGGATGACTTGGCTAAGTGCCGATCAACGATTAGACGTTTAGTCCAAGTCATTTAACTGTGAAGCGACAGATAATTAAAACTGTAAAAAAATAAAATATATGTATAATACTGTAATTAAAAATAAAAAAATAGATTATTTAAAAAAAATTCACGTATGGCACCGGCGGTACGAGCGTCTCGTGGTTAAACGGAACCCGAACCCGAACCCAAACAGCCCAACACAAACACTGCTCCTGCCGCTCCATAAACAAGTAAACAACACAACCCCTTTGCCACAAGTTCAGCAAAAATCCTCTCTGTTCACGAGTCCTTGAACAAAATTTGCAGCAGCAACCATGGCGAGGCCGCATCTTCTTCTCTGCCTCGTGGTCGCCGCCGCCGTACTGCTACTCGTCGGTAAGTAGGCTTGCTCCATCCTCGATCTAGGGGGCGCGACCCAGGCGGCGATCTCTGATCCGATCTGACTCCGTTTCTTGCAGCCTCCGCCAAGAAATCCGGCGACGTGACGGAGCTCCAGATCGGCGTTAAGGTACCCATTCTTGGGCTCTTGGCTCTGGTACCAGGAATGAGTTTTCCTGTGCGCGTTCAAAATCGTATCATTTCTGCCTGTCTTGTCGGGTGGGATCGGTTCACCTTGAGTGATGTCAGATTAGGTCGCATACAATTATGGATTTTTATCGGATCCGAGGTGTGCTTTACGCGGATTAGATTAGAAATTAGATCCCTTGGATATCTTTATGAGTGGATCGAATTTTGAGAAAACATGTTGTGGTTGGAGTGATGTTCTGAGACATGCGAGTCTGCCTTCTCAACTCGATTCACATTTGAATTGGTAATTCCTCCACTTTAAAGAAATAAAACCCGTGCTCAAGAAAGTGGAAAATTGAGTCATTTTCGTGGAATTGATTGGGCAACAATTACGTTGGTTTTGTCAGAGTAAAGCTGGTGGTTTGAAAAGGGTTCTTGCAGGGAATTCAACATTTTATAGTGTTTTCAGTGTAACAAGTCACAGTGTAATTTTGATTGCCATTAGAACAATCTCACAGCAAAATGAATCTTCTCATGCCTTGACGAGCCAGTGCAATTGTTCTACTACCTTGTTTGTTTCCTGTCGACTAGGATAGCCACTAGCCAGTTAACAAATCAAGTTTTTACATAATCCAAAAATGTTAAGTGTTTTGAGAAAGTGATCTTCCTTTCTTTCAATATAACTAAAAGAAAAAAAAACTGTATCTTGCTCCAAGCAATTCATCTGAACAGAATATCCTAGCAGAACAACAGGCTAGAGTCAGTTTGTGTAAAAGTTATATATCAAGGTCTTGACATCTTGTTATAGGAAACGGTATTTGGGTCTACCAAAAATTTAGGTTGTGTAATTGTAACATTGGAGTTCATCAACATCCATCTTAGAAGGTGCATTTTTATGTATCCAGATGCTTAGGAGAAACCATTAGCTATTCATGAAACAAATGGTTGCTCCAAAGATATTGGATCTCAAATTGAACTGCCATGGAGTAGCATCATACCACCGAACCCTGACCTATTTTGATTAAGAACGGACAAAACGATCCCTATACATTTCTGTTTACCGGGAAAAGAAGAGCCAACTAGAACCCCTTCATGGACTATCCTTAAATACTATGCTGCCAAGGAGACAGGAACTACAAACTTTGGTCTTGATCCTCCATGGAATACAGTTAGTTGTATCTGGAAGCCTCAGCGAGATGTTCATGATAAATAGCATATGCCTCATTTTCAGCTATTAATTTCATCAGATTCTTGTGCTGATGGTATGCCCTCGTTGCAATTTGCAGCACAAGCCAGAATCCTGTAGCATTCAAGCTCACAAAGGTGATAGAGTTAAAGTCCACTACCGTGTAAGTTTGATATTCTGCTGTGTGAACTGTTTCCCCTTTTATGCTATAGACTGATCAGTTTCAATGTGGACTCTTTTTGATGAACTGGAATGCCTTTATTTTCCCTCCCTCCATTTCGCACTAACTTCCTTGTTTTAAACTTTGTCCTCTATTGCTCCTAAGAATTTTGCCAATTTCAACTATCCATGGATATCCCTTTTTTAAGTGGAGAACAAAAGTGATTTTCCTTTATGAGAAAAGGTACAATAGATCATTTTAATCCATTGTAAAAATGGCATTGCCTACTTGCCATAGCTTTCAAACTTTCACTAGAACTTGTTAATTTAACCACCCTAAGTTTGCTTAAAGAAGGTTTTAATAATTAATACTAGACAACATATGCTACATTCATCACTGACATCAATTTTCTTCCGAATTGCGGTGTTCACTTGTTCTTTTCTGTCATTTATCTACCAGGGACAACTTACTGATGGAACAGTTTTTGATTCTAGCTACGAAAGGGGTGACCCAATTGAATTTGAACTGGGCACTGGCCAAGTGATCAAAGGTAATCAAATTGGTAACGAGCCCCATTTGTAGATAGCCATTTCATTTATGCTTTGGTACTTCACTCCATAGGATGGGATCAGGGGCTTTTGGGCATGTGCGTTGGTGAGAAGCGGAAGCTGAAGATCCCTTCAAAGCTTGGCTATGGACCTCAGGGATCACCACCTACCATTCCTGGTATGTCATTTTGTACTTGTCTTTTCAGTTTAGTGTTGCCTTCGAGTTATATTACAGTCGTTTCAAGAGAAATTGTGAATGAAAATAATTATCATGTAATTGTGCATGGTGACTATCTGAGCGAACTGCTTCAATGCTCTAATTTTCTAGTCAGGCCGTTTTTACTACAGATTTGTGATCCTGGCGTTTCCTCTTTTGGTCTGCAGGTGGAGCAACACTCATATTTGATACCGAGCTTATTGCTGTCAATGGAGAGCCAGCCAGCAAATCAGACAAGGATGATGCTGGCAGTGAGCTTTAGATAGACTGTCTTACGGATCAAACAAAGTCTAGTTGTCAAATCAAATAGATGAGTGTACTAGAGTAGCGCAAATGCATTAGGGATCCCATAGAGAAAGGAACTTATTTTCTAGCGGCTTTCTGCTATTTCATAACTTCTTGTCCTGTCTAACTATTGACCTTTCTGAACAATCCCCTGATCTGTGATACATGTCTTATAGTTGCGGTGGATATTGGCTAGCTCTTGTAATACTTAAAAAAAAAAGAAGGGGGCGGCTGCATCAGGCCTAATGCCTAGCCGGCCTGAGCCTATGCCACCCCCATAAAGAGAGACTAGAGGGGAGGAGGCAAAACTTGATTTGCCTCTCCCCTCCGTGCTGTCGCCGCCGCCTCCACGCACCTGCTGTTGTCGTCGTCCAGCCATCGCGCTGTCGTTTCTCTGATTGTGCCTTGCCATCCCCTTCCTTGCCCCCTTCTGCTGCTGCCGCGCTACCACCCTTTCACCAGCGCGCGCTGCTGCTGCCTGCTGTTGTTGTCGCCCAGCTACTGCGACGCCAAGTGTGCCCCCAGCTCGCGCTCCTCTGCGTTCAACCACCAGTGTTGCCGCTTCTTGCTGCTGCTAATTGGTGTCGTCAGTCACCTGTGCGTAGCCTCTCTGGAGAGCTATGCGGATGTTAAGAGGCGAAACTTAGAGTTCGAATTAGGGGGTCAGGTGCTTTTGAGAGTTATACGATTTGGCACTAAAGGGAAGTTTAGCCTGCGATACATTGAACCATTTCTGATTCTGACACAAATTAGAAAGTTAGCATACCGTTTGGATCTTCCTAAGTCCATGGAGGGGTGCACAATGTGTTTCATATTTCTATGTTGAGAAAGTACTTAAGAGATTTGGAATATGAAATTGTTTTAGAACCGTTGCCCTTTAGACAAGATCTCACCTTCGAGTCTTGTCCAGTTCGGATTCTAGAGGAATCGAGAAAGTGTTGAGATACAAAACATTAAGGTTTGTTAAAGTGTTGTGGTCGCATCAATCTGAATGCAAAGCAATGTGGGAATTGAAATCTTGCATGCGCGAGACATACCCAGAGTTGTTCTCTACAAATACGAGTTAGAGTTGTTCTCAGTTCAATCCATTCTATTTGTTTTGTGTAGATTGCTGAGCGCTAGAATTCGAGATCGAATTCTATTAACGGGGATAGAATGTAATACTAAAAGAAGAAATGGGGGCGACTGGGCCAAGCTCAAGGTCTAGCTGGCCCAGCCCATGCCACCCATATAAGACAAAGACCGGAGGGGGAGGAGGCAAAACTCAATTTGCCTCTCCCCTCCGTGCTGTTGCTGCCACCTCCACACACCTGCTGATGCTATCGTCCCGCCGTCGGTGCTGCTATTTTTCCGGCTGTGCCTCGTTGTCCCCTTGCCCGCCCCATTTGCCGCAGCTGCGCTGCTGCTCTTTCGCCAGCGCGCGCCACTGCGGCTAGCTGTTGTCGTCGCCCAGCTGCTGCAACGCCGAGTGCCACCCCCAGCTCGCGCGCCTCTGCATCCGACCACCAGCGCCGCCGCTTCTTGCTGTTGCTAGCCACCACAGTCGGCCACCCGCACGTAGCCTCTCCTTCTCCTTGCCCAGCTCGGTTGCACGCTGCCACCGCCTCCCAGCCTTTCTCCCGGTGACCTAGTGGAGAAGGATGGGAGGGGGGCTAGTGGTGGCCATGGGAGGAGACGGCCAGCCAGGGGTAAGATCGAGGGAGGAGGAGAGGTTGGTTGGTTGGGAGGAGAAGAAAGGAGAGGTGGTCAGCTAAGTGAAGAAAAGGAAAAGCCGGCCATGAAGGGAATAAAGATAGGGAGAGAAGGCGAGAAAAGGGAAGAAGGAAAGAAAAGGAGAAGGTCGATCCGGAGCTTGATCTGCCTGTTTTGGCCGAGGAAAAGAAGGTAGAGTCCTGATCCAATCAATCGGGGCTAGGGTAATGCCCTAATCTCTCCTCCTTAGGGCTGTGCATTTTTCAGCAGAACTGAAAAAACCGAACTGGTCAATTCGGTTTGACCAGTTTTCGGTATTCAGTTTGGTTATCAGATTTTGGGATTTTTCTGTGTTCAAGTTTTTTTGGAAAAATCGGCTAAAAATCAAAAATACCGAACAAAACTATACTTTAAGTTATAACTCACTTCGAACAGAATAAGACTAAGGAAAATATTTATAATTGGCAAAGCACATCATTAATTATTATGCATTATTACTTTATGACTATGCCGTCGAATCTCCATACTCCATTGGAGTGTTTCTAAAATTTTAATTCTATTTCTAGTAGTATATGTATTATCGTCTACTTGTCTCGCTAGTTGCTATATCGTTAGCAATTTACGTTAACTTTGGTAAATACGGTATTTACCGATACCGCACCGAAATAAATTGGGATTTACCAAAATTGAACCGTACTTCTAAAAATACCGTATATAACCGAACTACTAACACCATATTTACCATATATATTGTATATACCGAACCGATTAAACAAAAAAAAACAATTGTATAGCCCTACTCCTCCTTGCTTATTTATCGATTCGTGTAGCTATTAAAATGCAAGTTATTAGGATTGATGCTCGTTGGGCTAATTGTGACTGATCTGAGTAAGTAATTATTAGCATATGTGATTTATAAGATGAGTGAATAATTGGTATGGGCATTAGATGTTGAATTGGTGCTATTGCCATCGATCCTGTTGAATTCTCGGAAAGGGGGAGGGAAGTAGTGCTACTTGTGAGGAATACTATAGTAGTAGTAGTAGCATCTGGTAATGTTAGTTGGTTAGATGACAAATTAATGTAAGAGCCATGTCTTTTGTTAGTATGTATATGTATCACATTAACAATGAGTTGAAATGGATAATGCTTGTTCGGTGGAGGCTCGGAATCCGTGCGCCCTCACATCATCCATAGGTTTAATCAGGCAAGTACATAGTAAATTGAGTTAATGATTACTATTAGTTTAAAGTGATGCGCTCCTTACTTTGACAATTGAGATAGTTATTCATGTTTACCTGTTTTCAAGATTGCTTTAAATTAATCCTTGGTCGATGCCATGATAATGGTACTAGTATGTGTTGTGGATGGCTATGGTTGGTATGTTAGCGAATGATGGTTAAGGAATCATGACATATTAAGATCCCCGCATGAAAAGGGTGGGTATGAAGGTTGCATTGCATGCATTCATGTCATGAAAATAGATGGCCTATGTGGCATCTATGGTCCACTTTGTGTGGACACTCCACGGGAGTGGAGATTAAGATCCCCGTATGAAAGAGGACAGGTTGTTGAGGTCCCGTATGAAAGATGATAGGCTATTGAGGTCCTCATATGAAAAAAAGATGCGCTATTGTGATCCCCGCATGAAAAAGGGTGGGCATGGGTGAGCATCGATGGGTGCTCACTCCACTATACCGGTATAGGCTAAAGAGATGAGAGAGATGTGAATGTGCATATGCAATTGCATTGTGATGAGGAGAGGTGCAAATGCAAAATGAATGGTTGATGAAAATAGGGAGAGATTAAATGAATGAGTGGTTAGTGTGATGGTGTTAGATAATGAATGTTACAGAATCACAGCCGTTGATTAAAACTTTGAATTTTAGTTGATGGTGTTAGATAATGAGTCTTGGACTTACGCTTACTTTGTTGACCTTTTTTTTAGTGTTCCTGATTGACGGTATACACGGGATAGGAGTAGAACTTGTTAATTAACAACTTAGTCACCCGCTAAGCAATTATGTTTAAACTTTTGTTAACTTAGCTAAACTATGGTTCATTACTCTGTTTAGTATAATCACGAGCTCGTAATCGTGAACCTTCCTGGCTGTGGGGCAATGAGGTTTGAGTATGTTATGTTAATTGTGATATAGAATCAGATACCTTAGTTATCTTATTGCAAGTTAGTATGTTATGGTTGTTTGCAATATGAAGTAGTTGGCTTATTGCAATGATTCTATATTCATGTATTGATTGCTCTCTATTGGTAGTCATATAAATGACGACATCAGTGTTGGACAGGTATATAAGACCATTCCCAAGGGCGAGGTTGGAGCTTGCCTGTTGACTGTTGTAAAAGGATCGATCTCAAGATGAATGTAAGCCTGCGCCCTCCTATACAGGACCTTCACGTTGGTGCTATCTAGCCCCAAAACCTGCCAATTAACAACCAAGCATTTTTGTTAGCACCAATCAATCAGTCAACATTTGATCTACTGGTAGGTACTAATGGGCAGGCAATCCTGCAATATGTCTACCTTCATGCAAAGCTTCTCAGCTTGCTTGTAATATTTGAGTTTCAGCTTGCAGGTTGCGTTGTTTAGGCTGCATGCAATTTTCAGTTGCCTGCATTGCCTTTTCTCATCCTCACTGAATGTGAATGAACAACCATACTCAATGTACTTTGCAGCATGAATCGGCTCTTTGCATTGTTCAGGACTGGGTGGTCTGACGGCAACTTATCCTGAAAGTACGTTGCGAATTTGCGATGCACGTCCTCCTACAAGATGCAAACCGCCGCCGGCATGGGCAGCGGCGCAAAGCCGGTAAGCCACAACTCAGCCTGCCTGCCGTGCGGAGTTGAGCCTTGCGCCCCCTGCCGACCGACGCACTGGCGAGGCGAGAGGAGGTGGCCCTGCATGCATGCGCGGCCGATGTGCCATAAGACTTCCTCACAAGTCACACCCCACCCCACGCACGAGTGAACGCCAACTCCGCCGCCGCCGCCCGCCGTCTCCGTCGCTCGCTTCGCAAGGTACCAGCTCTAACCCACTACGCGTGACTTCGATGGAGACGTTCTCGAGTTCGTTGCTCTAATCTCGATCGAATTGCCATGCGCACTTCTGTCGGTCTTCGCCGTGCAGACGGCGGTGCCGCTGCTGACGAGGAAGATCGTGAAGAGAATTAAGCGGGTCAAGCAGTTCAAGAGGCCCCTGAGCGACCGCTACAAGTGCGTCAAGGTAGCTCGCTCTCACTTGCCCATCCTGTATTCAAGAACTGCGAGGCGGCGTTTAGTTCGTTCGAGAGGCTCTAATAAATTCCTTCGTTTTGTTGTTGTGGAGTCATGCGATTCTTCCCATTTTGTTCAGGGCTTCCCTTGCTTGCACAGTTGATAGTAGATCTGATTTAGTCCCTGTTCAAAAATGTTGTGTCTTTTGGTTTTTGCCTAATTGCGAGAGAGATTAAGGGATCAAGGGATACTCACGTTGAGAAGCCACTTCGTTCAAAACAGCTCCTACAGTGATTCCTACAAACGGCTGTTAGAAACCACCTTAAAAAACCACTCTATTCAACTTCCGACTTTTAAAAGCTAAAAGCTAGAAGCCGTTTGTACCAGGGCATTAGATTAGATGCCGTATTGCTTTGCTACTTGCTAGTTCTGTCCGCGAAATCTTGGTTGCAAAGTAGTCTAGTTGTCGTAGGGTGTTTAGTGAGCATGGAGGGGATGGTTTGGTTGTCTAATGAACTGTGATGCATTGTGGTCATACAGGCGCCTATTTCAGTGGGCACGACGAATCAGTCCGTCGCACTGTGACAGTTGCTAGAAATTTGCATTGAAGCTGCGCTGTGTTCGTTTTTGAGGGTTCGCTGTGCATGTTGCGCTCAGCCTGTGTTTTCCACACGATACTGGACCTGATGTCTGGATCCATTGAGCTCCACTTTGAACCCACTTCACTTGTCAATGGGGCTGCACATGCCTGTTGCATTTAGCGTGATCATTGAATATTTTGAAAGCTTGTTGGGTCAGTGGTTACTTACAAGCGTCTGGGTCACCCATGTTTAGATCTCATCCTGTGTATGCCGACAATCGGGCGATATTTCGGGATAACAAAATCAGATACCCTCCAATTAATGTATGATTTCATCATGTTGTTTTACCATCTGGTGATGATATATGTATTTGGACAACTTTTATTTTGCTGAAAATGAATGTTGCATGAAATTAGCAAGAGATGCTTACATTTAAAATCTTTAATGTTTATCTAGCTAGAGTGCTATTCCAAGTAGCTTTGTCATGAAGGTTTATTCGGTTATTCCTTTGCGATATTTGTGCTCTTACGCAATATTCACTATCAAGCTGATTGCAATATTTGTCATGAAGGTATGCATTTTGATCTTCATCAAGCTGATTGATCTTGAGAGCTGCAGCTGTCTCCCACGTTCAGTGCTCTATCAAGTGTATGCTAAAACTAGTATCTTTCTGCAAACAGGACGTACTGTGCTGAAATCGCCCATAGCGTGTCCACAAAGAAGCGCAAGGAGATAGTGGAGCGTGCTGCACAGCTTGACATTGTGGTCACCAGCAAGCTTGCCAGGCTTCGCAGCCAGGAGGATGAGTAAAATATCTCGAATAGGATTTTTGATTGGTTCACCTGCAGTAGATTTATCCTGCATCAGGAATTTTGCTTTCCTTTCTGTTTGCTTCAGGATTCGATGTTGTTAACCATCTTGCTATCGTTAATGATTTGACTCTGGCAATGTATGGTTATCATCCTACAGCAATTTTGATGTGAAAGAATGTGGATTGCCCTTGTTTATTAGCAGTGGAAAAATTACACTTGCCGCTTTTGTTGGCTTCTGCGACTGTTAGCTGTGCTTAGCAGGGTGCTGCGATGTAGGATAGTGTGTTTTGTGCCACTATGGAAGATAGGAGTTCTTATTCATCTTGCAGCCTGCTCATTGGAAGTTGGGAAATGAGCATTGTAACCTGGAGTCACCTGTGCATGGTATGACAATACGAGAATTTCTGGCTTGTGCTTTGAGCCTTTGACATGTCAGATATGAACCTTGTAAGGCTATGCTGGTTCAATCTTTGAGCTCCATTTGCAGTGCACTCTGGACTAGTCGTGCTGAAATGCTTGACGGATTCAGTCGGTCGTTGTAGTCTTCATCTGGTTGTCACAGTGGCAAGATCCATGATGCTGAATATGCTAAGGATCATGCTCGCGCCCAAGGGGACAACCCCAACATTTCTTACAGAAAAAGCTACAGTTAGGGAAGGTCATGGAGTAGTTTGCAAAGTACAATAACCTTCCCTCGGTTCATGTGTTGCGAAGTTGTACTATATTTCAGCAACAGCCGAACCCGTGTATAGCAAGTCTCGCTCTCGATTTTCCAGCTCTTCAACGTAGTAGTATCGTGTAACCATGGCAAGAGCTCAACACTTGGAAATTGGCCTCAATTGCCGGCTCCTAGTTTCAGTCAGAGAATATGCACCTTCTCGCTTGAGATCCTCATCCACCAACGCGCCAGGCGTTATGCTGTTAGTTCAGATCCAAGCACCACTGAACCAACGACAGTGACAAAGTCAACTTGCCAAATGCATGCAATATGATATGCATTCATATAGTCAACTTGCCACTCTTTCAAAAATCAACTATGCATGATCCGTGTTTATCTCTGTTACAAGAACAACATAGAACAGCGCGGGAACGAGTAAATGGCTGGCCGCTTGCCGACACGAGCTCTAGCTCTTCGCCGTGGTAGGGTTTGGGCCTAGAGGAGAGGATGGCATGGGGAATGGGATCAGGTCAGGACTCGGGAACGAATGGGGTCTGCTATCTGGAATCATGGAGCAGCCGAGCAGGGAAATGAGGTCTGGCTAAGGGGTATTCAGAATAATGTTATCTTATATTTTTTTATTGTAGTTGATTTATTTTTTTATTGTAATTAAGTTGATTTATTTGGTATAATTAAATTTAAAAAATTAAAAATAGAAAAAACATACTACCCATCACGGACAATACAAAGGAATACGAGAAAAAAAGAAATACAAAAAATCCCAAAAATAAAAAAGAAAAAAACAAAATTAATGAATAGTTAAAAAAAGCAGAAGTCAACAGCTAAATTGAGTGGTGCCTAAACCAAACTAGGTGGATGGCAAAATAGACAAGTTACAATTAATTTCAGCCCAAACAATTCAAACATACTAGAATATGTCTACAGTGGCAACTCTAAGGTATTTAGTGTCTAGTAGTGACAAATTACTAAGAAAAAATTAAAAATGATAAATACTAAGTGAGGGATTTTAGGAGTGGCAAACCTTCCAACGAATAAACGTAGCCTACGACAAGCGCATGGAAGGAAGCTAAACTGCTCCAACAGCTAAAAGGAGTTAACACGGACAGAAGAGAGTCAGAGGTGGATCCAACGCTGCGTCGAACGGGCTTAGAGCTCATCCTACCGTTGGCCAAAATATGATACCCTTACAACATCGGCATCAATTCATAGAATGAGCCAGCCATTTGGTTTGTAGGTAGAAGAAGACTTTCTCCACAAGTCCTTTCTCCGTTTAAGTCCTGGGTTCAGGTACCAAGGATAAGATCATACCAAAAGATTTGCGTTTTGTGAAATAAGTTCCCTAAAGAAAATGCATTTGAAATACCCGCAGGAAATGGAAACTACCCTTTATGGCATCATTTCTCCTTCCCTGCCTGTTGAAATAATCGAGCAGCTGGAGTGATTAATCAACTGAACCAGACATTTTGCAAGGCTGTGTCATTGGATTAAACAAGTACAGCTTGTGCACTAAAAGAGCCCAGAAGCAGCACCTAATTCTGGTACGGTACGATTAGCCCCGCTCGTTTCGGTTTTTTTTGGCTTCTACTTCTAGTTTCTGCTTTTTTTTCACTATTCAGTATTTCGTTTTTTCTGAATTTTTTAGATATTTTTTTAATAAAAAGATAAATGTAAAAAAACCCAAAAAATCTAAAAAAATTCAGAAAAAGACGAATTACTGAACAGTGAAAAAAAAGCAAAAAAAAAAGTGAAAAGAGCGGGGTCTAAGAAGGATACTAGTTGCGCCACTCATAAATACTACTGTGGTACAGTGCCTCAACTTTTAAGAACAGCTCACACTTTTTTTCAATTTTAACCCTTGATGTTTTTTTATAAAAATAACTCTCTTCTTAAGTTTAAAAGGCATAGCAGATGACACATATCATCTGCCACACCACCATAGCTCGACAGGCTAGGTGGTGCACGTCAGGGAGATGGAGAGGCGTGGCAGCAAGCGCTGCTGAGCCAGTGCAGCTTGACAAGCTATTGCCAAATAGCACTAGCTCGGCAGCCGGTCGAGATTCCCGGGCAAGCACAGCTGGCTCGCATGGGCACAGGAGAAACCGTTGGTGCGCGTGGGCACAGGAGAAGCTGCAGCAGGTAGGCGCGTGTGGGCACGGGTCAGGGAATCTCATGGGGAGCTCGTTAGTGCATGGTTTGCCTCCGAAAATCACATGGTTAGTTACGCAACGCGATGCGGTGGTGCCACACGACGTGACATTATATTCTCGTTTAATTAGCGTGTTAATTACACTGTGTTTGCGTGCGTATAAAACACGACCTGCGATCGCATTGCTGCTGAGCGAGAGAAAGCGCAGCCAAGGGAAGGAATACCAAGCTAGAGAAAGCGTAGCCAGGGGAAGAAAAAGCGAGAGCGCAGTTGTAATCCTTCACAATTGGAAGCATTATGGAGCTGGTAAATACCTTCAGAAAAAAAGTATGCTAAAACAATTTTATGCATGTCCTCACCTAACTACGTGCTTGGCCTACTGCCGGGCTACGGCTACATGACAGATGGATCGTGTTGTCTGCCATGCCTTCCGAACTTAAAGAGGGGGTCATTTTTACAAAAAAAGAAGAGTTACTACAAAGCCATATATGTAAACAATTCCGACTTTCTATTCATCAGCTAGCCCAATTTGCAACTGGTGTTGCAGGCTTACTGGTGGATTTCAGACACCTACTACAACACTGCACAGCATCGCGGCCGCCAGTTAGGAGCCGTGCCAGTGCTGGATCGCGCTCGCCACAACGCAGAACATCTCACAATTTTTTTATTTGGCCCTATTGTGGTACCTTAATGTTGAAATTAGCTCCATACGACATAAAATTACAAATCTAGTCTTCTTATCGAGCGCGGAAGAACAAACAACTGACATATAGCTCCTACTGTGGCATCTGAGCGCGGCAGCAAGCTTCGACGACACCCGACTGTGGCATGGGCTAGGCTAGTTAACCTACTATTCAGGGGCACAGCGGCAGGGCGATGATGTGATCAATTAGCGCTCAATTAAGATTAGCGATATTAATTAGTGATTAGTGATGTAAATGCATGTATGGCTGCTGCAGCGGTCGGCTACTACTGTAACTTTCTACAGCGATCCTCAAACACGGTAGGTTTAAGTATAAGATTAGATTTATAATTTTATACATCTAAGTGCTAGATTTGCACAAAAAAATAAAGTTAGCTATAATACTATTTGTGCACTTTAAGTCACTCCCACGAGCTCGTCAGTACTGACGAATTCATCAACTCCATGCAATTACGATCCGGCTTGCACACGTCTGTATTCATGAATTAAACCACTCCTACTTCAATCAGGCTGGTCTAGACTCTAGACTTCAGAGTTGGTTTGCAAGATTTTTCTTGCCTAATTAACGCATGCAGGGGCGCTCGTTTTAACGATGATTTCTAATTTTTATTGAAATTTTACTGTAATAGACTTTTTTTACTATAGCTGATTTGACTTTTTGAGTATAATTAATTTTTTTGTAAAAAATATAAAAATAGAATAAACATGTTAACCTATTAGGGACAATACCAAGGAACACAGGAAAAAAGAAAATATAAAAAAGCCTAAAATATTTTTAAAAATTTAGAAAAAGATGATATACTGAATAGTAAAAAAACAGAAACTAGAAGTAGAAGCCGAAACGAACGAGACAACGCAACAGATGGTGTGACTCACGCGGCGACGTCAAGGTTAATTTGATTAGAGAACATAAGGTGCATGCAATTAACTGGACATACTGCCACAAAGTCTTTCCTTAGCAAATGACCAAAACTTACAATAGTTGTTTAGTCCGCCCTGTACATATCTTGTTTTACTGGGAGTGCTTCTGCGCCTTTCTTGTCTTCTGGTGAGAGGGAGAAAGTGGGAGTACGTGTTTGAGACGGATTATATTAAGGACCCATTCATCTCGGGTTTTTTTTAATATAATTTTTGATTTTTGGTTGAAATAACACTATAGTAATAGTTAGATTTTTTTAATTCATTTAATTAAAAAAAAAAATTATACCTCTAAGAACAATGCAAAAGAAAAAAACGTGCTAAAAAACTAACACGTTTTATACGATTTTTAGCTACTGTAAACTAGAATACAAAAGTAAAAAAATTGTTTAGAATTAGGCCTAAGGGGACGTTCGTTTTAGCGATGGCTTCTGGCTTTTGACTAAAATTTTACTGTAGTTGGTTTTTTTACTGTAGCTGATTTAGTTTTTAGATATAATTAAATTTAAAAAAATGTAAAAATAGAAAAAAATATGTTAACCCATCACGACAATACAAAGGAACACGAGAAAAAAAATAAAAATGCAAAAAGCCCAAAAAATCTAAAAAAATTCAGAAAAAGAAAGATGAAGCTAGAAACTGAAACTGAAAAAAAAGCTAAAATTAGAAGCTGAAACGAGCGGGACAAAGTCAGTGCTGCATAATGCCCCAAAGAAAAAAAAAATAGATCACTAACGTGTACGTCGATGCAGATCCAGCTAGGCCTCTTGTACTCGATGATCCATGATTTGCATGTGTTTCAGCTTCCTTTTGTATAAGCAGAAATCTTCCAAAATCTGCAAGCACACAGGTTTGACGATCAAAGACCTATTTGTTTGCTTATGTGTATGCAGCCGGCAAGGATGGCAAACGTCAAGTTTGCTTTGCTTTCTTATAGAAATATATGTGGGGTTTTTTTGTTGTGTCTTATTACTTATAGTTATAGCTTATATTTCTAACTCTAATGCAAATATTTATGTGACTACCGAGTGTTGATAAGTTATTTTAAAAAATTATCTTGATAAATCATTTCAAAATAATAATAAAAAAGTTATTCCATTTAAACCGAAAAGAGCTAAGCCATATATTGTGAATGCATGGTCGATCACTAACTCCAGTCAATCTGCCTGCACTCTTCAGATGGCACACCGTACGGTGGTTGGGGTGATCATCCAGTAGAGTTTGATTTCTGCCATTTGTTTTGAAATAAAAAGTTTTCTTTCTGGGAGCTAATTCAAAGTGTTCAATCAGAAATAATTGGTGAGGATCGGATTTTTTTGAAAACCACAAGATAATCCAAAGATCTCATCGGAATACACAATACTGAACTCGTGGAACTCATGCCGATTGCCTTTAATGAATCAGGCCCCGCTCAGGACGGCTTTCCGTCGCTGGCGGTAGGCGAAAATTTCATCAGAATGTGATCGCAGCTACAAGATGCCTTGCTACATAAAAAATTTCGATTTTTTTCGTTTTTAAATTACTTATACTTTTTTTTCCGTTTTTTGTTTTCGGTATTTTTTATATTTTTTACATTTAATTATACTCAATAAACCAACTCGGTTACAGTGTTTTTTCAACCAGTTATAGTGTTTTTTCAGCAAAAATCAAAAGCCATCGCTATTCCGATCACCCCCTCAGTAAGGCAATGGAATGGAAACCGAAGCTACTTACAGCAGGGAAATAAAAGCTTATTGATTTTAGGCAGCTCTATTATATCCAGAAGTATAAAGACCGGTTCATATTAGTTACAGCTAATTTTTTTACTATAACTAATAGTTTTTAATTAAAAATAAATAGTAGTGGTTGAAAGAAATATAATAAGAGTGTGGACGATGAAAAAGTAAGAAAAAGATGTGTGTGTGATAAGAGTAAAATGACTGAGATACATGTGCGTCTATGACTTCTATTTTGTCTCTGAAGTGAGACAAAAATAAAAAATAAAAAACTATTTCAAAAAATCAGAGGTTCATATTATTTCGGACTCTTCCAAACAAAAATAAGAAGCACGCTAAAATTCTCGTGGCCGCCTCGTGAGCTAGCTTTAATTTTGCATCCAAGTGCTACTTCGAGTGAAGCAATTAGGCGGGTGGTGTCCAGATCCATTTCTTTTCTGTTTTCTTTGAGAGGGTTTCGTAAAAGGGAAGGCACAAGTGCAATCATATCAACACGCCCACTTATTTCTTTGCAAATCATGATGTTACACATTCGCTAAATTCTCGCCCAAAAATCCAACGAGCTCCACAGTAAACCTGAAACATGTCAACATAGAAGCGGACCATTTCACATCGAAAGTCATGTCACAGACCAGACGACAACTAAGGGGACGACAACCAGGAGATGCTTAGAATAACGATAGGTTATAATTTTTTATTATAAATAAGATAGTTAGCATAACTAAATTTAAAAAATTAAAAAATAGATTAGCCTATTATAGATAATACAAAGAAACACAAAAAAATCCTAAAAATAAAATTAAGAAATAGTGAAATAAAAAGATAAAATTAAAAAAAATAATAAGATAAAAACAGAGACCGAAGTTATCGTCAAAATAAACAGAGCCTAATTCGATCACATAGTATTTTTCACCGATTAGTAAAATAGCCTCTAATCTTTTCGTGGTCTGATGTAAGCACAACTGCGACGGATCCTTGTCCCATCAGCGCGGCAGAGTCAGTGAGGATAAAAACATCTCCATCTCCGCAGCAAAAAAAAAAAAAAAAACCGGACCCGCCCATTCAATATCTCATTCAATAACAAAATAACTCTTTCTTGGCAAGTCCACAGCTCCCCGTTTCGGCTCATTCTTTTGGTTTTTTATTGGCTTTTAGTTTTGATTTATTTAAAAATCGAAATAAAAAGGATGAATTTTTCAAACGATTTTTCAAAGTAACTTTTTTAAACAGCTTTTTAATTCAAAATTATATACACTATTCTCGACCGTGTGTCCAGCGTGCATCACCGTCTCCATAAACGCAGTCAGAAACATCGACCATACGATGGCTCTAGCGAGGCTGATGCTGTAACCCACCGCCGCACGCACCCATCCCACCAACCTCACCACACCACCACACCGCGCTGCTCTCCACCGCCGCCGCGTCCACCACCACCCGAACCCCCTCTATAAATCGATCCGCGAGTCCACGAACGACCTTCCCGGTCTGCCTGCCTCTCCCACTTTCCCCAAATCCACTTCTTGACCTGCTTTGCGTTTCTTCCTGCGCGACCCTTGCGGTTTCTTGGCGCCGGGAACGATGGACAGCGACTACGTTGCCAGCCTGCTGATGAGCTCGTCATCCTGCGCTCTGGGGCTCGACTTCGGCGCGCCTGTGCTGGACGGCGAGTTCTTGGAGACGCTGTGCGGAGGCGGCAGCGGCGCGGGGTTCGCTGAGCGCGCGGCGAGGGTGTCCGCTGGCGGCGGTGGCGGTCTCTTTAGTATGGCGGGGGTGGCGGCGGGGAACGGCGAGCTAGGCGGCTCCCGGGAGGGGTCCTCGGTGTCCGACCCGGCGTGGGCTCACGCGAGGGACGCTAATGCCAGGAAGAGGAAAGCGCCCGCGGGGGCTAGTACTGGGAAGGGCAAGGAGGCAGCCTGCTTAAGCAGCAGCCCTTGCAAGGTGGGGAGCTTCAGCTTCGTGGGGGAATTCTGCCACGGACAAGCTTGCTGGAGTTCTCGATGTGATACTCTCGTGCTGAAGATATCGTCGGTTTTGGTTTGCAGGTGGGAGAGGCGAAGGGACCGGACTCGAAGATATGCAAAATGGAGGAGAGACCGGTGAAGCCCAAGGTGGAGGAGACGGCGGGCGATAGCTCGGTCGGGGACAGAGGGCAGAAGCAGGGCAAGGGGAAGAACTCCAAGCCGGCGGTTGAGCCTCCCAAGGACTACGTCCATGTCCGGGCAAGGAGAGGGCAGGCAACTGATAGCCACAGCCTTGCGGAGAGGGTAATATACCGGAATTTACTCGTCTCTGTCATTTCAATTATATGGCAAAATTGTTAATTTTTTTGGCTTGAGTGCAAAATTACTCACTGTCATTTGTGGTTTAATAGGTTAGAAGAGAGAAGATTAGCCAGAGGATGCAATTGCTTCAGGACCTAGTTCCAGGATGTAACAAGGTATATCATAAGATTTCTGAATGGGGCACTGCTGTGTCAAAAGTGTCAGTTGTTAGTTTGTTACCCATAAGTTGGCCAACTTGAAGAAATGAAATTCCCTATTGTAGGTGGTTGGCAAAGCGCTCATGCTTGATGAGATCATAAACTATGTACAATCGCTGCAGCAGCAAGTCGAGGTTAGATGCTGCCTACAGTTATCTGTGTCACACAATCAGAGTTTGTAGTTCTCACGGAATTCTAATCCTATCAATATCTTACGCTTTCAGTTCTTGTCCATGAAGCTTGCGACCGTGAATCCACAACTTGACCTCAGCAACTTGTCAACCCTCTTACACAAAGACGTGAGCGTGAATTACCTCATTTCTCGTGCATCTGGTCTATGAAACAATCTGCCCCTAACATGTTGTTTCCTCTGTACATTCAGATGTACCAAGCTTGTGGCCCTTCGGTGAGTTCGGTCCTTCCATTGGAAAGTGCTGGTGCAGCTTTTCCATTTTGTGACCAAGCAGATCTTTTCCAGTCCTTCGGTTCTGGTACTATGGAGAACCAATGCTCCCTAGGTCTGCTAGACACGGCTCTACCCCACACAGCCAACCCACAGTATGCTTTTCAAAAGCAGGTGATTGTTGCCTGAAGAATTGCAATCTACCTAATTATGAGAGTTAATATGCATCTTATCATAATACTATTTACCTCTTTTTTTTCCTCCAAGGGATTTCTGGGAGAAGGATCTCCAAAATGCTTTGTGTATCGACAATGAGCAGAGCCAGGAGAATGGGGCTTCAGCACTGCATTTTGATGGTTTGTATAATGGATGACGGTTCACTTGTATTGCACGCCTTGGTAATTACCCTAGCCTAACAGCCTGTATGGTTCAATTGACACAGGTCAGTTACAAGGAGCAGATCATACAAAGATCGAGTTCTAGACCATCACTGATAATCACCAAGGTCGATATTTTTTGTACATAGGAAGAATGGCAACTATGGCAAGTGAAGCTCCTAAGCTAACAGTCTTTAGACTTCAGGCCTGAGAACTGATTAATTTTATCGTATGCTGGATGTACGGCAGCTTGATTCTTCCCATATTTATGAGATTATATGATCTCACAAGTAGTAGTTTATGTACTAGATATGGTGCAAATATTACAAGTACCATCTCTCTTCTAATATGTAAGAGCTGGCAGGGATTGGGATGATACCATGTACTGTTGCATTTTGCCTTTAAATGGGAAGTATGAGATATTTATGCTCAACATATTACAAATGTTTCTTCTGCATCTTGTTGCAACTGAGTTGCCACGTTATTACTGAAGTAATTTTATTTGAAACAAGATCATTAATGAAATAATTACAGTGATACATCTTGAAGGCTCATCACAATGAAACAGTGCTCCATAAATTCTTACGAGGTTTATAACCTGTATACTTACAGCTGTTAAAAGCTATAACCAAGTTTGATTTTACCTTCAAAGCCATTTAATGTCTGCTTGCCTGCCTTCAGTTCATGCCTTCAACCATGAGTAGCAACCAGCTTTCCTGTTCAGCCAACTCACATCAAGATTCATCTACGTAGGGAAATGGTTATAGTTGTTTCATGTCTCGCAAGTTTGTTAGGTTTGCCATCGCTTTTTTCGCTGTTGCTGGATCTCATTTCGTGGTACTGAACTATGCTGCCGTCATCCGTGCCGGCAACTGAATCTTGTTCACTTTTGACAAAAATGTCACTGTACGCTTACTACTTACTCCAATCGTCCAGATTACACTTTTCCCCCGGTTCTTACACTTTTTCCCCATTCTTTGTAGTTTTGTTAGCATGAAAACATTTTCCTACATAGTAATCCAAGGCTACATGCACCAAAGTCTTCTAGTGTCAGCATCAGGATCAGGCTTTGCTGCCTCCCTATTCTTGTGCCTAATTTCTACAGGTATCTTAAAAAGAGTCATCTTTTTTTATACTAATTTATGCAGTTAGGTTCCCTGCCGCGCTCGGCTCTCCCTGGAGAAAGCCAATTGATTGTACAACTTTTGTAAGTTTGTCCTCTCTGGAAAATGGACAGGCTGTTGAAAATTGATGGCTGCAAAGTATACAGCTCATGACACGATCCTATACAATTTCAGTACTTGAAACACATAAGCCAACACTGTATCAAAGGCTTCAAGGTTGAAGTCCTTTCTTACAAGAATACTTTTCCCTGATGCTTGAAGGTGCCACTGGGCCACTATTTGTAAATGGAAATTCTACCAATAAATTCAATACTTGCATAAGCAATAGTTCACTGAAACTTAGTTGTAATTTCTGTCAATTTTCTTATTTAAAGCTCGTCTACTTCAATATATTTCCACTTCATATCGTCTCTATTTACCATATTTAAGGATGTTAAACCCACCTGCTTAAGCCGGGTCATTTTGCAGCTAGCATCTGTCTGCATTTACCATATTTGGTGTCTGTGATCCCTACTTAAACCAGCTAGCTTCAGCAGAGTTTGCATTGTAAACTGCAAACTGTTGGTCCAATGGAATACTGCTCAAGGAGCCCCGTGCCCTCATCGATTTCATTTGGAATTGATCACCAAGACAGTCCCGTACTCCCATTAATTGGTCAAGCGTCACAACCCAGGATGCAAGGTTGGCTGCACTGGACATCACCATCACCTGCCAAATTTGCTGATCTTGTGATGCACTCCATATATATCCTTTGGCCTTTGACGTCTTATTAACTTCAAGGCCTACCAACTAGGATTCTTAGATACACCGATACCGCAATACATCATTTCTCCCAGATTCTAAGTTCCATATATAGCTGGAACTGGCTACCCGATCAGCCAGATTCTAAATTCTCTGCTCGGCATTGATGATTGGGACATCGAGGACGGCCACGTGAGAGAGAGAGAGAGAGAGAGAGAGATTTCGAAGCCTTTGATGCACCTGGCTGACTGAATCAATGAAGTTCAATTGGCGGCTTTGTCGGACAATCAGCCGTGGCTACTGCTCTCTTCTCCCGCCGCTTATTCATACAGGCACTGGATTCGAACCACTGAAGGATTTCGAGTCTAGCAAGAAGACAGATGCGCTAACACGCAACGAGCAAGCAAACGGATGCACGTGCTAACACCCGTACATACACACATATGTATGTATGCATGCATGTGTGTGTGTGTAAGAAGCCTCTTTTCTACTCCTAAGAGTAGTTATTTCTTATGTCATATCTCACAACGTAGAGAGTATTTCACGTAACAGATGGTATGTATATGTAGTATATAAGTATACAAGATAATCTAAGTGGTATGTATATTTTTTTTAAAAGATGGTGTGTACATTTCTTAGACATACTTCTTTTTATATGCATATATGAAGGTATTTACAAAATAAACTAAAAACTATAGATTCTCCTATAATTTTTTGTGTAGTTCACATTAGAGTATCTTATAATTAGTATATGAGTATATTTAAAGTGATAAAGAAGTATGTTAAGTTTGTTTAAATGGTATATTAAAGGTAGGAGTTATTATACTTAGCAATAGAATGCATTTTTCCTACACACACAAAGAGAGAAAGACAGTATAATTAACTGGCACACCATGGTGCCTGGGCGCCATAATCTAAAATAGGTATTTTTCCATGTATCGTGTGCGAGAAATTTCAAAATTTTTGGGTGTCGAGTATAAATAGTTTATTAACTAATTCAAATAAGTTTGAATTAAAATTTGAGCCATAGTTGCCTTTTTATGATAGTTTGATTATAGGTATGTGCTAATTTTATATAAAAATCAGCAAAGCATGTGATTTAAATTAGTTCAAAATCTTTAAATTCGAGTATATTTTTCAAAGATATACATTTTATTTAAATTGTTATAGATCGGTATATACTCTAAAACTAAAATTTTCTAAAAATATACCTAAATTTAGGTTGAATTTGCGTATTTAAAATCATAGTGCTGAGAAACATAAATGAGATATAGTATGTCACACACAAATAGACATAAAAGAGACAATAACAAAGAAAATGAAGAAGCAAATAGGCTAGCTCATCTCGCAGGCCCATCAACTCATAGCAAGTGACCAGGGCCGGTCTTGAGATTTTAAGGGTCCGAGGCGAAACTAGAAATAGGGGCCCTAGTATAAATATCTAAATATAAATCTACATACACACACACACACATATATATATATATATCTAATTTTACCAACAAATACTTAAAATGTGTTATATATTAAAGAAAAATTCATATCAAAGAGTTTATAGTTATTACCTTAAAAATTTCTTCCAACATTTCTAGATACGAAGTCATTGATGATGGTATTGATATCAATCTTATCCAATAATTTCTTCTCAATGCATAAAGTTGCCAAACCGTTTAACCTCTCTTGAGACATTGTTGACCTTAAATGATTCTTCAACTATTTCAACTTTGAAAAGCTTCTTTCAGCTGATGCCATGCAGGTGCAGGTGCTCTTTCAACAATTTCAACAATATTAGCCATGCAGGTGCTCTCGTATTTCGAGTTCAGATGGTGGTTCATGCACCCACATCACCTCTCTTGTGTGCACAAGTCTCTTCTAAATTCTAACACTGGAGGAGAAACATTAATGATCAGTTGTGTAATGACAAAAGGTCTATGGTAGAATACACTAACTCAAAAGACATCAAGATGTTCATACAACTTATTTATGCGAGTAATACTAGAAGTGCAATACAAAAGTCAATGCTTGCTATTTTTCATCTGTGTACAGAGGTTAATGCCATGGTTATACATAATTCAAGTCTGTTTCTTCAGATAGTGTTTTTAATAAGAGCATCAGAACTCAAAATTCATGGCATATGCAGTTGCGTAGTGGAGGCATTTGTCAAGTGCGATTTCTTCAATCTCTTAATTTACCACAGTTAATGACACAGACTAAACTTTACTGATCTGATTTTAAAACATGATATATCCGAAGGGTGCACACCTCTTTAAACAACATGTATTAACGGAGAATTCAGCACCATTAGGATAGATAATAACACCTAGCCAAGAGTAGCCTGAAATGAGAAAACTTTAGACCGAAATGCATATATACGTAGGTAGAACACATTTAGAATTGCTGATCATGTCAAGTCGTAATAGATTAAGACAAATGGGCATTCCCTATCCAATGTGGCCAACTGCGCACTGCTGTGGGCTATGCTTTTCAACGAGCATGAGTCAAGACTCAAAGAAACCAGAAGCAACTAGTTGAAAAGTTAACAAACAAAAGGAACAGGCTAACACGACGAACGAAGTTCTGCGCGTCATTCGCTGAAGAAGTTGCTTTGCTCGCGCGCCGACCACGACGACGATGCGACACACAGCCGAGGCGGTGACCCGAGCTCTTCCGCCTCTTCGACTCTTCCCCGGTGGCGGCTTGCTCCCACGGTCCCACAACTCTGCGTCTCGTGTGCAGTGCAAAAACAAAAGCCAAACAAACAGCAACAATGAGAGCGGGCGTGCAGATCGTTAGGGCGCGATCCGCGGCGACGGAAAGCAGGAAATGAAAAGTCTATTTTTGCATGCACGAGGCGGCGGCGACGGGAAACGAAAAGGCGGTGGCAGACGGAAGCCACGACGGAAAACGCAAGCCGCAGGGCGAGAATCGTGGGGCCCCGGATTTTGGGGCCTAGGCGCGCCGCCCGCTTGCCCCTCCAGGGCCGGCCCTGCAAGTGACTTACGGCATCTAATCTACTATTGCCTCAAATGTCTCCACAATTATGTGCTTTTATTCCTGCTGACCTTAGCCATATCTCTTGCCTCCTAGCCGTTGCTGCCCTCACCAGCTCCTGGCTGCCGCTGGCTATACCACACAACCACAGTCAAGAAGGGAGAAAAGGACTAGTGGGAGGACTTACCATGCGTGAGGACCAGGGGCGCCGCCTCGCCGGCAAGGAGAGGGGTGTTGTGCGTCGACATCTATAGGGGGAGAGGAATGTTGGCGTGGGAGCCTGAGGGAAGAGAGGAGTAGGTACGGTGGTGTGGGGGTGAGATGGGGGCAAGAAGGGGCTGCAGGATGGGAATAAACGATTTCAACATCTTCTTGAGTTGGTAGAGGCATTATGGTTGAGAGCTATCGGGGATGTATCTGGCTATAGGCCTGTTTTTTTCAGCTTCTCAAAACGGTTTTTGGCTTTTGCTATAGTACCTAACTTTCAAACGAAGTATTTTTTTAAGATAGAGTCTACAAGTTAATTATAGTACACGTTAAAAGCCCAATATCTGTACCATCCAAAATCGTAAGCGAGTATCTCTCTCTCCGTAATCTCTATCGCAAACAGCTAAAATTCAAAATTTTCAATCAAAAGCCATAAGCCACAGCCAAAAAGAACATGCATTCTGTTTGTTGGTCCTAAGTCAAAAGCCATAAGCCACAGCCATAAGCTATAGTCCCATGCCACAGCCATAAGCCATAGTCCTATGCCAACTCCCAGTTTCCCAGCGTAGGCAAAAGTCAATTAATTGGTCAACACACTGTTTGTTGTTAAATCACCATACACAAATCTAACCCTAATGAGAGATCATGTTATTAAACAAATGTAACACCCTGAAATATAAATCTTGCAGATAGGCATTAACACCCTGAAATATAAAGCTTACAGATAGGCATTCTGTTTATTAAAATCATTGAAGTGCCAAACCACCATATAACAGGATAGGGACAAGCAACAGCATCTAAATTTGCACGTTTAACATTTTCTGATCAAGTGATTATAAAACTAGTACCATCACTTGATATGGGTATATTGTGCCATAAGTGTAATAAATTGGTCAGCATATTAGCATAAGGTATCTGAACTATGAAGATCAAAGTAGATGACTGCCTTCACGAATGTGCAGTTTGGCACAAAATTGTCATAACATGAAGACAAACAGTGTAAAGAACCTAAACACACATAATTAAGGCTTGAGCGGCATTCCACTTGAAGATAGCATATAGAAACATTCTAGTCAGTAGCAGGGGGTGTTACCACTTACCAGTGGGGACGGAGAAGGCAGCAGTCAGTCAGAGGCTCAGAGCTCGAGCTGGAGCTCACCGTGGGGCATGGGCCCATGGCGGGAGAGGAGGAGAGGTGGAGCCGCGCAGGGCCACAGGTGTCCACGAGACCACGCCGCGGCGACGCCAGCTGATTGGCTGAAGCGCGTGGTATGGAGACTGGAGCTGCAGCCTGCAGCTGGAGACTCAGGCGAGGATGCGCGCGCTGCGCCGCCGCGGGAGGAGAAGGCCACGACGCGGCGGCGGTGGAGGCGTGGAGTGGTGGTGGAGGTCAGGAGGTGGAGCTGATAGTTAGGGTTAGGCAATAGCCAGCCGCAAAGGAATTGGGGATAAGGTATTGGGGGATCAGCCGCACTGCTACAGCGCCACACAGCCGATCGGCGTGAATCGCCGCAAATGGGCCATGCCCACGCCACGAAGCCAGACGACTAGCGCTAGTTTGGGTCGATGGATCGGTGTTTGGCCACCAGATTCATCGAGCAACCGCACCCATGTCTCCATCGACTGTGGCAGTGTGGCCCCAGCACTGATTCAAAGCGGCACGCACGTCGATCACGTCCGCGTACCTGCCCGGCTCTGCACCTGTGCCCAGGGGCGGACCGACCGGTGGGTCAGGGGGGCTGGCACCCACCCTACCTCCGCCGGAGAGTGGGTAGCCCCCTACCTCCGGCTGGGGCGTCACGCCGCCACCGTCGGCGGCGGCCACTGCCATGCCTGCCACCGGTTGGGGCTGGAACGGTGAGACCGTGCCAGGCAAAAGGCCAACAACAACAAGGCATGAAATAAAGTGCCAATTTAGGCCCAAAACAGCATTGTAGCAAAGTGTAAAGGCCTAATCTACAAAGCCCACCAAGAAATACATACTCAGATCCAATTCGGCCACAATACCACACCACAGCAACGGCAAAGCAATTCGGCCACAGTACCACACCAGTACACCACAGCTACTCCTCACCTCTTACAGTTGGCGCGATCCGAGAGTCATGGAGTGGCTGCGCTAGATCTCGGGAGGCAGGCGGGCCAGAAGAGGCGTGGAGCAACGCGCTGCCACGCCGAGCCGCCGACTGTGCCGGGCAGCCGGCGCGGCGAGGAAGGCGCGGCGCCGAGGCGCGAGCGGGACTTCGAGGCGGCGCGCCGCGCCGCCTAGCGGCGAAGTCGCCGGTCGGCTCAGCGGAGCGCGCCCGAGGCCGAGCGCGAGCCGGAGGACTGCCGGTTGCCGCCGGGCGCTGGCCGCCGCCGCTGGCTCGAGGCGCCGCGCGTCGGGCCTAGTGGTTAGTCGCTGGTCGGGATCGGGTGGAGCGGCCCCAGAGGCCGGAGCGGGCGAGCGGCGGAGCCCGGAGGGACCTGACCTACCGGCGCTGGGCTGCTGCTAAGTTAGAGCCTTAGAGGACTGAGAGAGTGAGTGAGTGACTGAGAGTGAGCCGCTGTGCTGACTGAGTGATTGCCGAGTGATAGAGTGAGGCTTTTGCCTTTTGAACCTTTGGTTTTGAGGGAAAGGATTGAGACTCCGAGAGGGCGGAGAGGCCGAGAGCATCACTACATCAGAGCAGCGAGACCGAGAGCCGACAGCACACATCAAGTCCAAGAGGTTATCACAAATGGTATGTTTCATCATTTTTTCAATCTTTATAACTATTCACAAATGTAATTTCTGATTTTATCACCAAGTTTGCTAATTTTGTGTACAGATAACTGTTTACATATATTTTTGGGTTTTAGGAGGCACATGATCTATTACTGAGATACAATCTTTGTTGTATTTTGTATTTCTACTATATCTCTATTTATACTTATGTGTGATTTTAGATTGCAAAATATAGTTCACTTCATATTTAGTGTGTTTATGTTTCATACATCATATTCCATTAGCCCCCCTAAAATTTGATTCTGGGTCCGCCACTACCTGTGCCGGCAGGCTCAACATTCGTTGCAGGTGCGTGCCGTGGCTGACGCCATGACGGAGCCCTTCTCCCTACACTTGGTACGACTATACCATGCTATCTTCTCTCCTCACATCACCCTATTCTGTAATCGGTAATCTTATGACTAACTCCAACTGCTTTTAACCTTCTAGTTATGACTTTTATCAAAAATTATACTGTATCAGCTGTTAAATTTTTCTAAGAAAAAAAATTATTATATCACCACAGACAAATACAAAGTAATAAGAGAGAAAGAAAAAGACAAAAAACCAAAATAAAATAAAAATAAAAATAGAAAACATTACGTTCCAAGTAGCTTTCATCTTAAATAAATCATAAGCTAAAACCGTTTAGGCGTTCAGAACAGCGATGATTTCTGGCTGAAATTTTACTATATCTGATTTATTTTTTTTTACTGTAGTTTAGTTAGCTTATTGAACATAATTAAATTTAAAAAAATAGAAAAATAGAAAAAACATGTTAATCCATCACGGATAATGCAAAGGAATACGGAAAAAAAAAGAAAATATAAAAACCTAAAATATCTAAAAAAAATCAGAAAAAGAACAGCTGAAGTCAAGTAGCTTCAGTAGGAAAAACTGGTATTGTCTAGCGGCCAAAAAATATAATTGTAGACCAACCCTTCTTTCAAATCCCGTCCTATCATCCCTTTTTCCTAGCATCCTTAGTCAACGAGCAAAAGTATCTTCAGAGATTCAAAACTCATTACTCATGACGGTTGCATGAAATTGATCTGAAATATATGCTTTAAGTCAAGACCAAACACCAAGAATACCGAAACATTTCAAGTACAAAATCCATCCTCACAAACCTGAAGCACGCGGGGCAAAACACACAAGTTCAGACTCATAGGAAGATATGTCACATTGTTGCACACTTCATGATGTCCAGCTAAAACTAGATAGTATTCGCCATCACTCATAGCAAAATGATTGTCCATACAGGAAATCTAGCAGCAACATAAGAATGGTGCGAAAATTTCTCAAAGCAGGGTACTGTCCTACGACCAAAACTACTCGTCCTCCTGGCTGCGTAGCCTGGCAAGCTTGTTAGTGACCACAACGTCAAGCTGTGCAGCACGCTCAACAATATCCTTGCGCTTGCGGGTGGAAACGTTGTGAGCAATCTCTGCGCAGTATGTCCTGCTTGCACAAAATATGGCATAAGCAAATATGGCATTTCAAAAGTTTGAACACAAGTAGCATATTAACAGTACAAAAGTACGAGTACCAAAACAGTAGCATTGAGCTCCCCCACCAAATCAATTTGGTAATGTTGGAAAAATAGACTTTAAGCTCTCTGACCAACGATTATATTACTATGATGATTGCTACTGTACTTTTGCTTGACTATCCACCCTACTAGGAGACTACACTTTCCTCCAGATAAGTGCCATCGTAAGTCATAGCTAAACATTCTACAATAATTATCAAGTAAATTCCCAATGCATGGCATCTTTAGCCACCTATGAAACTTCTAGATGGGAGGAAAGATAAAATTTACCTGTTGTGCATCATAAGCAGCTCCAGCTCAGAGACATTGTGGACAACAAACTTCTTGAACTTGTTGGGAAGGTAGTGCCTGGTCTTCTTGTCAGAACCATATCCAATATTGGGCATCAAGGTGCATCCCTTGAACTTCCGCCTGACGCGAGAGTCAATACCCTTTGGCCTGCGCCAGCTTGGCTACAGGAAACAGTATCAGCGAAAATGAGCCCTTTCGACCACACCAACAGAAAATGGCAATGCTACATGAGGCAATTAATTCACTCAAGAACTAAAAAATTCTGCATAGTTCTCCTTATGGGCTGTCTGCCCTAGAGGCTATACACACACATCTCCCGAAGATTGATTGCCAGATAAAATATGGGGAGCAAAACATGGGCAAGGTTGCACATCAGTAGCACAATTTGAATCTACCCAGATATGAATGAACCAGTTACAGACATTTCTTCCCCATTCCCACAATACATCATTACAGCTTACGAAATCTTCAGTTCGATATTTAGCAACAGTTCATCACTATAATTTAATCTCCCTTGACAATTAAAGGGTGCATTGGTCTGCTGCAACTACTGCTAGAGACTTCGTTATCGTAACTTTTCTAAGTTAAATAATTTTTCTATATTATATTACTTTTAAACGAAATATTTTTTAAAGTGGAATCTATTAGTCAATTATAGTATATATTATAATAATTTTATTTATATCAGCTAAAATTAATATCTTTTTCTCTATAAATTTTTTATAAACTGTTATAATTTATAAACCAAAATCAAAAGCTTATTTGAACGGGTAGAATGCGCGCAGTCCAGGGATTCGTCACAACGGCCCAGGAGTCGTTGAGAGGATGGGTGCGTTACCTTGACGCACTTGTAGCGGTCGCTCTGGGGCCTCTTGAACTGCTTGACCCGCTTCTTCACGATCTTCCTCGTCAGCAGCGGCACCGCCATCTGCAGGGCGAAGACCGAGAGAAGTGCGCATGGCAATTCGATCGAGATTAGCAGCGAATTTGAGAAGGTCTCCATCGAAATCACGCATCTGTGAGTTTGAGTTGGTACCTTGCAAAGCCTGCGACGAAGCGTGCGCGAGGCGGCGGCGGCGGCAGAGAAGCAAGCCGTTCGTGGGGTGTGAGGGGGTCGGTCTTATTGCACCGCGAGAACCCTGGACTGTGGGTTCGGTGAGATGAACGGCTGCGCTGCGGTCTCAGATGATGGCGGGCCGCCCGCGCGGACATATATGCTGGGCCGACGAACGACTCGCGCTGCTAACCATCAACCACGGGCCGTACCAACGTCCGGACGAGCCGATACAACGACTCCTGGGCCATTGTGACGAATCCCTGGACTGCGCGCATTCTACCCGTTCAAATAAGCTTTTGATTTTGGCTTATACAGTTTATTAAAAAATTTGTAGAGAAAAAGATATTAATTTTAGCTGATATAAATAAAATTATTATAATATATACTATAATTGACTAATAGACTCCACCTTAAAAATATTTTGTTTAAAAGTAATATAATATAGAAAAATTATTTAACGTAGAAAAGTAAATTTTAAAAATTAATATGAATAAGACCGTTTTTCCTTTTAAAAAAATTAGCTAGGCTGTTCGGTCGGCGCCAAGACGGCTGTTGGCACGCAGCACCGGCCACCGGGGCTTGGCCATTTCGGCTGTAAGGATGGGCCGCGCACCGCGCGCCGGCGCGTTGCATTGTCGCGCGCAGGAGGCGAGAGCGACTACGCTCGGCTATCTCACGTCACGCCGGTGGGCTGGCACGGGGCGCACGGCTCAGCTCCCGTCGATCTCATGCCCGCGTCGCGCGCGCATCGGCACGGCATGCAGCCCCACCGTAAGGCTAGCTGCGTCGCGCCGTTGCCCTTGCCGGCTGCGGCGCCGGCGGGCTGCTGAACCTTGTGGTTTTGCAGGCGGAGGTGCATCGCGATTCGCAATGTCCTGCCTACTCCTGCCCCTGGATCATACGCTAGTCTCGTTTGGTCTCGAGGAGCGCGTAGGCACGAATCTTCAAACCCAGTTGGATCTTTATTAACCACGCCAAACATAGGGAGACACGAACAAAATACTTCGGCTCATCTTTCTGTAATAACTACGCCACCAACGTAGGATCTGCGGTAGGATTGGATTGGGCACTCCCACTGTAGTAAAGTAAACAGAGTCCATAGCATGTGAAATAAACAAAAAGGCTAATATAGAAGAACAATTAAGACAACATATTGCCTATTTGAGAGGAAAGAAAGATAGGAATTAGTAGAAAGGAGAAATGTGGTACTTGGTAGAAAGGATGTGAGGTAAGAGAGAGAAAAAATTAATGAGTGAGGTCGTTGCTAGATAGAGTTCAAAATATTAGGAAGATTATTTCTAGTCTATCTATATGAAATGATAAGCTATAAATATTGGTACTAAAAGTGCCCTCGCATGCTTTGCTTGCTTGTTTATTAGGGAGGGAGAGAGTGGCCTCACACGGAATCGGCAAGAAAAAGATAAAACTAGTATTTATTTAAGCTGCAGCATCGATACCGTAACTAGATCGGATCATCAATCCAATGGTTCAGATTCACTCTGCACACAGCATCAATGCAAGTCAAGGTTTAACAGTTTGACCAAATTCATCTGGTAAGCGCTGTCTCGGAGCCTCAAACTGAATCAGCAGAATTAATGAGGTGCTGACTACACAACTCTAAAAGGTTAAAACAAACAACACCCTTTCCACAACAGAAACAAACTCTCTTATTTCAACCCCAAAACAGAAAACAAACGAAAAAGAAAAGAGACAAAGAGTACCAAGAACTACAACCTCCTACGTCCTTCCACAACACCGGCTCTACGAAATCATACAATCACCAAGAAACCGGCCAATGCCAGAAGCATGAACACCGGAGCCGACGCGTACTTGGTGGCCGCAGCCGACTTCCCGCCGGACGGAGCGGGCGATGCCGTCGTCCCCATGCTACCAGCCTGACCGGACTTCCCCCCGGCCACCGGAGCAGGGGCGGGCTCCTCCGCGCCACCGGCGAGCACGAGCTTGCCCTTGGCCTCCAGGTTCTCCTTGGCGAACGCGTGCTTGGCCGGCGCCCCGCTGGTCACCGTGGACCCCACCTGCCAGATGTGGTTCACCGCCTCCATCCCCTGGTGCAGCTGCAGCTTGCCGTAGAGCCGGAGCTTCCCGCCGCTCTCGTCGGCGGCGAGGTCGCTGACCTTGAAGTCGATGGGCGTGGACGCACCGCCAAGCGGGCCGTACCCGGTGACGTTGTACGTGTTCACGACGTAGGCGGAGGAGGGGGCGCCCTTGAGGGCGACGAGCGCCTGCGCGCCCTTCATGCCGTCGCCGGTGGGGTTGATCGCCCACGACACCCAGCCGGTGCCGCTGCCGCCCGCAGGCTTGGCCACGAACGCCACCGAGAGCGTCGAGACCTTGGCGTCGTAGATCCAGTGCAGCGTGGCGCCGAGGCTCGGGAGGTCGGCGCACGTGGCGTAGCTCCTGCCGCCCGGGAACTTCTCGCTCTCGCAGCTGCTGGCCTTGGCGCCGCTCGAGGCCAGGAGCAGGACGGCCAGGAGGATGGCGCGCCGGCGCTGCGTCGCGGAGGCCATTTTGGACGGTGCGCCGCGTGGGTCTAGAGGCTAGAGGTGTTTTTGGTTCTTGCGAGGCGCCGGGAGTGCGAGGAGAAGCACATGCAGGGGGGTTTATGTAGGCAAGGGAGCTAGGAAACGAGTTGGGGTGGCCATGGGAGTCTGCAATGTATTCGGAAGATTGTTATGACCATTTTGGGGGTTGACTTGTTCGTTTAGTACGTTGAAATAACATGCAACCTTGTAATGGCAGGAACGTTGCGAAGGGAGAACAGTCTACTGTGTCCTCAAGGTTTCCCTCCACCCTCCCTTTCGTCCCTCAACTTTGTAAAATGCCATTACTTTCGTCCCTACACGAAGTCTACTGTGTTTTTAAACTTTACTTTTCAAGTTATAGAGGGACCTCAGTCCACATGTACAGGATGAATGGGATCCTACGTGAGTCAGCCAACAGGCAAAGTTTGTGTTGCCCCTTTGTCTATTCCACCATATATATGCCATTACTTTCCTACGAAACAAATCAGTTTTCAACCATGTATTTCCTCTTTTCCGGGCATACAAATACTAGTCTAGTTATATAGTAGACAGTTAGCCAAAGCTCCCCCACGCGTGCTCATCAACCTGATGGGACCGAACCATCTAAGGGCACTGCACAGGTCAAGGGTATTCTTGTCTTTACACTCACCTCCATGCATTAAGATCCCACTCATCTTGTACATGTGGCACGTGATGTGGACCACAGTCCCTTTTTGACCTGAAAAAAAAAAGTTGAGGACCCACTTTATCTTTTCCAAAGTTGAGGGACAAATGTGAGCTTGGAGGGAAACTTTTGAGAACCACATTGGCTGCTCTTCCTATTGAGAACTTCTAACACATTTCATATTGTTGTGTTTTCTTTAATCCTAGATTGATTTTATAGAGGTTTTTGGGTCTATCCTCTATTCCTCTGTCTTCTCTATGGTGTATTCACAATTGCATTATAAAGCTAGAGAGTATAGACCTATTTATATACTCTATTTTACATATGTCACAAAGTAACCCACCTATTTTTGATACACTATGAGACTCTTGAACTATATCACTAACTATGATTAACCATGTCACTAACTATGATTAGACGGACTAATTTTATGAGTCTAAAAATATATTAGTCACTAGCACACATGTATGAGTCATACATCATCAAATTGTTTACGAGATCAATTCCAATCTAATCATGTGGGTGAGTGGATTAATAGCCTGCAGAGCCGATTCTGCAAAACAAACACAACTATTCCGCCATTTGTTGTACCCAGTTAAACATACACATACATATTAATTCCAACAGACTTAATCTCAATAAATATGTCTACTATATTCCAGCATAGCCGCCATTGGCCCCTCGAGTATTAATTCATTGAGTTAAATTCAGTATCAAATTATTCCCTATTACTTGCATCAATAATAAAAATAATTTCACATTAAGTTAAACAGATAATAGCCACAAGAAATATTGAAAGCCACATAAAAATCTTAACACGTTGGGTGGAAAAAGCTTGAGTGAAGCCACGTAGGTAGAAATGCAACTGGTGACCTAAGCATATGCATACATCCTAAATTGCTTTTTAATTATGTGGAGTCAACTTGTGAGTTCGAGCAATTAGAAGTTTTAGGGTGCGCTTAGATCGGCTTTTTCTCAGTGTCCATATTCAACTTCTGCTGCGAAATTACTGTAGCAGTACTATTCACATTTTGTCCTTATTCGTTTTTTTGTTTTTTTAGTATTTTAGTATTTTGTTTTTTTCCCTGTATTCCTTTGCATCGTCCGCTCTAGATTAGTGTGCCGGTTTTATTTTTATATTTTTTAGATTTAATTATGCCCAATAAACCAACTTAGTTACAGTAAAAAATCAGCTAACTACAGTAAAATTTCAGCAAAAATAAAAAGTCATCGTTATTCCGAACGCCCCCTTAAGCCCTCCTAATAAGGTGACGTTGGAGTGACATTTACTATAATAATTCTAACCCTTTTACCTAGACTGCATAAACAAGAATTCTAACCTTCACCTATGTTTGTCAAGTAACCCTGAAATCCCATTTTGCAGTGAGATGAGAAGCTTCCTAAAGAAGCTAGGTCCTTTTAATTAGACATCACCCAACACGATTTGTGGGCTTAATATACCTTTTCTTTTCTCTTACGTTTTACAAATAGCAAAACCGTCGAAAACATATCTCACGAGTATTTCGTAGGAATCCAACAGATTTCACATGGAACTTGCATTTTTTTTTTGCCCACATGGTACGAACGTGAGGTCGAATCATTCAGGGACGTGCAAGTGCCGGCAGAGTTAGATACAGCAGCAGGACATGTTAAAAGCCTCCTAAGTCCTAAGTACACGCGTCATGTACGATGTACTACTCCAGGGTTAGAAAGAACGCTTCGGACTTTGCAAGTTGACCCGTAAACCACGGGGATCAAGAAGCGATCGATCGAGCCCGGCTTGGAAGTCGTCGACGTTTGCCATTTGATTGCGGGGTGAGCGTAAATATATACAATCTGTTCATGGATTACGTCGCCCTGACAGTTGGGTGATGCACTTGTTCGTAGCGTTAGGATAGGTTCCCGATTAGATTCATGTGAATGGGTGTTGCTCTAACTAAATTTTGGCTTAAGCCTTTGTTTGTGGCTTTGAATTTTGGCCATATATTGTAAAGATTGTTATTTTTTTAGAAAATTTGAGAAAATAAATTGAAAAAATCATTATACATCATAGACAATACAATGTAATAAAAGAAAATTTTTTAAAAAAGCCAAAAAATAATATAAGTCAAAATTAGAAAATAATATAAAATAAAGCCATTTGTAACGGAGCGGATATTCAACGGTAGTCCGATAGATGCTATGGACCTGTCAGTTTTCTGTCTGGATTTTCATGGGCTTGAATCCTCGAACTGAAGATGTATGGGCGTCAATTTATATGCGGATTACTCAACTATCAGGTTGACATTTGAGGGAAATATCGATGCATTTACATTCCCCCCTCTAGCCTGTTTGGAAAGTAAGATTTAGACCCAAATCCTTGGGATTGTTTAAATTCGTCCACTATGCTACGGAAGCAGCTTATTTGTAATAACTCCATTTCTGCTCGAGATAACTTGGCCAAAAGGCTGAATGTTGGTAACAGTAGTTCCGTTCTTTTCAACTTATAATTTATAACTTTTCTCTGTTGAAGCATAAATGAATTACCCGTCTTTTCTTGTTAGCTTAAGTTTAGGTGAACTAGTTGGTGCATACAACTCAATACTCTCGAACAAATAAATAAGATGGTTTCTTTGCCGTCATTTCGAAGCGACTTATTGAGACAGTTTTTAAAGCAGTTTATCGATATTCAATTCGTTTACATAAGTGCATATGCTAGAATAAAAAACCATAAGACGCAGCTAAAAAGAACCCATCCAAAACTTGCCTATTTTGTGGTGAATGTGAAACAGTTAACCGTCTCTATTTTTGAATGTGTGGTTGCTCAGTCAATGTGGTTTGGTATTCTGAGATCACGAATGTCAAAATTGGGGGAAACTTTTGAGTCAGTTGCAAAATGGTGGTTGTGTAATAAGAAGCATATAATCTTGAATAATAACATGCATTTCAACGACAAAATTGGATTGGCACGCAGGTACTATGGAGGAAACTAACAGCTATGATGAGGAAATGGCAGTTGATCTGACCAGTTTCAATGGGGCGCAAGATGGATCAATGTATCGTGCTACTCGACTCCAAGACAAGAACAGCACCGCAGCTGCCATGGAGGTGAGGTAGATAAAGGAGAAGATGATGGTGATGCTACCATGTGAAGGACGCAACGACAATCTGAAGACTAGGAAGGCTGGACTCGAAGCAGAGTGAGATCCTGGAGATACGATGTAATTTGGTGTTCAAGCACCCCTAAAGTGTGTTTCGGAAAAAATCGTGTGCTATACTAAAGCAAAAATGTGTAAGTCAAAAAAAGCGTTTTAGAAAATAACATAACGAATGTAAGCCAAAGTCAGTTGACCATGATGATTGAATGATGAGCATCATGCCAAGCTGCACCATCCATATACAACCGAAAAGAAGACATTTATGTATTACACACTATACAAGTTTATCAGAGATCGCTATCATGCAGTATATGGATTGTATTTATACGTGCACCTAAATATTAATACATGGCACCAGCTAAATAATAATGGTCAAAGAGCATGCGTAGCGCGTTAAGCCTGGCCGGCCCTCGTGTTCATGGCAGTGCCGGACTGCCGGCCGCTCTGCAACTCTTAGCTTTCCAGGCCTGTTACGATTGCTTCCTTCTCTTTCTTATCTCCAGTCATGCAGCTCGCTAGCCAATTAGCTGCGGCACCGACTCGATCTCTATCTCCGCTCTGTGCGGGTCTGCTCGATTGTGTCATCTCGACACCTGGCTTCGATCCGCCGTCGCACCCGGGATCCAAGAACTCAACCCTGTTGCTGCCGCGTATAGCCGACAAGGCAAACTACAACTTCCCGTGCTCACTTCTCTCCGATGACGATATATGAAACTCGATCCAGCATCTTCGCATCACCTACTGCAACTACCATCCCAAGGTCGGGTCTATTGGTTGCATGGGAAGCTTGACGAGGCTTCGTTGGATATGGTGCGCATCACTGCCGGCGAGTTGGGGAGCCTTCTCTCCAATTCTTTCGCTCTGGAACGGTTGGAACTCCGCAATTGTGTCCAGATCGTTTGCCTCAAGATACCTAGCCTGCTCCGGCAGCTCAGGCTCCTGTTGGTGACGGATTGCTACAGGCTGCAGGAGAGCAATGCTCCGAACCTCTCCAATTGTAGCGTGGGCAGGTCCCCTAGTAGAGCTCTCATTTGGAGATTACTCATCGCAATTGAAGGATCTACAAATGTCGTTCTCGTATGATCCTGATATCCTATTCTTATGTTATGTTCGTACCAAAGCTTCCCGTCCATTGCGCCCAACCTTGAAAGCCTTTTCATGTACTCGCCTTATGAGGTATGCATATTATATCATATATGTACACTGAAACTTCAGATTACTAGTGATGCATTTAAACATGGTTTATTTGAGGCACATCTCTCTCTTTTCAGCCGGTCAATACACTGATGGTGCCAGACAAACTCCTCCACCTCAAGTACCTGAATATTTACCTTCTTGAAGCTTTCCCAGCCTATGATTATTTGTCTCTGTTTTCTTTTCTCCACGCTCCTGCCCTGGAAACTTTTATCTTACGGGTAGGTAATTGTTCATCTTGCAAACCTATTTAGCAGTAGTTGTTAGGAATGTGATCTCAGGCCAAACGATCAAAACGAGAAAGAGATTATTCAGCGCCCTGAACGGGGGAGCTTTCCATATTTTGGTTACGGTCCCCCGTTGCAACAGCGCAATATAAAGAAGGGGTTCCGGCCTCTCACGGAGGGGCGTACTCGTGAGACCAAGAAACCCCGTACACACCCAAAACGAAAACCGATCTATTGTGCGCTGTTGAGCAACGGAAGGCCGTCGCCGTCGCCACCACCGCAGGACATCGCCGGCGACAGCCCTCTGGCACCGACTCTTCCTCACGCCTGCATCACGCAGGCACGGGTCTTCGCTCATGGCGTTCATCGGCGACCGTGAGTTCTCGATCTCCCTCCCCTCTAGGTGTTCTAGCGAAGACTAGCGGATTATGCAATATTCATAAGGATTAAACAAACATTTGGTATCAGAGCACTGCTAGTCGTTTTCTAGAATCCTAGCCCCCTGATTGTCTCGGGTAGCATGTTTGAAGGAGGGGAATCGAAAGTTTGCAAGCAAATCCTAAGGCTTTTCTCAAGTTTTTGATGAACCCTAAAGAAATTCCCCAAAATCCCTATTAGAAACCCGATTGAAGTCTCAGATCGAGGGGAAAAGAAAACAAAAAAAAAATTTTTTTTTCTTGCCTCAGGCGCGCTCACGGCGCCGCCTGCTATGCTCCCGCCTCTGCCGGCCGCCGCTTGGCGGCCTCCTCGCGCCGCCTCGCTTGCGCGAGCTCTGGCGGCCCCGCGCTGCTGCCCGCGGCTGCTGGCGGCAGAGCCTCGCGAGCCTCTGCCGGCTGCGTGCACGAGCAAAGACGCGCTTGCCGCCCGCCGCCGCTGCCCGGCCAAGTGACGGCCGGCCCGCATGCGCAGCGCGCAGCTGCGCGCGCCGCCGACCGAAGCTCTGCGCGCGCCACCGTGTGTTGGCCGGCCATCGCCTGCGCCCTGCGCTCGGCACCTGCGCGCCCCCACGCGAAGCCACCCTCTGTCAGATCCGGTTTTTGGGGAGGCAATTGATGGGTGGTGGATACGTGCCTGATTTTTTGGGAGAATAGAGTAAATGTTTTGACTGGGCAAGATGGTTGAAATGAGTGGTGGAGGTTGCATCCGGTGGAAGGATAAGGTTTGGGTGGGATTTTTTCAAATAGACCCCCATTTTTCTTGATAATTATGTCTATTTATGTTGACTGTTTAATTTCATGCATTTCAACATATATGTTATGCATATTTTTTAGGAATATATATACACACGAAATTGATTTATGGTGTATATTCTTACGCTGTTGAAATTTTTGATGTCTCTCATGCAATATATTACTGGATAATATTTTAAGCTGCTGAAATTTTATGCCATAGTTTCCGCTGCATGATGTCCTCCCCTAATTGAATGGAACCAACGAGAAATTCAATTAGAGGGGTATAATTATTTTTACGTGCTATTACTTTTGGACCAACGTTAATTGTAATAGCATGTTATCGATTATGTTTATTCTTGATATGTTTTGTTTTGGTCATGCTATTGCTCTTTGACCAACGTCAATTGTAATAGCATGCCCTAAATTATGTTAAATTTTTCGTCATCTGCCCAACGGTGATACGAAAAATTATTATGAGCATGTTGTTAATCATACCAACGTAAGATTAATTTTTCATGCAAATCAATTATGTATTTTCCTAATGTAAAATTTTTAAATTTTTCAGCTGGTTCTATTTCGGCTCAGGTTAATGCAATTGAGCCACTTAATGGCAAAGAACTTCCGTAAATGGAAGTTCACCCTTATGACGACTTTCCAACTCTTGGACCTAGACTATGCATTTAGGTTCGATGAGCCTGTCGCTCCTAATGAAGGAGATGACAATTTTGATGATAAAATGAAGGAATACAAACTTAATGTTGAAAAGTGGGAGCGGTCTAACGCGCTTCACTTGTTGCCATGAAAACTCCATCGTGAGGCTATTAGGGAGCAATCCTGAAAAGGAAGGGGTGAAGGATTACTTGTCCTCCATCGAGGATCATCTTAAAGGATCCTCTAAGGTTTATGCTACCACACTGATGCACAGGCTCATGAACACAAAATACAATGGTACTGGAAATGTCCGTGAGCACATCATGACCATAATCAATATTGCTGCCAGACTTAAGACAATGGACATGGCAATTTCCGACGGTTTTGTTGTCCATTATATCATGATGTCTCTTCCTAAGCAATTTGAAGCTTTCAAGGTGAACTACAACACCATTAAAGACAAGTGGACAATGAGCGAGTTAATCGCCAATGTTTCTCAAGAGGAAGAGAGGCTCAAGGCTGAAGGGGGTGATGATGTTGTGAATCACATCAACTCCTCAAACAGAACTGGCTCCTCTAGAAATAGAGGAGGCTATAAAGGAAAGGGCAAGAAGGAGCAAACATACTCCCCTTATAATAAAAGGCCACAGCATCCACAGCGTCCTCAAGCGCCTAAACACGCTTCAGGTCCTGGGAGCTCAAATGGACAAAAGAAAAATGATGAGTGTCATTTTTGTCACTCCAAGGACCATTTCAAAGATAAGCGTCTGGATGGCTAAAATGGCTCGCCAATAAAGGTACTTATGAAATTACTTTCGTTGATGAAGCATTTTATGCTGATTTTCCCGTAAATTCTTGGTGGATTGATTACGTGCCATCAGGCACGCATTTAATTCCTTGCGTGGATTCCATATGTTGAGAAATCTCGAGGGAAAGAAGCCTAAGAGTGGCTAATGGAATGGAAGCTGAAATTAAAGCCATTGGATCAGTTTCTTTAGTTTTGAATAAAGGTTTTGTAATAGACCTTAATGATGTTCTTTATGTTCCCTCGATGAGAAGAAACTTAATTTCTGTCTCATTATTAGATAATGATGGATATTCATGTAATTTTGGACACGGATGTTGTCTTATTTACTTTAATAATAATAATGTTGGTCGTGCCATCCGACACGACAAGCTTTATATGTTATCCCCGCAAGATTCTCCTATATCCATGAATGTATGTGATGCGAATAAAAAGCGCAAGCGAATTGATGAGACTTCGTCGAAATTGTGGCAATGTCGCTTGGGCCACATTTCAAGGGGAGAATTGAACGCCTCATTAAAGATGAAATTCTCCACCCTTTAGATTTTAATGATTCGGATGATCATTGTCTTGATTGTATCAAAGGCAAGTATGTAAAGCAAATAAAGAAAGGTGCTACTCGGCACGTGGATTTTGGAATTAATCCATACCGACATATGTGGTCCTTTCCCGTGACATCGTGGATGGTTATAATTCTTTCATTACATTCATCGATGATTACTCACGTTATGGCTACATCTATCCCATTAAAGAGAGATCGGAAGCACTAGATAAATTTAAGATATTTAAGGTGAAGTTGAAAATCAGCACAATTTAAAGATTAAAGTAGTGCGTTCGGATCGCGGGGAGAGTATTATGGGCGACACGCAACTTATGGACAGGTTCTGGTCCTTTTGCCGTTTCCTACAAGCAAATGGTATAGTCGCCAAGACTCAATGCCCGTGATCCCCAAAAAATGGAGTAGCGGAAAGAAGAAACCGCACACTTATGGACATGGTTCAAGTATGTTGAGCTACTCCACCTTGCCGGTAAAGTTATGGATGGAAGCATCAAAGACCGCTGCACACATACTCAATCGGGTTCCCAGAAATCGATGCCTAAAACACCCTATGAATTATGGATCGAGAAAACCAAGTTTGAACTACCTACATGTGTGGGGTTGTGCACTGAAGCTAAATTATTTAACCCACGATTGGGAAATTAGACCCCAAGACTCGTGAGTTGCCATTTTATTGGCTACCCGACAGTCTAAAGGGTACCGATTCTACCGTCCGCATCGTACCACAAAATTTGTAGAAACAAGACACGCAGTTGTTCTTGGAAAATGATGGGATCGGTGGGGACTTGGAGCCTAGGAAAATTGATCTTGAGGAGAAGCGGATTTATGTCCCTTCACCGCTAATCCGACAAACTGATTTTCCTATGCCCCAAATGGTTGTACCCCAAATGGTTGTACCCAAGCGGTTGTACCCCAGTGGTTGTGCCCACAGATGACCTCGTTGTTGCAACTCCGTTGCATCTCCGCTAATCCCGTGGCCACTCCTCCCGTTGAGGGCTCAAAATGCTAGTGTCAGTACCTAATGATGAGCCTTCACGACCCTCCGTGATGCTTAATGAACAACCTAATGAGCCTACTATTGTACCCGCAGAGATCGTAACGAGTAAGGAGATCTGCTGTCCCAAGTGATTATGAGGTTTACTTGAATGAAGATGATCTTGGGAAGCTGGAAGATCCTAGCTCTTATAAAGAAGTTATGAAGAGTAAGGATTCATCTAAGTGGCTAAATGCCATGAAAGATGAGATTAAGTCTATGGGCGATAATGATGTATGGGACTTAGTAGAAATTCCTAACTGAGCCAAAACAAGAGGGTCGCAAGTGGGTCTACAAAACAAAACGTGACTCTAAAGGGAATATCGAAAGGTTCAAAGCGAGACTTGTAGCAAAAGGGTTTACACAAAGAGAAGGCATTGACTATAATGAAACCTTTTCTCCTGTTTCGACTAAAGATTCTTTTAGAATCATAATGGCGCTCACAGCACATTTTGATTTAGAGTTGCACCAAATGGATGTTAAGACTGCATTCCTAAATGGAGACTTGTATGAGGACGTTTACATGACACAACCTAAGGTTTTGTTGTGGAAGGCGAGGAACATTTAGGATGCAAGTTAAAGAAATCCATATATGGCCTGAAGCAAGCTTCTAGGCAATGGTATCTTAAGTTCGATGAAGTCATAAGAAATTTTGGATTTAAGGAGAATAATGTTGACAATTGTACATATGTTAAGTTCAGGGGGAGTAATTACACCTTCTTAATCCTTTATGTGGACGATATATTATTGGCCACCAGTGTGGACATGTCATGGGAAACTAAAAGATTCCTCTCGTCCAATTTTGATATGAAGGATCTCGTGAAGCATCTTATGTTCTTGGTATTGAAATTCACCGAGATAGGTCCAAAGGAACATTAGGTTTATCACAAAAGGCATACATTGACAGAGTACTAAAGAGATACAATATGCATAAATGCTCGCCTCCGCTCCTATTGTTAAGGGCGATAAGTTTGGAAAATTTCAATGCCCAAAGAATGACTATGAATCTGATCAGATGAAGGCTATACCTTACGCTCCTGCTGTCGGAAGTATTATGTATGCTCAAGTATGTACACGCCCTGATTTAGCTTTTGTTACCGGATGCTTGGCGATATCAATCAAATCCAGACCGACCACCGAAAGCCGTTAAGAAAGTCCTACACTATATGCAAGGCACTAAAGGTCACATGCTCACATATAGAAAATGCGATAACCTTGAGGTTGTCGGTTATTCTGATGCTGATTTTGCGGGGTGTAAAGACACTAAGAAGTCCACATCAGGTTATATTTTCACCCTCGCAGGAGCAGCAATATCATGGAAAAGTGTAAAGCAAACACTTATCGCATCGTCGACAATGCAGCTGAGTTTGTGGCATGTTATGAGGCTATCAAGCAGGTCAGTATGGCTTAAGAACTTCATCCCGGATTAAGAGTGATAGACAGATTTCTAGACCACTCACTTTGTAATCGCGATAATGAACCCGCAGCTTTTCTATTCGAGTAACAACAAGTCAAGTGCGCCGCCAAGCACATTGACATAAAGTATCATGTTGTGAAAGATAGAGTCCAGATCAAACAATTAAGGTTGAGCATATTGGAACTAAATTTATGCTCGCGATCCGCTCACAAAAGGCTTACCACCCAATAATTTTCGTGATCATGTTGCTGCATGGGTTTATTGGAGAGCTCGTGATCCCGAATAAGGGGACCAAAATAAAGTAACCAACTCCCATGAAGTATTATGTTATCCGATCAAGATAGAATGGAGCACTATAAGTACCGATGTCCAATGATACTTAATTGATTGTTGTGACGCACTACTTTGGTGTGAATTTTTATTGAGAGAAGGCTTATGATGTTTAGCCTTACGATCAAGGGGAGAATGTTAGGAATGTGATCTCGTGCCAAACGGTCAAAACGAAAGAGATTATTCAGCGCCTAATCGGGAGCTTTCCATATTTTGGTTACGGTCCCCGTAACAAATAAGAATATAAAGAAGGGGTTCCGCCTCTCACGGAGGGGCGTACTCGTGAGACCAAGAAACCCCGTACACATCCAAAACGAAACCGATCTATTGTGCGCCGTTGAGCAACGGAAGGCCGTCGCTGCCGCCACCACCGCAGACATCGCCGGCGACGACCTCTGCATCGACTCTTCCTCACGCCGCATCACGCAGCACGGTCTTCGCCATGGCGTTCATCGGCGACCGTGAGTTCTCGATCTCCCTCCCCTCTAGGTGTTCTAGCGAAGACTAGCGGATTATGCAATATTCATAAGGATTAAACAAACAGTAGTATGTATTTGTACAGTGAATTCACTCAAGTATTAGCCCTTGTCCGTTTTAGTTCAGAAGTCGATCCTATATATGAATTGCTAGATAACATGACATTAGTACTCATCCTACGCAGGTGGCGCGGTATAAAACAAGGAACCATCTGAGTCTTGGAATTTTCTATGGAGATTCGCCAATACTTCTGAGGCGGATGCCTGAACATCGCCATGACAGCCTCAAGAACGTGAGGATCAATGACTTTGCTCCGCAAAGGGCATGGTTGAGCTTACATGTCACATTCTCGAGAATGCACCGTCACTTGAGTAAACCTCGACTGTGAAGTTGGAGGTTCTGAAGGCTTGCAAACGGCGCCATGCGCCCGAACGCACATTTCCCTCCTAAGTAATCAAAATGTTGCTTTGTTTAATTGTGTAATAGGAACACACACACACACATATATATATATACATACATACATACATGTACACACACATACACATATACGGTAGCGCTATTCAGCGCCTATGCGTACGGTTCACGTGGGTTGCTGACTGCACGCACGAATTAATGATAACTAGCGCGCCGAAAAGTTATTGTCATTTCTGAATGAAGTTATCATCTGTTCTGAATGAAGTTATTACCAAACCTTCATAATGTCAGAAAGTTACGACGTTTCTGAATAAAGTTATCATTGGTAGTGAGTGAAGTTACTACCAAACGCTCATAGAACACAATCGGTAGTAACTTTCCTCACAACATGTCATAACTTTCCTCAAAACATGTAGTAATTTGACTTGCATGCATGCATGTAGTAGGAAAGAGAAGAGAATAAATGCACTTGACTTGTCATTTTTACCTTGTTTACAAGCTAAAAATACAATAACTATTTCACCAAAAATCCAATCTACCATCCATTCTCACTATTATGTTCGAAATTATGAGTTTAACAAAATAAGATACATATTGAATATATTTTGATGCTGTGAAAATCATATCATATTAAGTTACCATCATGTATAAGTGAAATTACTGTCAAATACATATAGAGTTATTATCAATTTTATAATGTTACAAATGGCCAATAACTTTATATGTGTTTAGTAGTAACCTCACTCATATACAGCAGTATTTTCATGAATTACAGATGATAATTGCAACTAACTTCATGTATTACATATGATAACATGATATACATTTGATAGTAACTTTCCTAAAAGAAGAGGCTCATAATCCGTTTACTAGTATTTTTACCCTTGATAAAAAATATGGATTACAACACTGGTACCTTCTGACGACTTTTCAAGTATGGTAAAAACTCTCTATATATATACCTTAATAGCAGGCACTAAAAAAGGGCATGTTCTTTTCAGTTTCTCAAAACGGATTTTAGTTTTTGCTACAGTACCTAACTTTCAAACGGAGTATTTTTTTAAGATGAAGTCTACAAGTTAATTATAGTACACGTTAAAAGTCTAACATCTGTACCATCCAAAATTGCAAGCGAGTATCTCTCTCTCCATAATCTCTGTCGTAAATAGCTAAAATTTAAAAATTTCAACCGAAAATTATAAACCGCAACAAAAAAAAAGAATATGCCTTTTAACGAAAAAGTAGCTTATGACTAGAGTTATGCGAGTTGACACTTTGTGTGTTCATGATAGTGCCGGCTCCGCGACTCATCTGGTTTTCCGTTTCTTCGCAATGCAGCAGAGCACAAAAGCGAAGGGCGCTCGTACCTTTGTTTTCCCGGGAATGTCGAGCTGGAACAAGCAGGTCCTTGATTGCAATTATCATGTACGTAAATCTTGTTTTTTTCAGCATGAACACCTAGCTACTGTGCGTGTCCTGTGGTTAGGTTTCACGTCGGTTGATTTGATACCTTCCACGTTCCGCTCTTTCAGAACCTGCTTCAGCATGATTTGCTCCTTTTGCCTTGTCATCAGTCGTCATCAACAACGTCCTGTTCGGAGCAGCTCGAGAAGAATCGTACAAGGAGTTCGAGAATAGATGCGTGAGCCCTCTTTATCACCCATAATTCGTGCGAGAAAGATTATCAAACGAATATAATCCATTTCCATGCATATGGATCACGCAGTAAGAAGAACGGTGCGTCGGCAACCGCTGCTTAATCTAACCTGTGTACCAGGCAGATTGATCGTCGATTTTCTAAAACTCCATCACGTCTAGAGCTGTCCAAATAGGTATGGTACAATTATAAGTTATGCTTAGATCCGATTCTTAACCTATAAATCAACACAATACAACTTATTTATTATTCGTACCTACTTCAAACCTATACCGTGCCAGATCGGCACGGCCCATTGGCCATCCACCGCTCGCTCCCTTCCCTTCTGCTTCAAACCTACTAGACACATAGGCGCGGCGCCACGCCGCGCCAGTCAACGTGTGTACCGAAGTAAAAGAGACAAAAATTCGCAGTAAAAGGAAAGTGGAGGGGATTTTTTGCAAAAAATTGAGGGCTTTTTCGCAATAAAAGGAAAGCGGAGGGTTTTTTCGTAATAAATCAGGGCCTTTTTTTAAAAGAATCGAGGGCCTGTACGTAATTTCGGAAACTACGGGGCGTTATCAAGGTAAAAAAAAGCATAGGGTTTTTTTGAAAAATTCAAGGGCCTATTTATAAGAACAGAGGGTCTATACGTAATTTTCAAAATTTAGAGGGCACTTTTGCTTGGGGAGATGCGTGGCATGGCTGGGGGCCGTGAATCCCCCTAGAAATGATATACTTGAAAAAATTCAGAGCCTATTTATAAGAACGGAGGGTCTATACGGGGGCGTTATCAAGGTAAAAAAAGTATAGGATTTTTTTGAAAAAATTCAGGAGCTTATTTATAAGAACGGAGGGTCTATACGTAATTTTCAAAATTTAGAGGGCACTTTTGCTTGGGGAGATGCGTGGCATGGTCAGTAGTGAATCCCGAAATGATATACTTGAAAAAATTCAGGGGTCTATTTATAAGAACGGAGGGTCTATATGTAATTTTCAAAATTTAGAGGGCACTTTTGCTTGGGGAGATGCGTGGCATGGCTGGGGGCCGTGAATCCCCTCAGAAATGATATACTTGAAAAAATTCAGGGGTCTATTTATAATAACGGAGGGTCTATACGGGGGCGTTATCAAGGTAAAAAAAAGCATAGGGTTTTTTTGAAAAAATCAGGAGTCTATTTATAAGAACGGAGGGTCTATACGTAATTTTCAAAATTTAGAGGGCACTTTTGCTTGGGGAGACGTGTGGCATGGCTGGGGGCGTGAATCCCCAAAAATGATATACTTGAAAAAATTCAGGAGCCTATTTATAAGAATGAAAGGTCTATATATAATTTTTAAAATTTAGAGGGCACTTTTACTTAAAAAACGCGTGGCATAGCTGAGGGGCCGTGAATCCCCCAGAAATAATATACGGAGTATACCGTGCCAGGTCGGCACGGCCCGTTGACCACCCACCGCTCGCTCCCTTCCCTTCCCCACCCGCTCAAGTACTCTCATCAGTCATCACTCGGCTCTTCCCACGCAACGTTTCCCCCGGCCGTCCTGGCAGCGGAGCTGCTGCAGAGTGTGAAAGAATCCATGGCCGTGGTGGCAGCCGTCCTCGTGCTGCTCCCGCTCCTGCTCGCGCCGTCGGCGTCTGCGGCGGGCGGAGGGGGCTGCGCAGCCGAGGCGTTCTCGGCCAACCGCGCCTACGCGGCCTGCAGCGACCTGCCCCACCTCGGTGCGTCCGTGCACTGGACCTACGACCGCGGGGCGGCCAAGCTGTCCGTCGCGTTCGTCGCCGCGCCCGCCGCGCCGGGAGGGTGGGTGGCGTGGGCGCTCAACCCCACCGGGGAGGGCATGCCGGGCGCCCAGGCGCTCGTCGCCGCGCCGTCGTCGTCCGGCGGTGGCGCGTGGGCCGTGCAGACGTACAACATCTCCGGGTACGCGCTCGGCGAGCCCGGGCCCATCGCCTTCCCGGCGTCGGACCTCGCCGCCGAGCTCGGCGGCGACGGCCGCGTCAGGGTCTTCGGGAGGCTGAAGCTGGGCCACGGCGCGGGCGTGCTGAACCAGGTGTGGCAGGTGGGGTCCGCCGTCTCCGGGGGCAGCCCCGCGCCCCACGCCATGGGCCGCGACAACCTCGCCGCCAAGGCGAAGCTGGACCTGCTGAGGGAGACCACCGTCGCCGCCTCCGCCGGAGGCGACAGCCTTGCCAGGAAGCGCAATGTGAGTTCTCTGATCATCACTTCTTGGCTTCAAGAACCCACTTGCGATTGGAATCAAACACCTAACTAAACCAGTCTCATTCTGGATGCGAAGATTCATGGAGTCCTGAACGCTGTGAGCTGGGGCATCCTGCTGCCCATGGGAGCCATCTTTGCAAGATACCTCAAGACATTCAAATCGGCAGACCCTGCATGGTTCTACCTCCATGTCACCTGCCAGCTGACCGGCTACGTCGTCGGAGTCTCGGGCTGGGCCACCGGCATCAACCTCGGCAAGGAGTCCAGGGGAGTCACCTACACTCTTCACCGTAACATCGGCATCACGGTCTTTGCTCTTGGCACTCTACAAGTAAGCATTGTAGAATTGTACTTCCTCTTTGCATCATGCATCAAGATCTTTCAATCCTTGTTGCTGTTGATAGCTCAGTTCTGCGTTTGCTCGTGCCGATCTCACTGATGCTTCATTTTGCATTCAGATTTTTTCGCTGTTCCTGAGGCCCAAGAAGGACCACAAGTACCTCCTCTACTGGAACATGTACCACCACTCCGTCGGGTACACCGTCATCATACTGGGCATCATCAACATCTTCAGAGGCATGGCCATCCTCGACATCGAGCAGCGGTGGAAGACCGCCTATATCGCCGCCATCTGCGTCCTGGGAGGCGTCGCGGTGATCCTGGAGGCTGTCACATGGAGCATGGTCGTCAAGAGGCGCAAGGCGGAGAACAAGACCTTCAACAGCGCCTCCAATGGCCACCTACCGCATGCCGTGTGAATTTCAATCTCTCCGGCCTTTGTTGATCCATTGTGGCGTGTATGGGGCAGAGCGCTTTAGGATGGTTTTATTCATCATATACTCTCCTCTTAGATTGAGATACGATCCTGTGATTTTGGCCCAAAATATGGGAAAGATATATGATGAAGAACCTATTTTTATTTTTGTACAGTAACTATGGTTCCATTCATATTATCTTTCAGCTTATTTGATATAGCTATAACTTTTACTGAAATTTTTAAATTTTAACATTGTGATAGAAAGAGAGATACTTACTTACGATTTTGAATGGTATAGATGTTAGATTTTTAACGTATACTACAATTAACTTGTAGATCCTATCTCAAAAAAATACTCTATTTGAAAGTTAGACACTATAGCAAAAGCTAAAAACTAGTTTGAGAAGTCGAAAAGAATACACCCTTTGTCTTTTGGTTTTGGTTTATAAATAGTAATAATTTGCAGAGAAACTTGAAAGTCATTATAAATAAAGTCATTATAGTATATACTACAATTGATTAGTAGAGTTTATCTTAAAAAATACTTTGTATAAAAGTTAGATCCAGATAGCGCCTTTTAAAAGCCAGTACGAGCAGTGTATAGGCCTGTTTCTTTTTGGCTGCGGTGATGGCTTTTTGGCTATTTGCGACAGAGATTGTGAAAAGAGAGATTATCGCTTACAATTTTTGATGGTACAGATATTAGTCTTTTAATGTGTACTACAATTAACTTGTAGACCCCGTCTCAAAAAATACTCTGATTGAAAGTCAGATACTGTAGCAGAAATCAAAAATAATTTTTAAAAGTCAAAAGCAAATATGCCCATATATTACACTGAAGAATGAGTTGTAGTGAGCATGTTTTGTGAAAACTCGGTTTGCATGATGTGTTCCATCAGCGTTCATAACACATGGAAAGCCAGCACCTTGCTACTTTCTAGTTTCTAGAAGGGGTGTGCGGTGTGCAAGCAAGATTGCAGGCTCGAGGTGCCGCTCGCGTCTGTCCGGCAGGATTCGCACTGATCATGCGCTTGGCGTCGAGGCCCCATCGCGAAGGCCACTTTTGAAGTTGGGCGATCTGTTCCCGCCGGTGGACCATGGCTGGTGATGTAGAAAGGAAGATATGGGAACGCAGGAAAGGGTCATCTGCGTTGTTATCTGAAGCGTCCGCGCATTTCTTCTGTTCTGAGCCACCATTCCATGGAAGCAGAACTTCCAAGGCAACAGTTGCATATCAATCTCTTACGCTTGGTGAGCATTCTGAGCTGTTGAATTTGTCTAAGAAGAAAACGTACATATTGAAAATAAATTGAGAGAACATGAAAGAATTTTTAAAATTTTTATTCTCTTACTTGCTCCTCTAATAAACTGGTTATAAGTATCCTTAATATATAAGTTAATACTCTTCTACTAACATACATATTTGGACTTCAAATATGACTCGACTTCAACTCGAGCAACACACAGAGACATACTCTACTGCATCTCGGACTCTAAGTCAAGATTATTTCTAACAATCCCCCCTAATCTTAACTCGATATACTCTAGTTTTAGTTTCAATGCATTATGAATTACAATCACACCTCTACATGAAGCGCTCTACATGCAAGCTATATGTAGAAACTCAACTCAACTGGTACGAGTCTATTCAGAAGCAAAGATTCTAAAACATTGGTGCAGTCGATCTTAGCTACAACTTACTCAATTCATACTTAACATAGAACGACGATACATATCTTCAACATTATGGTCTCAACTCTGCTTAGTTTGGATGACGACATATCTTCTCAACGCCTCGGACTTATCTCATCATTAGAACAATGTTGATTCATCAACGCTGAGCGCTTTAGCAAAAAATGCTTTCTCCATCTTCGGCTTGTGGCATTTTAAAATAAAGTACCTATAATCGTTATAATTATAATATATTGCTTTTGCCTTATCAAACTTTTGATTCTGACGGCCTCGGCCACCACCGTTGGAAGTATTCTTGCATTCATACTTCGATAATCAGATCTCTCACTCGGCGCGGTTCAATAAGACCTGTCCATCGCCATTGTTACTGTTGTCGCGGATGCGTTCTTCGTATGCCTTAAGACGACCGATAACCTCTTTCATGGTTATTGTCTTTAGGTCTCTAAATTGCTTTATGATTGAAGTAATTAGGAGAAACTATGCGGGAATAACATGAATGGATTTTTTCGCCACATATAATTCTTCCACCTTCTCTCTAAGGGCTCGAATATTGTTAACGGTGACTATCAACCGGACGACGAAGTCGTTGATGGACTCTGTTTCCTGCATACCCAGCACCTCAAACACGGTCTTGAGAATTTATACTTTTGCTTCCTTCACACGATCAGCACCAAGATGTATCATCTTCAACATCTTCTATGCAGCTTTGGCTATCTCTTTTTTGGCCAGTAGGAAGAAATGCCTCCTAGTGCAATTTCAGAAGTTTGTTTCCATCGAATAGCATTGGGAAGAAATGCGTTCTAGTCATTTTGAGTAGCACCGCAGAAGGTAATGCAAAGAAGGGCAAGATGAGCTTTCCAGAAAGGAATGGTATAACTCATGTTGTTTAATTTATCGTTGTTGTATATTCTTCTTTTTAGGATTGCTCTTAAAAAGAGAAGGCACAAAGATTGGGAAGCATTTTTTTACCTTCAATTGGAAAGGGAAGAATATTTGATTTGCTGCACTTTACCTCTTTTTTTTTAAAAAAAAGATATATCAAAGGAGTTTCTTTTATCCGCAATTCAACATTATATTTTCTTGCCACTGGATTTCCTCCCAAAGGAATTAACACTCTTGATTAATAGGTGAGGACCAGCAAGCGGAAGCATCTACCTTTGGTAGTTTGGTAAACTACTATTCAGGTACCCTTTCTGATGGTGATAACCTCTTACTACTACTTTCAACTCAAGTCTCAAATAATCGATCACTTCTGTTCCTTAACATAAAAAATTTCTCCCCGAAATGGATCTTCTATCTACCACAACATAATTGTTCATAGTTGGAGCATCTCCAAATGATTTTGATCTGACCTAAGTAACAACTTGCCTAATTGCCAGCATCATCTACACTATAATATGCACAAATGTTTACGTCACCGAGCTTACACATCATTGATGCGGATCCCACCATTTTCTTTTTTAGCTTTTGGTTTTGGTTTCTCCGGAAACCGAAACAAACGGGCTTCAAAAAGTTACTCTTTCAAACGGCTTTTTAAACCCAAAATCATGTGCGTTGTCCGTATCGGTGGTTCCGCTATCTTAAAAAACGCAGATAATAACTATCAACCGCAGCCCAAATCCCATCAATAGTCGCTCACAAGACACACTTTCCCTGTTTCGTGCCAGTTTTCAGGTTCCAATCTAATGCTTTGTTCCAACGGCAAAGCTACCGGAGGAATTGGTTATATGAATGTGACCCTTGAGTCGTTGGGCTTCACATAGTTGGTTTGAGCTGCACTCTGCTCAATTTCCTAGAACTTGAAACAAAGCTATTAAGGGGGTGATCGGAATAGCGATGGCTTTTGGCTTTTGCTGAAAAAACACTGTAGCTGAGTTGGTGTATTGAGTATAATTAAATTTAAAAAAATGTAAAAATAAAAATAGCATGCTAATCTAGAGCGGACAATACAAAGGAATACGGAAAAAAAACAAAACACAAAAATTCAAAAAAACAAAAAAAATAAGAAAACAACAAAATAGCAACAGTGCTCCCCATCGCGTGCACAGTGAAAAAAATCGTTGAACGCCGCGATGGAGAGCCGAACTGATCGCTACCTAAGTGGCCACCAGTTGGTGGGTGGAGGGACTTCGAGACAAGCTGAAGCAATTGCAAGTCAAAGGAAGAGTTGAGCTGTATTACTGAAAAATATGCAGTTGATGTAAAGCATCGACGAACAAGTGACGCATGCTATCCCAAAACTATATGTGTGCAGTAGGAACAAACCATCAACTAGACAGAAGCATCCTTTTCTTCTCTATTCATAGGGAATCCAACTAGAAGAATCTTAACAGCTCAGATTTCTCAGAAGGTGCTATCAAATACCAACAACGTTGCAAAGAGAGCAGGCATTTGTTGAGCTGCATTTCTCCTTGTGGCACTGGTAAATGCCTTAGTGAGCTAAGGCCCCGCTCATTTCGATTTTTTTTACTTCTGCTTTTAACTTCTGTTTTTTTCACTATTCAGTATTTCGTTTTTTTTCTGAGTTTTAAAAGATATTTTAGGATTTTTTGTATTTTTTCCTGTGTTCCTTTGTATTGTCTCTAATGGGTTAACATGTTTTTTTCTATTTTTACATTTTTTTAAAAATTAATTATGCCCAAAAAGCCAAATCAGCTATAGTAAAAAAAGCTAGCTACAGTAAAATTTCAACCTAAAATCAGAAACCATCGCTAAAACGAGCGCCCCCTAAAAGTTATCAATTCTCACCAACCCTTGAACTGCTGCCCCAAAATCCTGATAGCGGTACAAAATTTAATTTGATCTAGCATTTTTTTATTTGCTCAATAAGACAAATATAGCTACACTTCATGTTTCAGTTCTATCCAAAATCAAAATCAAACTACAACTCTACTGCCCTGATGCATGGAAGGTGACTAAAGCACAAGACATGGGACAGTGCAATAACTTGCGGTTTTGAACGACACAGGTACTTCAGTATATTATTCTGCGAGAACTCCGCGTCGTGCGGGCCGCGCATGGGCCGAATAGCCACGGGCCATGGGCATTTTCTGGACGCGGAAGCTCAGGAGCGCCGCACGGCTAGCTCGCCCAAGCAGCCCGTCGAGCCGCACCCTCCTCGTCGATTTTAACCGGCCCGTGCCATCCCTCCCTCTCCCGTAAATCCGAAGAAGACGAGCACACGAGCAGGAGCTCCCATGACAAATTGGCAATGATAAAAGAAAGAGATTAAAAATGTCATTATTTTTACTGGAAGGCAATATCATGAATTAAATAGAGAATATGGAGAGATTGACAATGTCGTTGTTTTCACTAGAAAACGATGTCAAACAAAATCTCAGCTACAAGTTCTACTGAAAATCAAACAAAATCTCAATTTAGCGGGAGAGATGTGAATCGAGGGATCGGTATTGCTCACATGTACTGGATACATGAGTTGAGTAATATACTACATAAGTATGGGCTACATGGGTCAATATGGGCCTGACTACTCTTAACACCCCTGTTAAACTTAAAGCGAATCTAACACATTAAGTTTGAGAATATAAAGTCTATAATGTTCTCTAGTTTAAGCCTTTGTTAAAAAGTCTATTACTTGAAGCTCTGAAGGAATATATTGGAGACGAATAGTTGATTGTTGGCAATGAAAACATGTGAATGAAGTATCCACACTAATATGTTTGGTTAGTTCATGCTTAACAGAATCATTTGCAATCTAAATTGCAACAACACTGTTACAAAGAAGGGATATGGGTGTATCACACGGAACACTAAGATCAGCCAAAAGTCATCGAAGCCATACAATCTCTGATGTGGTAGTGGCGCTGGAATGAGACACTGCTGTCTGTTTCTTAGACTTCCAAACAATGAGAGGTGCCAAGAAAAAGACAATAACCAGTGACTGAGTAACAATCAAAAGGATCATTGGCTCAGGTGGAGTCAGAGTAAGAATGAAACTAAAGCTGATTAGAGTCGGCATAAAATAAACGATGAGATGTTGTTCCTCTTAAGTACCAAAGCATACGAAGTAAGTGACTATAATGAACTGAGGTAGGAGCACTGACAAACTGACTGAAAACATGAACTGTATGTACAATATCAGACCTAGTCACAATGAGATAAACAAGGCTGCCTACAAGATACCTGTAGCGAGAGGGATTCTCAAGAGGAGTGCCATCAGTAGGACACAACTACAAATGGAGCTCCATAGGTGTAGCAATAGTGCATGTATCAGTAAGATCTGAGCGAGAGATCAAATCCTGAGTGTACCGATATTGAGAGATATAGTAGCCATCATTAGTATGATCAACCTCAATTCCTAGAAAGTAACTGAGAGATCCTAGATCTGACATCTTGAACTGCTCACTAAAGTTTTGCTTAACAAAGGCAATGTATTATGAATCATTTCTAATAATTAATATGTCATCCACACATAGTAGAACCAATGTACAACTACGCCTAGAGGTGTGAATGAAAAGTATAGGATCATGTTCACTAGAAGAGAAACTAACAGCTCGAACCACATAACTAAAACGCTCAAATCAGGCATAAGGGGCTTGCTTGAGCCCATAGAGAGCCTTTTGAAGGCGACATAGATGCCCAGATAGAATCTCAACACCCGGAGGTGGTTACATGTAGACTTTATCATAATAAATCACCATGAAGAAAGATAATTTTAACATCCATTTGAGAAATTTTTCATAACCGAGCAATAGCCACAACAATCAAAATGAGAACTATCATCATGTGAGCAACTGAAGCAAAGGTCTTATCATAATCTTGATCATGAGCCTGCTGAAAATCTCTAGCAATAAGTCGAGCCTTATAGCGTTCCATAGAACCATCTGACCTGGTTTTTTACATTGTACACCCATTTGCATGTGATAGGAGCTGACTGAGGGGGTAGTGGCATCAAATCCCATGTACCAGTATCCTTTGGGGCTGCAAGCTCCTTAGACATAGCTAGCTACCACTCAGGTAGTAGAACTGCCTCCTAATAAGTACTAGGCTCATGAGTTGCTCTTACACAGAAATCATATCTGCCTGGAATCGTAATGGAAGAACGGTCACGAAGAGTATACCTCGATGTCTGAGAGGAGTCATCAGTGCAAGGATCAGTAAAACTAGCCGGAGGAACAAAAGTCAAAGGAATAGAAAGCTCAGAATCAGATGAAAGTCTGGAACGACGACTATAATGGAAAGGAAAGGTATTTGAGGGTGGATCCAGTGAGGAAGAGGGAGGAACTTGTGAAGGTGGCTCTGGTGACAGAGATGATAATGACAGATCAAGATCTGACTCATTTGAAAAGAAGATAGGTTGAAGAGAAAGAAATGAGGTAGACTCTAAGAAAGTTGAGGGTGATAATTGAGTGAAAGAAGAATAGAAGAAAGGTCGATCCACAGCAAAGGTGACATCTTGAGAAAAACGAATGAGACGAGTAGAGGGATCATAATAGCGATAACCCTTGTGCTCAAGATTGTACCCAAGAAAAACACATTCAACAGACTGAACAGTCAATTTGGTACACTTACGAGGTGCTAAGAGAACATAGCAGGTACATCCAAAAACACGTAGATGGTTATATTTGGGAGGAGAACCAAACAGAATCTCACCAGGGCATTTTTCCCTAAAGACGAGAGGAAGGGTGAAGATTAATGAGATAAACAACTATTGAAATAGCTTCACCCCAGAAATGAGCAGAAACAAAAGGGGAAATCATAAGAGTATAGACCGTCTCAATAATATGACAATACTTATGCTCGACAACATCATTTTGAGCATGAGCACCTAGATATGAAAGTTGAGGAAGGGTACCTTCAGAAGAGAGAAACTTACAAAAAGCTATGGAGAAACTTACAAAAAGCTATGGATAGATACTCCCCTACTTAGTCAGGACAAAAAACACGAATAGTACTAGAAAATTATATATGAACCATATGAGCAAAAGCCTGATACATAAAAATCAATTGAGAATGATGTTTCATAAAATAGACCCAATTATCAAGAGTAGTCATGAACAAATATTACATAGTGTTTGTGACCACCCTTCGAAACAAAAGGAGAAGGACCCCATACATCAGAGTGTACTAAATCAAAAAGATGACTAGAATGAGTAGTGCTAGAAGGGTATGGAAGTTGTATTTGTTTGCCCAGTTTGCAATCTTTAGAATGGAAACTAGCATCTATAGTAACATGACTCAAAACACCATGTTGAGCTAAAGTGGACAAACGAAAATCACATAGATAACCAAATCGATGATACCACTGGGCAAAAGAGGGCACTAAAGTGGAAGCAGCAGAAGTGATAGATGACACAGAAGCTGAAAAATGTAAGGTGCAAAAACGTAGGGGCCCATAGATCCTCTACGGCGATGACTAGTACCAATCACCCTTTTGCTCTGACTATCCTACACATAACAAGAGATGTCATCAAAACTAATGAAATAATTCATATCAGCTAGTTGACCTACAGACATAAGATTTATGGACAGCTGTACAGCAAAAGAAATAGCGAAAACAAAAAACTTGGATGTGGAAAGAGAACCCTGATGTGTAACAGAACAAGATGTATCATCAGCTATCTGAATAGACGGACTGCCCTTTACTAACTGGTAGGACACAAGTTGAGAGCAATAAGAGGTCACATGAAAAGAAGCCCTTGAATCGAGCACCTAAGGCTGAACAACACCGGAAGCAAACTGAGAGGCAGCTAAAACTGAGACACTCTTTGCTGAAGGTTCTAACTCAAGGACTATAGTGTTGGAGGGTCTCCTAGTAGATCCATGATGGTGCTGCAAAAGAAACTTCTTACGGTACTCAACCAACATCTCAAGGCGAAGAGTAAAATAGCTATCAGATGTATGTCCAAACTTCTTGCAATAGGAACAAACTGCATCTTCTGAGGAAGGACCTCGATGCTGAGAGGCAAGAACACTAGTGTGAGTCATCGGTGCAGTAGGTGTGGCAAGAGAGTGAAGACGTGTTTCCTTAGCAATCAGATGAGCCAGTGCATCATCCAAAGTAGGAAGAGTTGGACAGCCAAGTAACTGGGTGCGACTGCACTCAAACTCTTTCCTAAGGCCCATCACAAATTGAAATATGAAGGTCTGATGCTCATGCTTTTCTTTAGCCATACAATACTCACATCCAAAGTGATTCTTTGGAGTAATAAGACAAGCTGCCTGGTGATGTGAGTAAAAACTCCATAGTATTCCTCTATAGACATATTCTATTGCTGAAGATTGTGCAATTTTATGCAGAAAGGAGAAATGAAGCTCTCCACTAGGATAAATATATTGCTGTTCAAGATACTTTCATATTTCTTTGGCAGAGTGGTGATGCTCAAGGCGAATACGAAGTGAAGGAACAACACTCAGGACTAGAGCTCCCATCACCTTATCATCAACCTTTTTTCAAGCCTTCTTGGTGGCATCATCAGCCCTTGAATTAGGGGGGTCGTCGTTCAGGTGATCCTCAAGGCCAACTGCCCTCACAACTGTCATGGTCGAGAAGGCCCACTCCCTGTAGTTGGAACTATCTAACTTAATGTCAGTGGCCAAGAGAGAGCCATCCTTTGCCATGGTAGTAGAAGGCAGTAGGGAGGATGACAGTCTGCTCGACAGAGACAAAGACAAGGCTGACGAAAAGATCGACGGCTACTAGAAAACTCAGCGACTCAAAAGTGGTTGCTGAAGATGAAGTTGAAGGCCGGCGTGAATCGAGAGCAGGGTCAATAGAGATCGACGACTACGAAGTTTGCTCATGGTAAAGCATGAAGCCGATGGAGATGGTAGCTCCAAGAGGCGGGGCGCACAAATCTGGCTCAGATCGAGTTCAAAGATGACATATTGATGTCCATTGACTATGAAGTCAAACATATCAACCCTAGATCGATGCCAGAAATGATAAGTATCGTCGGATCCGACGACCCACTGGCAATGTAGCACTGTTCGGCAACAACTGCCTTGGCGACAATCCAGAGACAAGGCCAGCAGCGATCCGGAGGCAGGGTTGACGGTGGCTGGAAGGACCCACGGCGTAGCATGTCCTCTGCTTAGCAGATCTAAAGAAGAAGTCGGCGGCAACTCCCTTGGCGACGAGGAAGAAGAGGCAAGGCCAGCGGTGACCCGACGTAGCAGGGGCCGATAGTGACGATGAAGGAGCCACAGCTACCCGGAGGTGACTGAAAAGACCCGCGATGAGGGAGAACAAGGCTAGGGCAAAAGGAATCGAAGAACCTAGTGGGAACGGTGGCAAGGCAAGATGACCAGTGTCGGCACAAGTTGACCGGCGAGGAAGGAGCTAGGGTAGGAGCAACTGAAGCTTTGATGCCATGTGAATCAAAGGATCTGTATTGCTCACTTGTATTGCATACATGAGTTGAGTAATATACAACATGTGTATGGGCTACATGGGCCAATATGGGCCTGACTATTCTTAACAAGAAGCACTAGAGTTTAGGTACAAGCGAGGTCTCTCCACGGGGGGGAGCGGCCTATAGGGAGAAAGCTAGACGAGCAAAGGAGCATTCTTTCTTCCATTTGGCAATGGAGCATCAACTATATTTTATCCGAACAGACGTGCGTATCGTGGTCGGCTATGATGTACAACTACAAACTGATATCAAGATGTTGAAGTCAGTAACACTACATGAAAATGACTACTAACATCAACATCATGATTCATGGATAATTCTTGCAGAAAAGATAACGAAGAATTCAAGAGAACAAAAGAGTTGTTCCCTTATTAACAAAATGAATATTCATGAATTACAATATCATCAGCACATTTGAGTAAAGAAACATAACAAACCTAAGGTAATTCTATGAAACATATTACATTGAGAATTGTCCATTCATTCACAAGATAACTTCCCCTGAATTCAACTCTCTAAAGAACACTCTTTAAGAAACAAGAAAAAGAAGAACTTATTAGCAGTGGTATCACATTCTCATGACTCTAGACTCCTTGTTTCAGTTACATATAAGAATGGCAGCTGGTAGAGGAAAGTGAAGCATATGTACAGAACTGGAGCGACTTCTTCCTGATTTATGTGATAAATCTAAGACACCTGATCCCCATCTCCTAGACAGAACTGCAATACTGACAGTACTCCTTTCTACAGGTCTCAAGGACAACGCATGCGGCACAAGTCATGTACCTCTGAGCCCCCGAATTGTGCATAGTCTTGTCGTTGATGATTCGACTGGCTCTTTTTAGAAGAACGCTTGGAAGGTGCTTCACTGGACAGAACATTGCTTGGCGGAGCGGCAGTCGCTGGTGGGTTAATAATAGGTGGAGGTGCTGACGTTGCTGTGCAGCGATGACGGACATTGATCGTGTGTGTCTTGGTTTCAGTGGAGGTGCTACCTGTTATGTTTATCGTAAGGACAGCTTCCTTATCTCTGGTGTCTTCACACCACCAGTTTTGTGGTATTCCATCAACAAATTCTTCTTGTGTGTAGAAGTCTTCATGATGGACTGTAATCTCCACCGTTTCTCCTGGTTTAATAAGACCAACTGCTGGTTGGACCTGTGTAATATAGTAAATTAGCAGTTGATTACTGGTATTCAGCATGAAGGCAAAGAAAACTTTTGATTATCAAAGAACCCGGATTAACTGTTTCCTGTTGATAATGACTTCAGTAGCTACTTTTGTGTCGTGTTGAGCCACTTGGGCAGAGATCTGATATTGGTAGATATGAACAGAAGCTAATTGATTTTCTTTTCATATTTTTGCTAGGCGATTTATGGACTAATAATCAATGGAGCATAGGATCCGTACAAGATGTTGCGTAAAGCAACATTTAAACTGAAGCTTTAACAATAACAGTTTCTGGTTGAAGCTTTCATAACAATGTAGTAGTGCGGTACCTTTCTTCCTTTGAAAGAGAAGTGGGAGTGTGACAGTGATATCACTGATAATTGGGGAGATAAGAATGAGGGCTAAATACTAAATGAAAAATAATTCACATACAAAATGGATCTCCAAATTCCGATGTATGTAGGTATAAAGAAAATACAATAATTCATACCTCAAGCCAAAGTGGAAAGCCAAACGATGCCCTTGGAAGAATCTCTGATTTAGTTCCATCCTCCTTCTTGGTTGACTGGCCTTCACATAGAATTTCGAAAGCTGCTTTGCTTGTTTCACAGTTATTGGTAATTCGAAAGACAATATTCTCTTGATTTTCCAATATAATTTCATCTGTGCTAACTGTAGTGTCTGGAACAAAGCAAGACTCCTCAAGCATAAAACGCACTTTGTCATTTGATTCGATTATTTCTCCATACTCCTGTCTTCTTATCAACTCATCCACTCTTGCAATATCAACGCTAAATGTGCACCTCACAGGTTTATGATCACTCTCTGTGACATCCATGCAAGCTACATACCTATCAAAAGAGATTGAAGGATCAATATGAATGGAAGGAATGATGGAACATCAGAAGAAGAAAAACGTGTGTGATAGTATCTAACGATGTAATTGCAGCAACTACAGGGCACTCTAACGAGCATTCAGCTACCGATACGGAACGGCTGTCACGATATAGTACTCTATCACACCAAGCTGGTATCCGCTTCTTCTCACCAGAATCATACCCTACAAGGCAGAAAGGTTTCAGAATGAATGAATTTACTACGCACCCAAAAATTTCAGAGTTATTCAGAAATTGAGCTTTCTATGTGAGACAGGACAAAAATACTTAACCTTTTTACACAGAAATAAGCAATCACAGTGTTTAAGCATCAAAATAGACATACCTCCAAGACCTGGCTGGTGCTTTTGGAATTTGTAAGTTGGAGGAAATTTGATCAGACCTTCACGCATTCCTTGAAATACCTTTCCAGCTTTCATTTCTGCTCGAAGCTGATCCTTCTCTCTCAGCCAATCAAAGCTTCTTTGCGAAACCATGTCTCTTGCTTCATCATATGTGATACCATAAAGCCGGTAGTTGAAATCACCGAGAAAGACAACCATATCAGCTTCAGCCAAGTCAGGCCTGACTTCATCAACCTGATTTCCATTGACCTGCCATTACCACAACTTCTGGACATCAGTGTAAATTCATTAGTATGGATAGTTTGAAGGTTAGATAACACATACATTCACTGCTCTGTGCAATTGGACAGATGTAGCAGAAGCTGCATTAAAAGAAACCAAAAGGGTTATAGCAAACAATTTTTTTCGGGATTAAAACAATGCTATTTGATATGTAACACCTAAAGTTCAATGCAAAAAGCACGTAGCACTTAAAGAGGAAATGTGAGAAAGGAACCTGTGGATCCATGAGGTTTATTGAAAGCCATTGTCCGATAAATGTGATCAAAGTCAGCATTGCGCCTGCTAACAGCTTCCAGATGTGCAGCAAAATGATTGCTCACAAAACACATTTTACGATCATAGACTCTTATTCTTAATCCTACACCACCCTGCAGAAGAATCTATTGTCATCACACAATCGAAAGAACTAGGGAGCATGACTTACACGCACGCAACAAAATATATAATGGAGTAATGAATGAGATGTGTTGCTGCTACATGGAAACATTTTCACCCACTATTTGGAGAGGCTTGCATAAGTGATCATCACTTGAATTTCATGTTCCGACATAACATATTTCAAAAAAAATATTTATCTTTGAAGAAGTATACAAAGAAAAGATGCATTGAAAACTTTCTGATAAGTGAATACAGTCACTCCAGCGTTCAATTCTTCATGTTTGGATAACTTATCATTTCTTTTTTTTACGTGAACCATTATTAATTCTTTACAGTGATTGCACAGTGCACAATACATAAGGACATAGCCTTAGGAAATGGGAACTCCAATGGGAAAATGAATGCTAGATATATATATATCATCATCATCATGTACCTTATTGCCAATAGCGCGTCCAAAACCACATGGCACTGCAGCAGCATCCACATCACCAACATATGGTTTAATACTCTTTCTTGCCCTTGAAAAGGTAATATTTTCCGTTTTATGTACATCACATGATAATGGTAATTGAACAAGTTATCATCATGTGACAAGAGAATTTTACAGTGTAATTCTAGGAAATTAATTCATGAAAAGCCAATACCATGCAGCAATAAGCAACGCAGCCAACTGCCTAGAACCAACTCGGTGGAACGATGTCCCCTCATCAAGTGCTTTGCCAATATTGTCTATCCACCATTGCCCATTGGCACTGCCCTCAAGTCCAACCTAAAACCATGTACAAGGGAAGTTGAACTACATGTGTGATGTAGAGTACTTACACACAACAAAAGAATAGACATCATTACCCACAATCCTGATTTGTATATTACACCAGAGGTAAAAGAGGATAAAATCTGTTTATCCCTAACAAAAGAAATTTATTATATTTCAATTCAATAGTTAACAACTATTTTTTTTTATTTATCACTCATTTCATCAACAACACAAATAAGATGCAAATGGCATTATGTGAAGTGGTGAGTAACACAAAATTCATGAAAATTGGAAAATGTAATACTAAGTATCCAAGAGAAAAAGGTAGTTTATAGGAAACAATAAAACAAGATCATATTGCAATGCTGATTGGCAACAAAAAGCTTGGTTGCCAGGCAAAATAAAACCAGGCAAAATAAAACTAGGACGACATATATCATCAGAAACAGGAAAGAATAATGACTGAGGTGTGAATGTGTGATACAGATCAAGAAAAGGGTGGCAAAAAAATGTCACGGACAATATTACTTGCACTGGCAACATTAGAACTTGGAACAGTACTGGAAATTTTATCAAATAAGAATGGCAAGATTTTGAGCCCAAATTTGTAGTAACAAAATGAAGCTTGGGTGATCAAAATTTAAAAGTAGTTTCCAACTAAACTTGAAGCAAACAATCATAGAGTAGTACAAATTAACTGCTTGAATCATATAATTCAAAAGTAGCATTCCTTAAGCAGGAATATTCTTTATGTTTTAAGCTGCCTGTATGCTTACCTAGATGCAAGCTTCCAATACTTGGTTGGACTGAACAACAAAACAATAGAAAAAATAAATGACTGAAGGTAAGATCAAGTGTCTTACAGTTTCTTTTGCTGCAGAAATGGCCAGAAATCCCGCACCCATCTCGACCTCTTGTAATCCAACAACAACCAAGCCAACATCAGATGATACACTACCCAACCATGATTTAAGTGACTCAGCAGATGCTTTCCCCTGTGCTACATTCCAACTTCCAACCATTATGTTTATCTTCTCCATTCTAGTGTACGACAACTCTCTGTTAGCCAATTCAGTTCGCAAAATATCATCAAGAGGTCCAGGGGAAGTCAGTGGCCATCCCCGAATACCACCATGATGTGCCAGCGTGTAGATGTAAGAACCACCGATCGCCATCCTTATCACTGGACAGCTATGTCCAGTCCATCCTGCAAGAAGGTTACCTTCAACATCCATGACTTGAACAGTACCACTGGCATAGCCCACCCACACCCTTTCTCCGAGCGCCTTTATGCACTGCACAGAAGAAGTATGATACTGGAATTCTTGAATTCGGTTCCCATTTCCATCCCACTGGATAATGGAGCCATTTGTGCATCCAGACCAAATTGTTCCATCCATTGCTTGAGCCACTGCTCCTGTTCTACGGTTATCTTCGACAAATGTCCCCTTTGTTGCAACCCTACGCACCGCATCAGCTGCTCCCATTAAGGCATTCCTAGATTTCTGGAAGAAGTTCAAAGAACCCTGGGATTTATCTTTCTTTGAATGTTTTATTTTGACCTCTTCCTCCATAGGTTGCTCTGGCATGACTGGTGTCTCTAGACGAGCCGACTCAACTTGGCCGTCCATCCCAAATACTTTCAGCAACTCCCTTGTACGAGCATCCCTGTAGCAAGTAGTTCAGTAGAATCGGTAGGTTAAAGCAATTAGTGGGCAAGAAAGCAGTAATCTACATTTCATCTTTATGTTTCTGACGGCATACCAGAGAGCAAATGTCATGCTCGTCACAGTCCAAACTTTTGCCCGGGAATGATCGGCAAGCATGTATTTCACATCAGAAGCGGGCAAGGAGCATACATTACCAACTGTGCAATGGTTCCTGAGGTCAATGTATGCTCTCTCAACCAACAAAGCAGCCATGTGTCTCTCTTCTGGTGACAGTGAGAGGGACTTGGCAATGGCATCGTAAGGCCATGCCTTTATGACCCCGCCCTCGGAGCCCGACCATATCTCACCTGTTATTAGATTCAAACGGAGCATACAATTTTGTCACAACGCTTTACATTTGTAACTCACATGCAATGATCAAATCTTAATGTGCAAATCTAACAACAGAAATGCATTGGCATTACAAGATCATAGATGACACGCTCACCATATGAAGTCACGACCATGGAGAGCACGGGCGTCCGGCCGTACGCCTGCCACGTGAGGGCTTCCCTGAACACCGGCGCATTGTTGCCTCCGCCGTGGCTGCTTCCCCCAACGCTCCCACCGCCGTCACCTGCACCAGCAGGCGGAGGCGCGGGCGCCGTGGCTACCGCGTCGAGGTCCATGCGCCACGATCGGATCCTCCCGTCCTTGTGCCCCGTCCACAGCAGCCGGTTGGCCCTGTCCACGGCGACGCAGAGCGCGGGTGGCGCTGGCACGCCCTCGCGGAACGGGGCGCTCTCCTCGTCGCCACGGCGCGCGCCTGCCCCCCACCCTGCGAACACCTCGTCGAGCGCCCAGACCCTGATCCCGGACTCGGCTCCGGCCCAGAGCTGCCGGCGTTGCGGCTCGGCAGCGAGCGTGCGGAGGAACGAGCCCGCCTGCGTCTCGCGGAGAGGGTGGGGCCGCACCTCGAGCGGGGGCGGGCGGGCCGGGTGCATGGCCGCGCGGAGCGGCACGCGGAAGATGCCCTTCCCGCCGCCGGCCGCAACGAACTCCGGGAGGGTGCCGTGGCCGCCGCCGTACTCGGACATGGCGCGCTCGAGCGTCATGGACCCGTCGCTGGCGCCGCCCACGGAATGGCGGGAGGTGGCGGCGGAGGAGTAGGAGGCGCTGGGGTGGTGCTGGTGCGGCGGGAGCGGCGGGTGGTATCCGGCGGGCACACCAGCGGAGGGGTCGTGGTGGGCGTAGGAGAGCGAGTGTGAGGCCGGGAGGATGTGCTCGTCGTCGAGGCTGTGGTTGCGGAGAGCGGCGCGGCGCGCGGACGCGGCGTCCCGCGACAGCGGCTGGCTGTAAGAGATCCCCCTCCGCTGCGGCGGCGGCGCCCGAGCCACCGCCGCGGCCACCTCCCTCAGCGCCTCGTCGTCCGGCTCCATGGTGATCGCCCGCCCGCCGATCGATGATCGATTGGTGCGTGCGTTTTGGTGCGCGGCTCGCGTCGCGTCGTGTGCCGTGCGGTTTGGTTTGGTCGTGGAATGGGAGTGGGAGGGATAAGATGGAAACGGTCAAGACGGAGAGGGAGAAGCGCGCGGCGAGTTCGGCGCGGGAGGGAGAGGTCGGGGTCGGAGGGCGCCACCCGTGGCCGTGGGAGGCGGGCCGGTGAGACAGGGCAGGCAGCAGGGGAGGACATCCACAGCGTGCGGAGTGTGGACCGGGCCCAGCCAACAGCCATGTCAAATATGTCATCGTATCTGCATGGAAAAGGTGCATGTGTTACACTCTTATTGCCTATTTAGAAAAAGGAAAACAAAGAATTTTTTTAGGATTCGAATGGAATTTTCAGAATTTACTAAATAGCTAAATCAATTAATCTAAACCGCAGATTCTAAGTTATAAGAATCCTTAATTAATATTGCTCTGTTGCAAAAAAGAAATTCTAGAAATACCAAATTCCGAAAAAAGTACTCTAATTAACCTAAAATGAAAGGGTTATCCTGAAACATTTTTAATACCAAAAAAAATCAAAACTTTAGGGTCCTCTCTACAAAATCGTTGGGTTGGTTTTCTGATCTGGTCGACTCAGTTCATGGCCACGTGGGCTTGTTCGACCTTGTTGGGCCGCTGTCGTGGGCCACGTCTACACTCAGTCCAAATAACCCCGGCGGATGGGGTTTTCTGAGTATTTAGGGTGCGTTTGGTTTAAGTCCAAGGTAGTCTTACCAAAATGTGGGTATAATAAAAATTAGGGTGTGACCAAAAATTTGGTACGAAGAGCTGTTTGGATCGTGGTTATACTAGTTACCAAAATTTTGGCAAGATCATTAGGCCCCTGTTTGGTTTGATGCCAATTGCCGTACCAAAAGTTTTAGCAACTTACTTGGCTAGTATTTGGTTTGATTCCAATTTATTCGCCACGGCCACTGCTGCTGCCTCGCTTGTTGTATCGATTAACAACTTATACTGCTGCTGTGAAATATGTTGATACAAGGACATTGAACTCCAGCTTTATACATATCATCGCAGAAGCATTTGTTACATGATATGTACATAAAAATATAGCAGAGCAAGAGGATTTAATAAAAGCATCCAAGCAAAAATTATCAACATAATAGGAAAAGTCCTTTGATAATTACAGAAGTATACATGGCCAGAATCAACATATCATATATGTGAGAAAATCAATCTCTAGTCATCTAAACCTGAGGAACCTGGCCACTGCAATTGATAACAACACAAGCACCTGGCAGCACAAATCTGGCAGGAAACCGCACCAACAGTGCTGCCATTAGGGCGTTCCTTCTAAGCATCATACTGCTATTATCCATTGTCCATGTCCATGTACAGGAAACGTTTAGCAAAAGAACAGCTAGCATTTGGTTCGACAAGAGTACTGATAAGCAAAAGAACAGCTAGCTCCCAACTAGTACTAGTTACATCAGCATGTTAATTAAGGTATTACATGTAGAATGATAGGCAAAATGATCTTAATCACCACTACCATTGCATGAGTTGTAAACAAAAGGGTAGTTCGTCTTTGTAAGGAGTATTAATAGTGTGAACATCATCTCAGTACCAAAAGTCTTCGTTGGCCCAGATGCCCGAATTAAAATTTCACATACAATGGACTCCAAGAACTGGACCTTCTGCATGAACTGAACCTTCTTGGAGGTGGCATCTCAGATCTGAGCGGATGGACTGAGAAACATGAACTAGCCAACAAAGATTTCGAGGTGGCATCCCAGGGGAACCCCAACATCGCTGAGAGACAAAACATCGCAAGATAGACTTGATTTGCTGAACTTTTTCCCTGATCTGCTTCAGTGTTCATAGGAGGAGAGGAGGCAATGCAGCTGGGAGACACCGGAGCCCCACCGGATGACGGTCGCCGTGGCTTACGACGCATGATTCACCTAACTGTGTGTCACTCTCAAAGGGAAACAGTCGCGCCGACAGGAAGGGGAAATGTGGGTTCTCAGGAGGGGAAAGGTGCCTCAACAGTAGGGTTGTAAACGAGTCGAGCTCGAGCGAGCTTGAAATTGCCGCTCGAGCTTCAAGCTCGAGCTCGAGCTCGAACTCGCTCTGCGCGAGCTTGAAATTGCCGAGAGCTTCTGTTGGGCTCGAGCTCGGCGAGACGGCTCGGTAGGCTCGGCGGTGAGGGCGAGGAGATCGGGGCGGATCCGGTCGAGGAGGGCACCGCGGGCGAGGGAGAGGAGATCCGCCGATCCGGATCGAGGAGGGTGCCGCGGGTGGCCTCGGGGGAGAGGCGCGGCGCGGCGCGCCGGTGGCCGGCGGCGGCGGCCTCACCGGCAGTGGGGCGGGGCGAGAGGCGAGGCGGGGCGAGGGGAGAGGAAGGGGACAAGGAAGGGGCACGGGGAGGAGGCGGGCGACGGGCGGCGGGGAGAGGAGGGGCGGGGAGGAGGGGGGGTGGAGGGGCGGGGGAGGCGAGGAGGGGGAGGGGGACAGGGGGGCGGGGAGAGGAGGGGCGGCGGTGGGGCGCGAGGGGACGGGGTGGAGGCGGCGGGGAGCGAGAGGGCGGGGGGGGGACGGCGGGGAGAGGGGGGCGGCGGGGAGGGGCGGGCGCGGGCGGGGAGAGGAGGCGGCGGAGGGGCAGGAGGGCAACGATTAGAGATTTGGGCGCGATTAGGGGATTTGGGCGTGGAGGTGCACGCCCAGCGGTGGGATTTGGGCGCGGGTGGGAGACGGGCGGGGGGGGGGGGAATCTGAGGAGAGGCGGGAGGGATGTGGCGAATGGGAGGGGGTAAAATATCTTAGGCTCGTGAGCTATTCGAGCTCGGCTCGGTGAAGCTCGCAAGTCTAGGATGAAGTTCGAATTCGGTTCGTTTGGAGCTCGAGCCAAGCTCGAATCGAGTCTAGAGCGAGCCGAGCTTGAGCAGTTCGCGAGCCTCGAGTTTTTTTATAGCCCTACTCAACAGGACATTTGGGGTTGCATCGCGTTTTTTTGGTGGGGAGCCAAATTTTTGGCGGACGTTTTTGGCACCCTCATTTTGCCGGGGTTTTAGCGAAAACCATATGAGCTACAGCCATCTAATTTATGGTGTCCATCCAAACAATGGCCAAAAAAGTATGAACATTACCAATCTTTTGGTATGGTTGTCTTCTCCCATCCAAACACACCCTTAAATTTCTAGTAAGCATGGGGTGGACGAAAATGTGGTATGCAACAAGCATTTAGATGGTGTTTGGTTAGAACCTAACCATGGCATGTCAAACCTTAAGTATGCCACAATTTTTTAGGCGGCATTTGGTTTTGCCATAATTTCTTAGCCCCATAATCTATGCGTCATAGACTCTATTCTTTGTCTAAGTTTGTCACACTTATAGCAGTGAATTTTGTTGTCACAAAAAGTGTCACAAGCCATATAAGATTAGTTGTGGCAAAGTTAGCCACACTTTTTCTGATAATTTTCATGTCCAGATGAATAAAAAAGAACACATCGTGACAAAATTTAGCACTTAATTAAGTGTCTAGAATAACAAATAGAAATATCATGTGATAAAATTTAGCGCTTAACTATGATTACAGCCTAAATTAACATTATATCATCACAATGATATTAGTACTCGGTCCCAACGACAAATTCCAACCATTTTTTATTGATTAGACTGGGCCTCAAATACGAACAACAAAAAACCTCATTACACTTTGACGATGCTAGCCTCCACCAACTCATCTGTGGAGTTTGGCTGCCATCCTCCTACGGACTGCGACAATATTGTTAGTGTAGAAATTGAATACAAAGTGAGAAGATAGAAGTTAATCATGCTACGGGTCAACGCCCATGTGAGTGAAAGTGACACAAAAGTTTATACAGGCTCGAGGGTCCAGAAGGATTGTCTTACTCCTGTCGGTGGCCTACGGGGTGTTCTGAAGGGCCTTCCCGGAGCAACACCAGTTAAGATGTATTCTTGTATTTCTTTTGAGCTCAAGTTACAAATAAAAGATACATATGGTATTATAGGCTCTTAGACCTATACAAATAACTTAAATACCCTCAATAAGATAGTTAACTTATGAATACAAGCGAGGGGTATTACTGTCTTTTCTAGGCATAGCCGTAATTTTTTGATCTATATGTAGATGTCCTCCGCAGAGCGGTAGTGTTAGTGAAGGAATAAATTACTCCTCCAACACTAGCCCTTGACGCTAGAGTAAGTGTCCAAAAGGGTAGCCTTGGATTGTCCCCCCAGATCTGGTGAGTTCAAACTGTGGTTATATCCAAAATTCGGTCTTGAGGTCATGGAGAACCCTTAGGCTCAACCAAATTTTTTTAGACTCTCATAATATGATAGGGTTTCAGTTTGTCCAATATTTTAGTATCCAAGCCATGGCGAAATTCAAGAGTCAACCCAGGGTAAGTGTACCCAGGTTACATGTGAAGTTTATTTGAGCTCCTCGATGTCCATGGATTGGACATGGTAAATAATTATGAGGATAGTTGCTTCCACAAAGTCAATTGAAAATAGACATTTTGATTTTAGTTAAAAATAACTAAGTCATAGGTTTGAAAATTAGCTATGATATGATATTTGACAAATTGGCTTCACGCTATAAAAACATAATGCCATCTTTTGGTTAAACCTTGCATACAGATAATAGCCATATAAATGTATTATACTATAGAGATTTACTGAGTACTTAGTATACTTAATCTTACTTATTTTCATCAAAATAGATACCAGAAGAATAAATGATGCTATAAGCTTTTGTGTTATGTTACGATCGCACTCAAGCGTTTCTATGGAAATTTTTTGAGTTCTTTTGAAAGTAAGTTAATTTTTGAGTTTAAACACTTTTAAAGTTGCTAAAGTTGACCGTTAGATTATATTTTAATCAAATTAACTCTTTTTAAATGATCATGAGCAGACATGATATTATTTCTGTCTGCAACTGAACTTTTAGTCTGTTGTAAAAAGTACAATAGTCCTGTTTCTAAAAAAAATGGGGTCGCTACACCTTCTTTGAAACATTACCATCTGGCGTGATATTTTACAAAAGTTGCCATGTTGAAAAGACAACATTTGAGCTTCAATGGGCGGAGGTACTATGAGGCCTTGTTTAGTAGCCTATAACTTCCCTGTGGATGGCCTAAACAAGGTCTGAGGGGGAGGAGAATAACAGTAGAATAGAAACCAAGATGCCTAGCACGGCCAAGCATAGTACAAGAAACCAAGCACAAACCATGTAACTCATAGACCTAAACATTGGACAATGCTGGTAATTCGAGGAACAAGGCCTGAGGGGGAGGAGAATAACAGCAGAATAGAAACCAAGATGCCTGGCACGGCCAAGCACAGTCCATCCAATAAACAAAGCACAAACCATGTAACTCATATACCTAAACATTGGACAGTGCTGATAATTTGAGAAACAAAGCACATCCATCGAAAATCAGATAATTGAACATTGGATAATTATGATTATTGAGTTTCATGCACCAGCCAGTTCACCCAAAAGGTTAAGCTGATGAGGAAAGATGGGCAATTCACTTATACTTCAACACTTCCCCTCACGTGTAGACTCTTTCAGGTCTAAGATGTAGATAGAAGTGGACTGCAATTATTATTATTATTTAATTGCGCCAACCGGGTCTCGAACTCAAGATTTCTTGGTTTTGATACCATATTGAGTTTCATGCACCAACCAGTTCACCCAAAAGCCAACAATGATGACACCTAAAGTTCCGAAGAATGGAGTCAGCTGCAGGGTTCCAGAACATTTAACTGTAGAGGGAATTTTCCCCTCGATGTATGTTCTGATAGCCAAGAGTGCTTTATGGGTTTCTATGATTATATCCTTACCCATAGGAAAGTATTTACCGGTTTTGCTGAAGGAACACCTAAAAGCGCAATAAATGGTGTCGAATGTAAGGCACTCAAGTGCCGTTGAGTTCTCAAGCATATGACATGTTAGCTCAACCAAGCTCTTCGCAGAGTAGAAACCAGTGATCTTCGCACTCTTGAGGTTGCCATGGTGGTGTTTTGGCATCTTCCAAAGATGTGAGCAATCACCAAAAATAGTCATGCTCCATGCAACGTTGCAATACCTGCACAGGATCAATGTTAATGTTACACTTCTCTAATGATAACATATAAACTGTGAATCAATGACACTCTTGAGCTTGAACAAATGGTTCCACCATAGATAGGAGATATCTTCGCAAGATGAACCATGACTTGCACCCAAGTTGAATGTCTCCAAGGAGGCAAGGTCGAAGGAGATGCATCCAGAAAAGAAACCACAGAAAAGATGGTCGTAGGTTCGGGAGAAGGCCTCTCTTCGAAGAAAACAAATAGTCAAATACTTGAGGTGGAGGAATTTGCCAGGTAGCATTGGTGTGTTGACCATCTACATAATGATGTCTCAAATTAATTATATTCCAAAGTATGACTACTGTTAAAGTATATCGCTAGTCTATAATTAACTAGTCTCGAAATATACCTCACTAGTTGAACACGTGTCAAGTGTTCCATGATTTGGCACAATGGACAGAAGCTTGGCAAAGCATAATAAACGACATCGACCTGACAGCAGAATAATTCTAGGTTCTTCGCTTGCAATGTACCACCAAGTGAGAGTTCTACTAGGACACCACCGAAGTGAAACGTGGAGAGATTTGGATCTTTGCTCATTATCATTTGCAGCCCTTTGCAATCAAACTCCAGTAGGTAGTTGAGCCGCTGGAGCAAGTAAGGTATCTTTTTGAACCCATGCTGTGGGTTGTTGATGTATTTGTTGAATCAGTAGAAGATGGATCAATTGGATCCTGCGTCGCCGGACCAGCCGCTTCTTCTACCTCTACATTTTGTTCTGAAGGTGGACCTTTCACAGATGGATATTCTTCTTAAAAGAATTGCATATCCTTCGCCGTGAGGCCGAATTCGGAGAGTTAAAAATCATAGTTCTCCATTGAATTAACTGCAAGTTAAAATTAAAATTAAATAATTAATATACTATTCAATCAAAAAATAATATAAAAATTGAAATAAGACAGCACTGTTACTTTTTCTGCATCACTCCAAAAATTTCTTAAAGTTTTTTGAATTTTTAGATTTTTTCATAAATTTCTCACAAATTTTGCAAAATTTCTACAAACACTTCTGAATTTTTCACAGCTAAATAGAGAGATGAGAGTGAGGTTTGAGGTTTGAAAAATGGAGGCTAGATGATCCTTTATTTATAGAAAATTTTTTATATTTTTTAAATTATTTACTATTTTTAGATTGTTTTACACCCAACAATTGAAAAAACGATCAAAACAGCTATATTCCCCACTTACGCCCGTTTCCACCTCAAGCGTGTGCCGTGCGTCATGTCGACACAACCCATGAGTTAAATGGGCCATGCCGTGCTGACCTCCCGGCCCGGGCTATCGTGCCATGCCGAGTTTGGATCGGACCTCAAGAGGCTATCGTGTCGTGCCGAGTTTGGACCGAAAAATCTATAGTAACATATTCTCGTGAGAGCTATCTCCTTAAAACTAACTTACCCATTGCGCCACTGCCCGGTCTGCGTGGGCACAGTCCAGTGGCCACCTCTAATGATAGGTAGACAGAGTTTACGGTCTCTGTCAGGTGGGGTCAGCTTGTAAAGGGCATAAACTCTTCGTCTCCCGATCCCCCTCGGAGTCTCCTGTCCCAACCCTCGCCGGCGGCCGGACATAACAGGTGGCGGCGGCGCGGTACCCAGGCGGAGAAGGCGCTCAGGCGGGCTCCGGTTAAGGCGAGCCTCGAGCTGCGAGGAGGCGGAGCGATGTCGAAGCGGCTGGTGTCGCGGCTGCTGGGGTTGTTCCAGTCGCAGATGCAGGTGGGCGTCGACAAGGCCGGCAACCGCTACTTCACCCGCGTCGAGGAGGTCGACGACGTCAGTACATGCCCTCCGCCCATCTCTCTCCATCCGTTCCTGTCTCTGTATTTCTTCTCTTCTTGCAAGAACTTGCCATTTCGATGCTCTGTTCTCGTCCGCAAGGAGGATACATCAATGTCGGCTAAACGAACTTGGTGTTGTTGCTTCCTGATGGCGTTACAGTGAAGGCGAAGCGGTGGGTGGAGTTCAAAGGCGATCATGAGCCGACCGCCGTTCCAGGTTACGTCTCCTCTTGCTCGTTTACTCGGTGAAGATCTGGTGCATGCAGCATGCAGAGAACCTAATTTGACTGGCTTTGTTTGCCCTTTGTTTCTGCAGGCATGTATGGTTTATGGGCCTTGATTCTGAATTGGCATGATTGAATATGCTGTTTGAGTAGATTTGCTTGTGGTTATGTCGTGCTTGTAGTTGAGTGGATTTGCTGGTTGAATGGCCAAAGGAAGAAAGCTCCAACACCAGAGGTAAGAGCGAGGCCATGCTTTTCACTTGATTTTCTGCAAATTGTGCACAGATTATTTATTCCTTCATACTTAGTAAGGTAAGCAGCATGTTGATTTCGTTTGTATCATGATGTATTGCTACTCCATTGTAGGAATTGGCTGAGATGGAAGCAAGGCGTGAACGTGTCAAGCAAAATGTTGAACGTATGTATCTGATGGTTCCGACTTCGAACCTCTCTTATGCTCTTTGGTTTTAAGCCTCGCTGCCCATTATGCGTTCTGCTAATAAAAAATGTATTGTGTGAGCAAGAGTTCAACATATTTTCCTAGGTATGTCATAGAGCAGCACACATGTTTATTAGTTGTGATTGGCATGTTCTACGTATATTGTTGATTTATGTTATGTGATCACTACTATTTGTGGGTTCTCTACCCCCAAAAAAACCCTAATTTGAGTAATGCCTGTTATTTGTTTGGTGACTATTTGTAAAATACACTTTCAAAAGTTTTTCCCATGTATCTCTCGGGAGTAATGCCTGTTATTTTGTTTGGATCACATCTTAATAGATGGCATTAGCTATTAGTGTTGTAACAATCAAAATTAGCATACAATGCATATTATAATAACTATAAGGTTGTTATAATATGCATTGTATGCTAATTTCCATAACATGCAATGGATAGTAGAAATGGGAAAATAGAGATGTGTTTTTCTTCTCTTTGATGGTATACTTCAGTTATATGATTCATGAATGGAATTGTATCATATTTTGTGGCAAGAGTCCCTTGCAACATGAGGGGGGGTGGAATGAAATCACTTGAAAATTTTCATCACTATCGCAAGCATCCCACCAACCAATTAAAATGTTAATATGGAGATTTCAGTTTCTCAATATTTAGTTGGTTGTCAAAGGAGTAAGTAGCAAGGCTATTGCGTCCTTTCAAATATGAACCCAGATTTACTAAAGCCTGCTTCACTTATCTAGATTAAGCCAGTCACATGAAAACAAAAGGTTGGAAACGATGATCAATTGGTGTATAGTCTTAACTTTCTATCTCTCTTTTGAAAATCAATAATGACAGTATATTACTTATGTACTACAGTACTACACACCTTTGCATTTGTGAAGCTTTTATTCTAGCTGCACTGCAAGAGATGATATTATTCGTACCAGCATATGTCACCAATATGGCATGATCAAGGTTATTAAGTCGACACTACCCTCCTAATAACCGACTAGTCGACTAATCGGCTGACTAGTCGCTGACTAGTCGACAGGTACTGTTTATATAATAGTAGGCATATACCTATGTATATATTATATACCCTAATACTCTATATTGCAAATTTGTAGTTATTGGAAAGTATATATATAATTTGAATTAAAGAGAGGATCGATGACTTACATGTTTTAACTTTTGAGTCCAGACTCCCTTCATTTGACTTGTTTAAGAATGATTTGAGACCTTCACGCTGAAAAAATAAAAAACAAGAATGAGAATATGAATTGTGATGAAGAATTAAAGATAAACTATGATGAACTCTTACAGTACCTTCAAGTGAGAGCAATAAGAGGACAATACAAATCATACGACATAACAACAAATAAATGTGCAATTAGGAAATTAAGCATCTAAAACATTAAATTCTCAACGACAGCTTAATCATAATAATCCATCAACATGACTTAACACAAGCCTCAAATCAAATGTCATACAACTCAAGATTATCAACATGGGTCGCATTCCCACTCAGTTCACCGCTCTCATGAGTAGGACTAGATGGAGATTCACCAAAATTATCAACGTCCTCATCATCAAGCACGAAATTATCATCATCATCATTGTCAGGCTCTGACTCATCATCAACCACCCTTGCTGCACGAGCAGAACGGCGAGAGTAACCTATCACCTCACCATGAGCCCTCCTAGGGAAATTGCGACCTTAAAGCGCACTTGATGCACCAATAGCTTCATCAATATGACCCTATGTAAGATCATGTTTCCATGATGAACTTCTTCGGCACCAACAAGCCAAGCTCGAGCTTAGTTTGAACTCTAAACAAGCCAAGCTCGAGCTTGATCCTGAGCTCGCGAGCTTCAACGAGCTGAGCTCGAATAGCTCGTTACGGCTCGATTCAAGTTTAAATATTGATGCATACTAACTTTTGCCGAGTTTACTCGAACTGAGTTCGAGCTTGAGCTTTTCTATGGTTGAAAAGTAGTGTATGTTGAATTATTTTTTTTACTGTTATCAAGTTTATTTTAGCCAAGCTCGATCTCAAGCTTTTTTATTATTGAAAATTAATATATATTAAATTATTTTAAATGTTATCGAACTTATTCGAATCGACCTCGAGCCTAGGTCCAAACTCAGACCCTAACACAGGCTCACTCAAGTTCGGCTCGTTTACAGCTCTAGAGTCAGACCAAATTGACCTACTAATGACATTAGGCGACCCTTAATGACCTAAATATGTAATTTGCGTGTTCGGTCACTTTTTGAATCAACACGACAACTTCAGTAAGCCGTGGTACAATTTAGGGGGCGCTTGGAATAGCGTTGGCTTATGTTTTTTTACTGTAGTTGCTTTATTTTTTTTACTGTGGCTGAGTTAGCTTATTTAGCATAATTAAATTTAAAAAAATAAAAATAGAAAAAACCAAAAACTAAAAACTGGTTTTAGGGAGCGCTCAGCGTTGCTGCAAGACGTCGCGTTCAGCGATGGTTGCCACTATTCGGCAATTCCAACTATTGTGTACGGTTTTGTCCGTTTCCTCTTTTTTTTTGAATTTTTGTGTTTTGTTTTTTTCCATATTCTTTTGCATTGTCCGCTCTAGATGCTAATTAGCATGTCGCTTTTATTTTTACAATTTTTTTAAAATTTAATTATGCTCAATAAGCTAACTCAGCTACAGTAAAAAAAATAAGATAATTACAGTAAAATTTCAGTAAAAATTAAAAGATATTACTATTCCGAACGCTACCTTAAAATAAAATAAGCGGAGCCTACTCATTTCAATTCCACGTTGACCTAAATATACATGATCGCTTCCAATTCTGCGATTCTTTCTAGGCAAGTAGGCAACCCTGAACCCTATGGCCACGGGAACCACCCCGATGGAAGCGGCGGCCAAATCCTCGCGGTAACCACCGGATTTCACGAAAACCTCGCCGATTTCCGCCGAGAGCCGCCGTCCAAGCCCTCCCTGACTCGACCTTTTCCCCGTTCTCCCTAACCCCAACCGCACCGCTGTGGATGACTTCCGGTTTCTCGCCAGACTCCACCAAGATTCCTCCCGGCGCCCCCCTCTTCGATCTCGCCGAACAGATCTGCCGCCTGGAGGAGGGCGCCCCCAAGGAGGAAGGCATCAACGCCGACGAGTTCGACCTCGACCAATTGATGGTCGACGAGAGGTGCTGCATACATATGTTTTCCAGTATTCGATTCAGTACTTCCCTGTTTCTCGTTTTTTTAGTTAGGTTAAAAAAAATTCGAGTTTAGGTTTGATTTAATCGAAACCGGCCGGTTTTCATTCCGCACGGTCATGGATCGCCGGTTACCACCACGATTGCTTGCAAGTTCAGACCTTTGCGTGCTTTGAAGTGATGAACTGTAACCTTGGCTGCATTGTTGGTAATTGGTCCTAGTTACAATGAAGCACCTGGAACCAGCAGGTTGCTTTTTTCTGTAGCGTGACCCAATGGAAGCCGTTATTGGTAATCTCAAGAGCAAAGTATTCACGCAGTCTCGCTTTTGTGGTGTTTAAGATTTTTTTTAATTGTGCATGTTGAACGCCATAGTAGTACAATGTTACCGCGTAAGAAGCAAAGTTATCGCTCATGTTTTCGGTTTCAAATTGAACAAAATTTGCTAGGACTATGCATAAATATGAACTAGTTGTGCCTGTTTGTTTGCTGATATGCAGTCAGATAATCTGCTGCACTAAATGTATTATATAAAAAAATAGTACTGAAAGGGTATTGTTCTTGTAATTTTATTGGCTTTGAGTTTTCTCCGTATACGGTTAGTCATGCAACAAACAATACAAAATTGCATTAATACAATTCTTATCCAGTAATAGTTCTGGTAACATTTCTAAAAGATTTTGTTTTGATTCTCTCTCTATTAGAACCGACGTAGCTGGTGCCTCATCAACTGGAGGCAACGTGGCATCACCTTCAGCTTCTTCAAGGACATTGGATCCTGCTTGGACTCATGCAAAAGTGGATGCTGGCTCAAGGAATGCCATAATATGTCTTCATTGTGGGAAGAAGATTGGTGGTGGTGGCATTACTCGCTTTAAATATCATCTTGCTGGAATTCCAGGGCAAGTTGAATCTTGCAAGAAGGTGCCCATTGATGTCAAGCGTCAGATGAAACAGTTAGTCAGTGATCTGGGAAGAAATGAAGAAAGAAGGCACAGGGCACGGCATGAAACTAGAGCTGGCCACAATTCACTTTTCGAAGCTTCTTCAGATGCTTTATTCTCGATTGAAGGAGGTTCTGCAAGTCAATTTAGGCCGTCAAGGAAGCGAAGAACAGGATACCCCTCTCCACAAGCTATTGTAGGTTCAGAACCAAGCAGTAGTGGATTGATGGCTCCGGTAGACATGGTTCAACATAGCATGGATGGTGTAGAAGCTCCAAATGATCTGTTACATGATGGTAAAATTGCTATGGCAAGATGGTGGTACGATGCTAATATACCCTTTAGTGCAGCTAAATCTCCTTTCTATCAGCCAATGATAGACGCCATAGCATCTGCTGGACTGAGCTTCAAGGGACCGTCATATCATGACCTACGTGGGCCATTGTTGAAACATGTTGCTGATGACATTCGTGAATATCTTCATGATCTTAAGAGAGAATGGAGTACATACGGCTGCTCAGTCATTGCTGACAGACAGAAGGATCATGGAGAGGGTTGTATAATAAATTTTCTTGTATGCTGTCCACGAGGTACCATGTTTTTGAAATCCGTTGATACTTCAACAGAGAAAGCAAATTTACTTGAGATCTTTGATCAAGTTGTTAGAGAAGTTGGACCAGAAAACATTGTTCAATTTATCACTGACATAGATGCAAGATATAAGGCTACTGTTAAGGTTCTGGAAGAAAGGTATGGCACTTTTGTTTGGTCTCCATGTGCTGCACGTTGCATAGACTTGATGTTGGAGAATTTTGCAGATCCTAAATATTTTCCTATGATCAATGAAACTGTAAGTAAAGCAAGAAAGATAACAAAGTTCATATATAATCATGCATGGGTTTTGTCTTTGATGAGAAAAGATTTCACAAATGGTAGAGATTTGTGTCATCCATCCATCACAAGATTTGCTACACATTTTCTTAGTATCCAATGTGTTCTTAAATTTGAGAAAGTGCTCCGCCAAATGGTTACCAGTAACAAATGGGTGAAATCAACTTACGCTAAAGGTGGTGTTGGAAAAGAGATCGCAGCTATTATTTTGAAAGATATCGACTTTTGGGCCAAGTGCAAACATGTAGTCAAAGTCACTGAGCCGCTGTTGCGTGTCCGACGCTTGGTGGATAGTAATGAAAAACCTTCAATGGGTTACCTGTATGAAGCGATGGAAAAGGCAAAGGAATCAATAAGGAGAAGGATGATGCACAAGGCATGTCTGTATGGGCCTTACATTAGAGTAATTGATGCTAGGATGGAGAAGCAACTTCACAGTCCATTACATGCAGCAGGGTGCTTTTTCAATCCTGGTATTTACTTCAGTCCCTCATTTAAGATGCAAAGTAATGTGTCTAGGGGGCTTATTAAGACAATCACTAGTTTGGTCCGTGATGATGAGACCCAAGATAAGATATTTCTCCAGCTTGAGGATTACAAGAAATCAACCGGTGACTTTGGCCTTCCAATTGCAATTCGTCAACGAGAGAAACTTAATCCAGGTAAGAATGTCTTCCATGTTATGACTGAATGTCTGAGGTTTTCTATCTCATTACTCATTTACCCAGAAATGAAAAAAGAATCCATGTTCCTCATAATGCTATTTGCCTTTTCGGGTACTTCATTCTCATGATTTTACATCTTTGTTTATTAGTTGCATGGTGGGACAACTTTGGTAATGGAGCTGTAGAGCTCCAAAGTCTTGCAACGCGAGTCCTTAGCCAATGTTGTAGCGCAACAGGCTGCGAAAGTAATTGGGATGTTTTCGAATGTCTCCATTCCAGAAAGCTAAGTAGGCTTGAACGTTCAAGGTTAACTGATGTTGTCTTTATTCAATGCAATCTGAAGCTTCGAGAAAGGTATAACAATTGGAAATTGTATGCTGTATAAATGCTCCCATCGCACGATATTCTACTTACTAGTAACTACTATCTTGAAGGAACTTGCGCAAACAGAGAGATGCCATTGATCCAATCAGCCTGGACAACATCCATGTTTTGGATGAATGGGTCAGTGAAGAGCCTAGCCTTCTTTGCAGAGATGACCTGAACTGGGAGAGCATAGACGCACCATTTGCTGAACCGACTTCTGACGAAGAATTCCTCGCTATTGACGATGACGAGGAGGCCCCAATGGCTGCACTGTCCTGGTCGGCTGCAGATGATTCCTATTGCCCACAACCAGATCAGGATCCTTATTTCTATGTGACTCAAGATGGTGAAACTTAACCTGTCTCATTAGACCTGGAAGCTATGTTGCATAGTGAATTGAATCTGCCATTAGGACACATATCAGGTTTCGAAACTTTCCTATGCATGGATTGGTGTTCTTTGAACTAATGAACTTATGCTGTGTCGTTTGGAATTCAACATCCAGTGAGGAGATCGTTCCCATGTGCCGAAGTTCGTGGCTTCTGCAGAATATCTTTTCCTTCATCGTTTTCTTCCCTGTCTTTCAGGTGCCAATGTTTCAGATGTAGAAGACTGTGCTGCCACTGTTTTCCTCAAGAAAACCACACCAGACGATGCATATCGGGCTGCCAACAATCTGGATTGATGGACAGATCATGTGTCCCGTCCCAAGGGCCACTATGCTGGGCATGATGTGTCCCCTGTCCCAAGGGCCACTATGCAGTGTCCAGCGAGAAAATTTTTATTTATTTGACCTATTATGCTACCTTAATTTAGAAATTGACTCTATCATGCATAAAATTACAAATATAGCCCTTTTACCGAGCACGGAAGGACTTGCGGCCGATGCGTGGCGCCTACTACGCCACCCGGCCACAGCAGATACCTACCACCATGGCACCTCCCAATAGCGCACTACTCAATCGAGCACGGCAGGTAGCAGGCCTCACGGAGGTGTCGTGCCACCCGGCCGCGGCAGGCCCCAGGGGAGGTTCCGCGCCCCCATGCTGCGGAAGGCACCAGCACAGGTGCCACGAAAGGGAGGTGCGGCACCATGGTACTTGTGCAAACTTTTTCCGAAAAAGAAAATTGAAGAACAAACAAGGAAAACGAATATTCGTGAAACTCGTGGGATAGATGATTCAAAACGTCGTTAGGGTATTTTGTTAGTTGTGATCTTGTTGTAGCAACTACGAACCAATTTTGCTGTGGGGCTTAAAGATTACAAATGCATTGGTAGGGAGCAAAGTGATGAAATTTTCGAACCAAAGCTAAATTGCGAGGCACGGAACCTAAAATATATTAGAGTCCCCAAACAGACGCATATTAAACATAGTTACATGGAATGATTGTTTGGCTAATTGCTTCTGTAAACATCGCTATTACTACGGTACAAGCGTCTGGACCATGTAAGCATACATGCATTTAGGAGAAAGGAAAAATATAGCGGGTAGGATGGGGGACTAGTACAGAATGGCCCGATCTACTACGTGAGTTGAGGCCATTTGCCCTTCCTTACTAGCCCGGCATTGTACTCCTCGCCGGCCGCCTTAGCCTTAGTCGTCGTTTTGTGTTTTCCCTCGCGCTCCTTCTAGCGAGCCTCGCATTCCACTACTACAAAAAGGTTTATATTAGACGCTTCATCGCAGACGGTTCATAAAAATCGTTTGTATTAAATGCGATCACAGACGATTCTTGATAAGAACCGTCTGTGATATTTCGTAGTATCACAGACGGTTCTTAATTAAGAACCGTTTGTAATATGTTTCCACCTCATATACCTCTAAAATTTTATAATTTCCCGCTTGAGTTCGAATAGAATCCCGTTTTGACACACCTTTAGTAAAACGGGTAGAACTTTTGCATACGGTGTCCGTTTTTGACGTTTTTGTACTAGTTGGAAAGCTAACAACGAGCCCGATCCAAAAAAAATTGACCAGCTTGCGCTAGTCGCCCTCGAAGACCCCCCAAAATCGGCCATTTGTAGATTCAAATTCGAATTGGAAGTTTTTGAATTATGTTTTTGCCAAAATTTTCGATCTTCCCTTCGAAATTTGGGGTTTGTCTCAACTGCAAAGTTGTAGATCTCGTCGAAACCTTTCAAATAAATATATATAAGCCATACAGAACTTTACCATTGCATACTTTGAGACTAGTTGTTTATATTGTATCGGTATATATATAGCCAATATCACAGACGGTTCTTAATTAAGAACCGTCTGTGATATGTTTCCCACTTCGCACATCTCTAAAATTTTATAATTTTCCGTCTGAGTTCGAGTAGGACTCCTCTATAAATACTCACACCCATCCACCTCCTCCATTCAAATGTGTCTGTGGGGTTTAGGTCTCCATTGTTTTCCTGTCGCTTCCTCCCTCCATTGTTTCTTCAAGTATTTAATTATGTGGGGTTTAGGTCTCCATCGTAGCCTCTATTGTTGCCTAGGAGCTTACAGTGAGACAGCTGTTAAGAAGGCCTACCCGAGCTTGTGATGGTGGATTGTTCTCTGCTATGTTGCTTTCATTGTTCTCTTCATCGTAGCCTCCATTGTTCCTTCCATTATTTTCTGCTATGTTCTCTGCTATTGTAATTGTGGACTGTAATCTTATGATGTTGTAACGGTGGATTGTAATCTTATAATGTTGTAATGATGGATTGTAATCTTGTGATGTTGTAATGGTGGATTGTAATGAAAATAAAATGTTCTTTGCTATGTTTGATATCGTATTTGCTTGTTTTCAAAAAGCATAGCTAACATTTCCTGAGGCTAACTGAAAAATAGAAAAAAAATTAGGTATAGAGTGAACTATTATAGACGGTTTTGTAGTATAAACCGTTTGTGATCACATATCACAGACGGTTCTAAGTTTAGAACCGTCTGTGATGTGTGAGTATAGAACCGTCTGTGATGTGTGAGTATCACAGACGGTTCTATATATAGAATCGTCTGTGATAGTGTTTTTCACAGACGGTTCTAGTTACAAACCGTCTGTGATAACTTTCGATTATCACTGACCCATAAAATTCAGACGGTTAAAAAAACCGTCTGTGATGACGTTTTAGAACCGTCTGTGATGATGATTTCTGTAGTAGTGTTCCCTACGTTTGCATGTATTGAGATGAACTTACATCTGCTTTCGGATACACTCGTTGTGCTTTTCGTTGCGGCGTCGCTCCTTCCTCCTCTCGCGATCCCTACTGGTACCCCACTTCTTGCAGTTGAATCATCGCCACTGGTTGTGTGGATGGATCTCTTGATCAATCCAGTTACGATAGCCACATAATGGATCCGGAGACTACAGGTAGATAGGAGAGAATGTTAGTGCGTACTTTTAAAGAGAAATATTAGGAAAATATACTATAAGCGGTCTTTACTGGTTGTCGGTACCACCCCGTGTCTCAACAGTGGTCGAGATAGTCCCAGACGTAGTTAGCGCAACCCCAGTAACACATGTCCACACTCAGCCGCTCCTTAGACTTGAAGAATTTGCATGTGTCTGCACCAACAGAGGCGCGACTCCTCGAGCGGGTTTTGCGGCAATTCCTCGGTGGAAATGTTGAAATAGGGGTTGCTGCTACGGGGGGTGTCATTGTGGGAAGGTGCCCTCCTGGCACTCTCCCTTTGTTTGTCGCAGGCTGTAGAAACCCTTGCGAGTCAGCGGATCTTCTCCCATTGCTGCTCCATCTAGCGAGTTAATTTTGTAATCTTGATGCAGGAGCACCCGGGGCGGAATGGGTACTACTTATATGCTGAGCCGGTGCGGTATACGCAACTGATGTGCAATTTGGTTTGTGCAAATTCGCACCAGTGAGGTATCCACCCGACGAGCAGCTCACATCCGGAGGCGCGGAACCTCCCCTGGGGCCTACCGCAGCCAAGTGGCGCAGTAGACGCCATGCGTCGGCCGTGGATCCTTCCGCGCTCAGTAATGGGTGCTATATTTGCAATTTTGTGTCATATGAGAGCTAAATAAATAAAAATAATTAGACTGGTTTAGTTAGCCTGTATTTCAACAGTTGTACTCTAGTACTCTAGATCCGGACTCGAAGGAAATGATTGCCAGGTACACGGTCATGAGTAGCGGCTGCAAGTAATAATACACGCGTGAGCATACGTAATTTTGGTGGCCGCATAATGATGAGACCTCCGATCTCTAAAAAGTCTGGTCTAAATCCAATCGAATGCGTATTCTTCACGGCCTTACGTACGGGTCGTCGACGCAAATATCTTCCTTTTTCACGGCCACGCGAAACCTGTCTACTGCAAAAATCTATGCTACGTGGAGACCGGGTCACCCTCAGCATGAAATATCTCAGGAGTCCAATTCGCTAAGTCGTTCACAGTTGGGCGCGAATTGCTCTCCGTCGAATGACACGGATCGAGCCAGTACCATTACTGTTGCGTTGCCACTGTGTGCAATGACACGGATCACGTCACGTATGTCTGCCGTTTTTATGGTGTGCGTGGAGCGTAGTTACACGCTTCGTCCGTACACCCCGTTCGTGCCGGCCGGGCACCGTACTCGCTACGGTCTAGGACGATCACGCTTCTGATGGCGCAACATGCGTGCATACATGTGGCGTAATCGTACGCCGGACAGTTGCCGCAGACGACACGGGACTTGTTTTGTACCTGTCGAGCACGTCCTTGTGCGTACTGCGCGTCCGTACGACGACTCCGCTGCACGCGGAGATCCCGGCCGCTCCGTAGGTCCGATTTTTTTTGTCTCACAAAAATCAAAATAAATGATACGGTTCTGTAAAACAAATTTTTCAAATAATTTTCTGATTATGAAGTCATGTGTGTTATTTATATCCGTATCTCTGTTATTCACTATCATCTTGATATAAACCATTAATCACAACTAAAATCTATCATGTTATAGTAAAAAAGAACAGACATCTAAGCCACAGACTACAGGACGTACTTGCGCTTGTTTGCACCTGATTCGGTGGTACGTGTGTCCATCTTCAAAGGAGGGAGGAGGAGAGACGCTACGACGGAGCACTTGAATCCTGCGTACATGCCCAACGTAGTACTTACCGTGCCTGAGTAGCAGCATCCTCAACCGTCCGATGCCACAGTAATGCGTAAACCGTATAATCAGAAATTAATCAACGCTCGCGGGTCGTATTTCTTCTACGATACACCGTGGCCTTGCTTCCCACGCCCTATATATGCCGGTGCTCTCGTGCGTGCTCGGCCGGCGCGGGCGCCGAAAAGTCCACGTCGCTGCTATACCCGCCGTTCCCGCGTATTCCAGACTTTTTCCGAGGCTGGTCACGAGATACGCGGTTTTTCGACCGCGTCGCCCGCCATGGCAGCGAGTAGCGACACGCACGCTTTACGCGAACTACGAGGCTTCTTCTCCTTTCTCATGCATTAAAACAGAATACTAAAGGGTGATCGAAATAACGATGGTTTTGATTTTCTTGAAAAACATCAACATTAATTGAAAAACATCAGAATGAGTTAGTTTATTGAGTATACTTAAATGTAAAAATATAAAAAAATACCGAAAACAAAAAACGGAAAAAGGTATAAATAATTTAAAAAAACGAAATTTTTTTACTGTAGCTACAATACCTACTACAGTGAAATTTTCGTCCATCATCAACGATGAAAAGCCATTCTGAGCAGGGTCTAAGGTCGAATTGGGTACCCGTGCTACAGAATACTAGACCCGGTGAAGGGAGATACCATGGTGATGGGGACACCAGACCCAACAATACAGGATAGGAGCAAGAAGAGGACGTCACTCCTGTCAGTCCATAGGACGGTCGATGGGGAAAAGGAGAATCTTCTTGGATAATGCATGGACTGGGCTCTGCAGTGATGGCATTGGCATCCTATGGCTAGCTCTCCCCTCCTCCTTGTGTGGCCAGGAGGCCTAGTGGTCAAAAGCCTAAAAAGGAATAGTTGCTTGCACATCAAGGTTCAAACTTGCGATCATTCCTGCTAATTCTTACAGAAATCAATCAAGTCCGGTCTGTGATGATGACGACGACGTGATCTTCGTGCTTTAATTTTCCTGATCTAACACCCTCATATCACGTCAAGTTATTCTCATGAACTTTGCAGGAGCGATGTGCATTTCCTTTGTGATTACTGAACTCTCTGATGATTTCAGCTAAAATCCATTCTGTCCTGGCAGTGGCCAACGTACAATAGTCCCGGAATAAAGCAGCTAGTTAGTAGTACTATTAGAGAGGGCTGGTTGGTATGGTTGAGTAAAGTGGCCACGTTTGGATCTAGGCTAGTAGCTGTCTAATTAACCCAATGTTTATTGGGTGGAGTCATGTGGAGTTACTGTGCAATTGCTTGCTTACTAGTACTGCAATGGCTGTACAAAGCAAACGCAAAGGGAAAGCCATAGCTTCTCGATGATCCAAACTTGTGTGTTTCATCCAATCTTTTCTCTCCTTTAAAAAAAGAAATGATTGGTTGGGAGCAAATGCAGATCCACAACTGGCAACAAGTTGTCCAAAACTGGATTTAAGGTTCTGTTTATATTGACTTCTAAAAACTTTTTTCTTCAATATTAAATTTTCAAATAGAGTGTCTTTTCAAAGCGGAGTCTACTAGTCAATTATAGTACACACTGCAGTGCCTTCATTTATATTTATCAAAATCATACACGAAATGTCTCTCTCTGTAAGCTTCATTACAAGCTACTACTATTTATAAACCAAAACCAAAAGCTAATATGAATGTACCCTTAGATTCCACCAAAAGGAGAAAATTGTCGCTACTATTACCATTCACTATATCTATGCATGTTCATTTAGGGGGAGTTTTCTAGCAAAGGGAGACGCAGTTGCTGCCAGGCTGCATATTTGATACTTCTATAATTCTATTGGGTTCAAAACTAGGCTGATTGTGACAAAGTTGATCATACACCACTTAGTGGGGGCTTTAGTTAGTTTCAGATATTGAGCAATGAGACTTGTCACGGTATTACAGACATAATTGTCAACGAATCATAGTAAAGAAAAATTCTACATTATACAACATGCCACTTGATGCAGCGGCCTGCTACAGCTGACAGCACGAAAAGGAATAAAAACATTGCAGGGAATTGGCATGAACAACTGAACAAACAATGTGGAGTAAAATAAGTACTACCACTGCTACCACACTATCTTCTGATATTTACCTCGGCATGCAGTACCTTGGCTTTTATTACCAGAAAAATGCAGGGAGACAACCGTTGGAGGAAGAATTTACTCTTGCAAATTGCAACGTTTCCATTCCAGTGGAGAAGCCATCAAGAAACATTTACCCCAATCCAAAGAATCCTAGGTTACTTGCTCGCATGTGTACGTTCTTGGCCCTTTGACTTCACCGCTGCTCCTCATTCAGCTCTGTTTATTAGAGTTTATGCTTCTGCCTTCTATCTTCTTACTTTTATCTTTTTCTGCTTATTAGAGTTTATGCTTTTGTCTTTTACCTTCTTACTTTCATCTTTTTTTTTCTAATGATATGATTTTTAGGTTTTTTTTTTGTCCTTTATTCATTTTCGTTATTGTATATGATGATATAACTTTTTTATTATCCATTGATTCTAAAATCCAATCCTGAAAGTCTGTACCCGACGTGTTGTCACGACATATTAACCATTATAGCATTACTTTATCGCACCATCACTACTGCTTGTCTAATTTAAGAACATACCTTGCGGCTTGGCCTATTCTTCTTCTACTGCAGGTGAAAAAGTGAAAACTACTCTGAAAAGGAGGTTTGGGAAGTGAAAGAACTGAAGATGCAGACGTAACAGAACGGCCTCCAAATCCTGATCTCGCGCATCATCTCTTTCTCTCGTAGGATAAAGTGCACTGCGATCTGTAAGACCTGTTCCTGAGGCAACAGCACAGACCGCAACTGCAAGTAACAACCCATGTGAGGGAACTTTCAGGTTTTTTTTTTCCACTTGCTCTCTCTCCTTCATTCTTTAGGGGATCAAAGCATTTTCTGCTCTTCTAGAGACAAGGCCTTGTAGGTGAACTGAATTGTGAGTAATTGCAATAGCTTTGATCCTAAGATCAAATCCAAGTAACAGTGGGGCATTTGTGTGACTGAACAGTATGTAAACTGATTGCAATTTGGATTTAACCAAGGTGGTTAAAAACATCGTTGTGGCTAGCTTCAATCTGACGAGCTTAAATCCATCTGACAAGTTCAGTAAACTTATAAACTTTGGAGCTTAGTTTTCAAGATAAGAGGACGCTTGGAATGTTACTAGCTTAACTGTGGTGTGGTCCAGGGTTAAAAATTTCGTCCAAAATTTCATCTCTTTCGTTACCTCCCAAAAGAGAAATAGTTTGGTCAAATTTTGGCCGAATTTATCCCCATTTAAATTTTTGATTAAATTTCATCAAAAATTTAAAATTTTTGTCCGAATTTTTGAACGAAATGGACAAAATTTCATCCTCTCGTTCCTCCCGGTGACCTCTGAAAATTTTTGACGCCGAAACATTTAAACCTGGTGTGGTCTGGCAGGTATATGTATGTATGGCACTCCTATGGCTTGTAAGCCAGACGTGGACTGATCAATGTAGCGGAACGCAAAAGCCCTGAGAGCAAAATTTGGAGCCTAACCCTGTCATGATAATGAATGTTCTTGTAATTGGGAGCTTGGATTTTTGCTCAGTTTTCCATTGTGATATGACAGTTCAATGTACAGAGAAAAACTGAATGTATGAGATTATTTTCATCCGCATGGATGAACAGAGCTCAACTGAACAGTTAAATTTGGAGTTTATAGGTAGACTGGTGGAGTAGAGAGACAAACCAGGATTTAGACCCATCAGAGAAACTTTTACCCTGGAAAAATAAAATAGGAAAACTATGTCATGTCCTGATCAATAGAAGATTGACTCTCTGTCTGTTCTCTGTATCACTGGGACAGCACAACCAAATGTACACTCACCATCAGAAGTATTTTCTTGGAATAGTTCTGAAATACCATGCATTGCTGAAATAATTCGGTAAATTAAGCTCGCAAAAATCAAACTTGTTAGGATTTTGCCACAGTTAACGATTCTCGGTTATCTTGTTGTAAGAATGCTAGATCTACCCAAATTGTTCATTTGTCGCGTTGTTCATGCTCAGGTCACGTTCACCAAGTTTTGAACGGCGATTAACACAGGGATTCTGACTAAATTGGTCAAATCATTTGCACATACAACATCAACAAAGAACACAGAAGAACTGAAGGTAATAATAAAAAATACTGGTAGCTATAATAATTACCAAGATCTCTGTGAATTTTCTTACAACCTTTTTTGCTTTTAACTTCCATCCAGTAATAACCTCTTCAATTCTACAACTACACAAATTCTCCTTCACACAAAACCATAAAATAAAACAAAAATAAAATAAACACACTAAAAATAGCAACTTATTTATACGAAGAATTATAATTTATACCATGGCCGTGGATACCTTTAACCCGAGAAAGAAAAAGAAAAAGAAAAAGGAAGCCAAGAACTCGAAGAATTCTCCAAGAAATCAACCAAACCAAGCAGCCCAACATAAATTACGGCCAGATCGCAGCATCACCACGCCCGGATCCGCTTCTTGGGAGGCAGCGACCGGAACACGGAGGAGAGGTCGCGCGGGACGTCGACGAACACCCGCCACGAGGTCGGCGACTTCCGCTTCGCCGGCAGCCGAGGCGCCGGCGGCTTGAGAGGCGCCGGCGGGCACTCCGTGGGCGGCCGGAGCCTGCTCTCCTCCGACGTCGGCGTCGACGGTTCTTGGTCCTCCTCCGCCTTCGTGTACTCCGCTGGCACCTGCGCCGGTAACGGAGAGGCCGAGGCAGACGGCAGCGAGGGCGATAAAGGCGCCGTCTTGATTGGCGGCAGAGCCGGGAGGACCTCGTCGGCGGGAGAAGCCATTGCCGCCGCCCGAATTGGCGGTGAATTCGCGCGACAGGTGGGTGGGACTGGATCGAATTCTTGTTCTTGGAGGGGTGCAAGAAGTGAGTAGAAGGACCGGAGAGAGAGAGAGGTTGTGGCGGTACTGCGGTAGCGCGAAGCCTGTTAAATAGCGGTACTCTTCGATGGACGAGAGAGAAAGGGGAAGAAGAAAAGAAAAGGATTTATGAGGCTGTAATGGTAACTTTTGGGGTTTACCACGAATTATTAATCGCGGACAGCCAGTAATGTTGTTTACATGAGTAAATTTTACATAAGTAGAGGCGAACTTTTTTTATTTTACATGTGGATCTTAAATTTTTATATAGGATATCGTTTTATGAATGGATGGAACACCAGTTTGGTCCATGCCTCACCATGCAAGTGTATAGCCAACTAGTTTAGTACATGAAAATTTGCTAGAGCTACATAAACTTGTTTATATTGGTAATTTTGCTTTTTAGACAACTAATCACAAGCGGATAATCGCTATGCTGCAATTTATAAATTGAGAGATGAAAAAAAAGATTGAGGAGGGGACTATTTTTAAAAAATCGGAGGAGGCTAATTAAATATGACAATTTGACAAGTTCAAAGGTATGTACAATGGTGTGATGTTAGCTGACTGTAAATCTTGCCACGTAAGACACGAGATGATGTGGAGGAGAGAAGAAGAGCATAGAGAATTGGGCCATCTGTTATGCAGTAGTCGACTGTAACACGATAAATAAGACACATATCATGAAGAAACTGTCTATAAAGACATACAAAAAAGACAACCTATTATATGAGCTATCTTTAATACCGTCTATAAATACATAAAGGATATTATAGACAATAATTATCTATACCAGTGTATATAGTCTAAGTGGTGTAACCAAGTAAGACAGAAACATAACTAGCTAGCATGATTAACCAAAAGTTTGGGGACCATGTACTGTGACCTATCAAACAAAAGTGACACAACTAGACAAAACTTGTAACGCAATTCAACTCAATGTACTATGCACAAGGTTGTTCTCCTCCCATTTTATGACCATAGTATTGTCTTAGCAGAAGGTATAAGTCATTCTTCCATTTTATGACCATAGTATTGTCTAGCTTATTGTGTAAACTATTGTTACAGAATTCACCCTAGCTCTTATTGTAGCATCTCATATTGGTGATGTTCTTTTTATCTTTTCTGTGACTTTTGGCTTTGATTTCTCTAGAAGCCAAACCAAGCGGAGCAGCTTCTCCAAGCGTTTTCTCAAAGCCGCTTCTTCAAACGATTTTTCGAGTCCAAACTCGTATGTGTCACCCACGTCCACATCTCCACCGTCTGCCATCATCTCGAAAAATACAGACAAAACCATTAGCCGTAGCTCAAAATATCAGGGCTATTCTATAGTGTTGGTTGCAATTGTGGTGGGCCTAAATAATTCACTGGTAGAGACTAGGGAGAGTGAACATGAAGAAGAGGGGGGCAGGTAGCATAATGGTGTGAGGAATGAGAGGAGCTAGGTGAGATGAAAATGATGCTGCCTGCCGCCCTGGCATGCAGGGAAGGAGGAGGGGCATGCAGACGCAGGACATGAATGCATAATGAGCAGAGCATGGAGCAGTGTTTTGTGACAGCAGCCAACAGCAGCAACAATTGGAACGAAGAGAGAGAGAGAGAGAGAGCAAAAGGGGCGAGGTAGAGAACAAGAAGGAAACAAACAACAGGGAGGAGCTTTTGGCTGCTCTGCTTCTAGTTCTGCAAAATTGTCAGCTGCAGCTGCACCCACCACCACCTTCCATGGTCTCTGGTCTCACACTGTCCGAGCGATGGTGCGGTCGTGCACACGGTCCCTATCGAGCTACAGGTGGACCAGCACTGCGTACGCCTGCATGGCTCAGGTCTGGGCAGAATTTTCTCGTGAGAAAAATTAGGTTTTTTCAGTCACCAGCAAAAAGTTGATAGGAGGCGCAAATCAGTGTCTCATTTTTCTACTGACTTTCCTATAGAGGAAGTATGGACCATATTTACAATGTATAAATTAAAGGTTTCTCGAAACATGGGCATAACATCATGTACCATTTCGCTCGCAAAAGGAGAAAGGAACATCATGCACCACTTGACATTTGAAGAAGGTATCGAGAGAGGGCACGCGCTGTCAAATGCATTTGTAAGATCGATATGGCAAGAGCAACTGTAATCAAATCATGCTATCGATGTAACAAACCTAGGCGCGAAGCGCAATTCGAACCCATGCACTTCGCGAAAATGCGCGGCACTTTTCACCGGCCTTTTCCTTTAAGTAAACGGCATAATAAATTTCCACACATTTTTTACAAAAGGCAACAATAGAGCTAACAAAGGTAAATCATAAAACATCGCATGCATGCGAGAATAGAATGCTTTTTATCCTCTGGTGATGAGTGGTGACATCAGTGGCATACACTATGGAAGGGTTCTTTTTATTATGGCTGATTATTTTTAACTTAACATGAGCACTCATACAAATAAATCGAATGCTGATAAGTTGATAGGACACTTCGAAAACTATATCGATAAGTCACTTCAAATATATAACGGAGAAACTATCATGTTTATTTGTTCAAAGAAATTCATAGACCATAGACTATAAACCAAAAAGAAATCACTCTATGGTGTCACTCCAAACAACTTCGAAGCCCAACTTCTAGTTTCTGCTTCTAGCTTTTAGTTGCAAATGCATTGTAATAATTGTTAATTTTTTCTAAGTCAAAAAGAAAAAATAGTAAAAAGAGAGCTATTGAAAAACACTAATATATCTTTTGGGACAATACAAAGAATTAAAGGAAAAATAAAACTAAAGAAACTGAAATTAAAAAGTTCACATATTTTAAGTAACTTTTGGTCAGAAAATCGAAGGTTTAAAAGCCATTTGAAGGAGGCCTCAATACACAAAGGTGAATGTGGAAAGGAGAACACCCTTCAATTATCGGGAAATTACGGTGAGTGCCACTGGCCTGCATGGGGAAGGGGGCGGAGGGATCTCGCTCCCGCCCCACCGGATCGAAGGGTGGTTGGCAAAAAGAAAAGCTGATGCTGCCACATGGGTCGTGTTGGGTTGGACGGGTTCGGCCCTTCTGCTCCTCCCCCTTTTCTTTGCTTTTTAAAACATTTTATTCCCAATCTCGGGTTGCTAATCTGCAAGCACTTTTCATTGCGTCCATGCCTCACTATTAATTTTTGGTGCACATTTCAAATCCATCACTTGTCCTTCTCGAAGAAAATTTAACTCTACTGTTTGGCCAGCCATGCATGGCACATTGTCAATTTCGACTGGTAGTTTGGTAGGATTCACACTTCATCGTGATCATTTGGTGATCTTAGGGCATCTCCAATGGTCTGAGTCACCATTATTTGACGTATACATCAAAGATAAATCCTATGTGGAGGAAAGAGAGTATGCAAAAAAATCGAGCCTCTTCCTAAGCACTAGGCTATAACAGAAAACGGCAGTCTCTATAAATGATGTGTGTGCATGTAAGTATCAAATAGCTATCCTTATAGACAGTCCTTTGTATGCTAGCTATTTGGTTGATGATGTGGAAGTCTCCTAGTTAGTTGCTAACTAGGACCATTGGAGATGCCCTTACAAAATCTAAAAAGTGTATGCAAAAGATAGCTAAAATGAATGACCCCATCTGGAAGAAGGTATGGAGCTTAAAAATACCACCCAAGTTCGTGCATTCTGACGGAGGTTTATAAATGATTTTATGTCTATTTGAGACATGTGTTCTTTTTGGCTGCTGTTAAAGGTTTATAGCTATAACTAATAGTTTTTGATCTTAGTGTGAGTATTTATACGAATGAACCAAATGGCAATAAGTTGATAAGCTGTTTGAAAAAAGCAAATGAGAAACCGTTTTATTTATTTATTTAAAAGAAACTATAAACCATATGCTACCAAGAAGGGGCCATGATATCAGAAAAAGACACACCGGAAGAATTGGTTATTGTGAAGACTGCGGCCATCCAGATGAAACTGAATACCAAGCGCTGGTGGAGTGCACCTTTTTGGGCAGCCATCAAGGATTTTGTGCAGGTTAAGTTACCAATGCTGCTTCCAAACTCCTGGGCACCGGATTTTACTACTATAAAATAGATTATACTGGATAAGTACATCACAGATGGTTCATATGGAACCGTCTGTGCTTAAACTATCACAGACGGATTTTTTCTCAAAAATCATCTGTAATATAAGTTATCACAGACGGTTTAGTTATCACAGACGGCTTAATAGCCGTCTGTGATAACCACCTATTATCACTGACACATAAACACAGACGATTCCCAACAGACGGTTTAGGAATCGTCTGTGATAGGACTGTCTGTAGGAGTGTTGCTTGATTCTAGTTTATGCCGGATGGAGGAGACGAGTATATAATGTATGTGGAATTCAAGGAACGCGCGCAGGCATGGGGAGGCTTCTCTTAAACTTTCTGCAGGCGTGCAGCTGCGCGAGGGAGCACATCGTTTGTATGACAAAATTAAATACTCATTACACAATATAGAGCAACCTCCACTGGTCTCTGGAACATATGGGGACATCACATAGACGTACTCTGATGACTTGGTTGGTCTTTGGAATACGAGGCATAACCATCAAGCGGATATATATTCTGCCAATTTCGATGGAGGTCCAAGAGTTAACCGGGTTTTTGTTCGTTTTCTCTTGTGTTTGCTAGGAGGGATGCTAATTTAGCTGCTCATATCTGTGCTAAGCAAGCATTTGCCTATTTTTCGGATTACACTCAGCTTAACCATGTTCCAGATCTTCTTGTAGCGTGCTTTCAACACGATTATAATTCTACTGAGTAATGAAATGCTTAACTTGGTTTTTTTTATGGTTTATAGTTTTTTCACTGTAGTTAGTTTGTTTTATACTGTAGTTATTGGTAGCTTTTTGACGTAAAAAATTAAAAATTAAAAAAAAAAAATAGATTATCTCATCATGGATAATGCAAAGAAACATAAAAAAATACTAAAAGATTAGAAAAAATAAAATTAAAAAATAGTGAAGGAGCTTAAGCCAAAATATGTGGGACCAAAGTAACCCTCTTGCTGGAGTATATAAAAAAAGACTAGATACGGATCTACGACTTGCAGCGAATGAAATGCATAGTTATATAAGAAAAGATGGGTCGTCTTGGAAGCATGCATGCATTCTCTCGAGACATCTCATGCATAAATCACGTGGGCCATGTGGGTACGTGATCGCCATGCATGTGAGTGCCCCGTTGCCTTTTCATGCAAGGATCCGATGTACTCCATGGATACATGTAAAGCAACCATCATTACGACCTCCCTATAATTAAAGTATACTACTTACCTTGGGGTAGTCAGCAGTGAACTGGGGTTTGTTCTGCAATATCCACCCCGGGGGGGGGGATTGAGCAAAGGAATGCGTAACTCGTGACCCAGGTTCGACTCCAGACAAGACGGTGTGAAAATCATGGCTGTGTTATTTTCGATTTCATCCTTAAAATTTATAGTTTTATTATAGTAATTAATTTTTAAATGATACTTTTTAAAGGTGAAGTCTATAAATTAATTATAGTAGACATCGTACCGACTTCAGTTATATCGGCCAAAATCGCATGTGACTACCTCTCTTCATACTATATTGTGAACAGCTAGAATTCAAAATCTATAAGCCAAAAGTCATGAGTCATAGCTCAAAAGAACTCACCGATCTTTGGTAGAAAACATAACCTTGTATTACAAATTCTCCTTGACGGTTGCTCTAGTATTTTTTTGTATATAACTGATGGTGTTTCTAGTATAATTTAAATCTTTCGTAGTAAAATACCAACCGACAACAGAACTACCAGCCAACAAGATGATAGGTACTTACAAAATTTTTCAAAAATACATTACCAACGGAAAGGTTAGAAATCTAGCATTCATATGTAAACCATATAAAGATTTTTTTTTCAAATATTAAAGGTTAGTACTTGTATGTAGCTAGCCAAGTCTTTTGATCAGTGATGCACTTCGGGTATCATGCCAAACTAGAAATTTAGGTGCGTCCATGCATGGTCTGCTACTGCGTACTCATCTCAGGACGGCATATGAATTCAAAAGGAAGTACACGTTGGGCAAAACAAGACATGGCTGTCAGCTAGCTTGTCCCATAATCCATATCAGTGTAGTACTTAAATCAAAATCCCCACAAAAAATAAACTGAAAAAAAAGGGTCTCGACGAAATATTATCAACCATCCGGACTCAAGTGACAAAACTCAATTTGCAGAGCATCTTCTGCCCTCTGCTCTTCCTCTCAACAGGAAAAACCTAAAAGGGTTTCAGCAGCAATACACACAGGACTTCTTTACAGTGCTAGCTTTATTAATTTGCCGGGAGCCCATGCACCACATGTAATTCGCCTAGCTAGCTGATAGCTCACAGCTAGTGATCCCCCCAAATGATATGACATGTTATGATCAATAATCCAACGTGTGCGTACGGGCGCACAATTATTGATGCAACCGATGTATATGGGTCGGTCCCGACCGGCGGGGACCGGCGGCCGGCCATGCATCGCCCTCTGCAACGACGGTCGGCCGCCGGTCAGATGATCAGATGGTGATAGAGATAGATGGGGACGATTGGTCGACGAAGCTTGCAGAGACAATCAAGAGGACCACCTGAACAAAGGCGAAGTTTGCAGCTACCTCTTTCTCCTTTTCCCCTCCCCTCCCCTGCCGCTGTCTTCCACTGTGCGTGCTGCGTCTGCAGCTCTGCATCAGCATGCATGCAGACGCATTGGCCGGTGTGCTGTGCAGTGGCTGCTGCTGCTGCTCTTCTTGGTCCCCCTCTCCACAGCGACGCTGCAGTGAAGAGAAGAGGATTTGGCATGTGATGGAAATTCAACCTGTGCAGTGTTGTCTCTCCATGCATAAAGATGACGCCAAGGACACCTACCTGCAACTGCAAGGCTGCAGCTGCTCCTTTCCCTGCTGGTAGATCTCTTCCCTTTCTTGCCTCTCGATCGATCGATCTATATCTCGATCTCTCTCTTCTTTTCCTCGTCTGATAGACTGATCGGTCTCTTTCTCGCACTGAACGGTCGATCTCTTTTACCTTTTGTTCCGTCTTGCACGTCAGGTAAACTAGCTAGCTAGATTCTAGGGGTGATGATTTGAGCTGCGCTAAGCCAGTAATTCAGTAGGTGTCACTGTGCGGCTAAACTTTCTTCCGGCTGAATTACAGTTTGGAAGCTTGTCATCTCCACTGACACTGATCTGACATGATGGTCGATCGCTTTAATTAGCCATTGCTGAAGCTCAAGATCGGGACGATGATGTGTCTCTGCAGCCAACTGACAGCCATACAGAAGGCAGGCTCGCTCGCTCACACTGGTCTGCACTGATCCGGGCCAGCCAAGCGAAGATCATTTGGGCCCGTCTGGCTAGGCCTGTTTAGACTACGGTTTAACGAAATGTTTCAACGGCCCGAAACAGACAAGATCAGGTTTGAGGTTGTCCAAGGCCTAAAAGCGTATGTATCTGCGACCCAAAAACTGAAACTAGACTGGTAACAGGTACGCATGCACTTGGGTTCTATAATCCGTCGTCACTCGCAGTCCAATTAGTAAGATAGGTGTGCATTTTCTACTTCAAACTGGTGAGATGACTAACACTCAGAGCTGATTTGACGAGTGTTCCCGTCAGATAGGCTCGAAACGACTCAAGACCATGTGTACCGGTCTACAAGTCAAAGTTAGAAACCTTGTTGTATGACAATTATCCACGAACGCCTAGATCATCTTATCCGAAACGCTCTTGCCATGGGAGCAAGATATTTCTGAATGAGAAAAGTGCATTGTGGGTCCTAAACTTGTCAGCGGGTTCACATGGGTCGATGCTAATCACATTGTGCATTGTGGGTCCTAAACTTGTTAGCTTTAATCCGATATTTAAATATATTTAAATGGGTTATTGGAGGTCCAAAAGAGTCTGAACTGACCTTGATCGCTGACGTAAAAGGTTGACAACACACCCAATTTCATTAACACTTAGCATCTCATACCGTCCACGCTGGAGATTGGAAAACAGTCACGAAACGCTGACTACTTAAACAATCATCGATGGTCATCATCAGCAGTAGTATTAACAAGTTCAGAAAAACAAAGTTCACCTGGATTTACTTCGAGATAATTTGCAGACAACCATGGTCCTCCCTTTGGGATTGAACCATGAAGAGGTATGCACTCGCAACTAGAACTCAGCTCGCAACTAGAACTCAGCCCAGCCCAGCCCTGATAATAGTCCCTCCAATCTTTTTTATTTAGCATTTTTATACAGTGTCAAAATACGACTTTGATTGTTACTTTTTATAAATTATGTAAAAATATACTAACAAAAATATAATATTATAAAAAAATTAATGATAAATCTAATGATATAGTTTTTATATAACCAATTTACAAAGTTTAATGCGTGGATTCTAAAACGTTATGTAGAAAAGATCAGAGGGAGCTAGGATGCACCGATACGCGATACGGGTACGGCGATACGATATTTTCCAAAAACAAGGATACGCCGATACGGCAAGTATATATATATAATTATATATAATTAAATATATTTGAAAATAAACAAATTGTAAACATGTTTCCAATGGTATAAATATCATTCTATCACTACTTGGCTGGTAATGAAAAAAATAAAAATTGCAAAGTTTGAATGGCATACCACTTGGTAGTTGGCACTTGGCAATTTGGCACATACCCAATTGGTTGCAAGAGCCAAGAAGATATTTGATAACAACTCTTGATCCCAGTTGCAAGACTTCTTTTAATCCATGGTTTGACCTAGGCAAACAGAAATATGACCTTATATTAGTGAACAAGTAAATAATAGATCATGAAGAATTAGCCAATTAGATAACATTCTTTGCGATATAACATAACATAGGTTGATAGAAGTTAGGACTTAGAAATATGTTAAGGTTACAACATGCAAGGCACAAGGTCAAATTTAATTGTTCCAACTTCCAAGCGGATCGCCGAGCTCCATTTCTTCTTTTTTCCTATTTCTTCTTCTTCTTTTCCTTTTTCTCCTTTTTCTTTTCTTCCTCTCTTTTTTTCCCTAATCCATTCGGCCGACTCATTTTTCCCCTTATCCATTCGGCCGACTCACCTTAGCCTCATTTCTCCGCCTCTTCCTTATCCCTTCTTCCTCCATTCCTCTACTCTCCCCCCAATCCTCCATGTGCTGGCTCCTCTATGCGGCCGCACCGAGGTCGATCGCACGGAAGGAAGGGGTAGGCCGATCCGGCGCGCGGAGGAGCCGGGAGGCTGCGACGCGCAGAGGAGCAGAGAGCGGCGGCGTAAGTAAGAGAGGGGGCAGAGAGAAAGAGGAGAGGCGGAGGCGCAAGAATGAGGGAGGAGAGGAGAAGGCATAGATGCCAGAGGGCGACTCGAGGTGGCGGCGCCGAGCCGGAGGGGAGGCGACGAGAGAGAAGGAGGGGAAGCAACGGGAGAAGTACCTCCAGCGGCGGATCTCCAAGCAAGTGGACCTCCAGCGGCGGATCCGCGACGAGCCGCACCTCCTCGACCTCGCGGATCCCGCGACGAAGCACCTCCTCGACCTCGCGGATCCCGACGAGCAAAGACCTCTCGACCTCGCCGGATCCCGCATGAGCGGCACCTCGATCTCGCCGGCCTCGTGGTGACCTCCGCGGCGGCGGGGCCAGATCTCGAGCTTGAGGATCCGCCAATGCAAGGCATAGGGCTGCAGAAGGGCGGAGAGGCACCGCGGCGGAGAGGCGGGCTGCGACAGCGGGGAGGCAGGTCTGCAGCGGTGGGAGAAGCCGGCGGCGGCGGATCTCCAGCGGATCGCTTGGCGGCGGCTCGCAACAGCACCGGCGACTCAGCGCCAGCGGTGGCGAGGTCGAGAGAGAGCGCGCGTCTTGGAGCCTCGGGAGCGGATAGGGTTTCGGAGGACGGAGGCGATGGCGCGTGTAGGCAATACCGCTGCCGGGCTATGTTCATGGGCCGCTTCGGCGTCGGGCCGAATTAAATGGGCCGCCGTATCGCCGCGGTATCGATCCGTATCGGAAATTTTTTCATTTATTTTTCGGCTGAAATTCGCCGATACTCCGCCGATACCGTATCGCCACGTATCGGAACGTATCGCCGTATCGAACACGGGTACGGCAGTTCAACGGAGTATCGGTGCTTCCTAGAGAGGGAGTACTAGCTAGGAGTTTGGATAAGGGGGATTCATTTAGGATTTTTTTGCGATTTATAAGGATTTGGGTCTAAAATTTTCGTGTTCGATCTTTGAAAAAAAAACAGTGTAAATCTATGTTTTTGCTTTGCCATAGGGAATCACAAATCGTGGTCAAGATTGGAAAAAAAAACCCGAAGGAAGTGACACTATTTCTTCTCCCAGCTGTACTGGAGTCCATTTCGAAGGATTAGTTATAACACATGTTACGAAATCTACAAGTTTCGATATAAGTAAATACCAGAATTGCTCTGATAGATTTAAACTATAAATAGAGAGGCTCTTGTACCATATAATTAGATTGAGAATTAATAAAGACTACTCTAGTGTTCTCTCTCATTGGTGTCTCCTGTACTTTGATCTATTGCCTTCCTGGTGATTGATCTCGTGGGTTGCGTTGCCATCCATCGATTCTACGTTTATTTCTTAACATGTTATCAGCACGAATCACTCTCCAAGGTCAAAGGTATGCAAATCACAAATCGATCTATTACGCACTGTAATTTATATTTCATCTAGATTAATACTAGATCTATTTGCAATGCCATGATTAGATCAGACGTGTTCTAGTGATTATAGTTTTCCGATCAATCTGAAAAATGCTTGCATGCTGTTTATGCACTTCTGTGAATATGATGAATGAATCTACTAGAATCTAGATTGATATCAGATAATACATTAAAAATCAAATTGCTTGGAATAACATGGATCAGCGTGCATAGATCTGACAAAGCAAAATTGCCGTTGAGCCCACTGTGGCCGTGCCATGCACGGCGCATCGAAGGCCACCATCTAGACTTGGCACCGCCACCCGAGGCCGAACCTCGACACCCACCGCTTGAAGCCGCGACCAACACATACCTATGCCCAAAGCCACCAGCTGCCGTGCCCCGCGCCATGAATCGCCGATTGGCCTCAGCCGCGCGCGCGCGCTCGAAGACACTGGCAGCCATTGCAGCTCAGCGCTCAAAGACGCCTGGAGGCCCAGTCGATGTGTACTCACTCGCTGGCACCACCTTGGAGGTCGCCACCGATGTCGCTACAAGCCATCACCCGAAGCGGCCAGCGTGCGAAGCCGCCGTCGTGCCCGACTTTACTACCGCTGTCATGATCGCTTTGTTTCTGGCCATCGGGGCGCTCGAGTCGCCGTCGCCGGAGCCGCCCTGTTTATCTAACCTCCGTCCCTCGGGCTCCGCACAAGCGCCACCGGTCGCCGCCCTAAAGTCGTCGGCTGGCAGCTCGCCTTCGGCTCGAAGCCATCGGCCTGTACCGATGCCCGCAACCAAGCACACACCGGCACAGTCGATTGTCACTCATAGCCGCTCGTAAGTCACTACCCTTCGTACCGCCCCATCGCCGCTTGGCCATCTCTTGAGTGGAAATCACCAGCCGGCTGGATCTCACTCACCGGGCTGTCTTCGAGCTATTGCCACCATCGGCACAGCCCCTTAAGCCGCTGCCACTACAAAGGGAACTAGTGGCTAGGGTTTTAGCCCTAGCCACCCAGTCAAGCAAGCCAACACATGGGCCAGTTGGGCCAAGTGATGGTGACGGGCCAGAGGCCATAAGGTCACTCAAGGTGTGTGTGTGTATAAAAGAAAAATCTTGTCGGTGGATTTTTGCAGATAAGTCCTTAGTTTTTGGGTAAATTAAATTAATTATGCTAACAATAAAAAAAGCTATAAAATTTAACCATGAAGTTTGTCAAAATTGAAATTAAATTCAGTAGACCGAATTTCTTTCTACATGATTTATTTCCTAGATTACTTCAGCATTATTATGATATAGTTAACTTGTGGCATTATTGTTTATGTTTTTGGAATTATTTTATTTAGCATATTATTTCTACATATTTAGTAATTATAAAAATTGTTTATTAATGAGTAGAAAATTATTAAAATTGCTAGAAAATTCCAGAAAAATCCTAAATAATATCTACTGAATAGATAAAATCCACACCTTATTGATTTAGCAATATTCGTACTGTTTACCTGTAGTAAATTTAAAATTATGTATGAATAATGTAGAAAATGACTAACATCGCTAAGGAGTTTGTTGAGCATGCCTTGGACAGTAGTAACTACCTCACATGGATAATGGATGCTAAGATCAACCTTACGGCTAGATCACTCAATGCCACCATAACCCCACCTGTAGCTAGGGCTCCCGCTATTCCTGATGTCGCCAAATATGCGACACTACACTTCATGAGACACTACATCCACCTAAACTTGAAATCTAAGTATCTTCCAAAAAAAGACCCGCTGGCACTATGGAACTCTCTAAAAGAGAGGTATGACCAACAGAGATCCATCGTGCTACCTGAAGCACAGCGTGAGTGGACCAACATTAGGTTCCAGATTTCAAGAAGATGTCTGCATGTAATTCTGCTATTTACAAGCTTATCACTAAACTCAGGTTCTGTAACCAGAAGATCACATATGCTAAGATGATTGACAAGACTTTGAGAACTTTTCACCCTTCTCATAGGACACTAGGTCATAGCCACTGCCAAAAGCATATGCTAATTCCTAGAGGACTAGTGGTAGCCAGGACTGCGGAAAGGGCCCTATGCAAAAGGGTGGATAGTTGAAGAAACTGAATTTGCGGAAGAGAAATGGCAAGCCCCGCTAGATGAGGCAAGCAATAGAAGCCAGACTTGGGTAGCAAGAAGACCTACTCTCCTTCGCCTTGCTATAGGTGTGGTTATATGGTCCATTGATCTCTTAATTGCCGCACCCCAAAGCATCTGGTGAAACTCTACTAAGAGTTAGTTGCCAAAGGTAAGAAGGTGCTAGTGAAGAAGGATGTAGAGACACACTTTGTTGATAAACCTGATACTGATAAGAGTGATGCCCTGAGTGCAATGATGGAGCTTGATACTACAACAGGGGTGATCATATGGAGGTTAACACATATGGTGACCTGCAGTAGGCTATAGGTTGTCTCCCTGGCAACTCTAGATGTCATAGTTTTCTTAAGTTTGCTTTATCAGTTTAGGTTATTCTAGAAGAATAGTGGATTATTCATACTCTTATGAAGCATTAATTGTTTAGAATTTAAACATTATTCCTTGATAAATAAAATGGGTTGTCTATTCTTTTAAAGCTTTATATCTGTTGAATTATTATTTGATTATACTATGCTCTATGTAGAACAACTCCTTAAATCCGATAGTAGGGGAAATGATTTATCTGGTAAACAATGGAATTACCAACTCAATACTAAGGGAAACTAAGTATTTTGATACGTTAACAAAGAAAATAAAAAATATCATGACCATCGCCGGAAGCGATGCTATATTTATTGGTACTTGAAGAGCCACAGTTAATCTCCCTATGGGTACCCAAATAGTAATTGAGAATGCTCTCCTGTATCTCGAATCAAAGCGTACCCTACTGAGTTTCAATGATATTCGATTGAATAATATCCATGTTCAGACAGAAAATGAGGATGACAGAAATACATCCTCTTAACCAAATGTGACAGCGATCAGAAATGAGTGGTTGAAAAACTTCCCTCTTTGTCATCCGGGTTATGTTACACCTACATAAAATATGAAGAATATGTAGCAATGAACATAGAGTATAAAACCTTGAAGCCTTTTAAGATATGGCATGATCGATTAGGGCATCCTGGGCAGACATGATAAGAAAATAATATGCAACTCTATTGGCCATGGCTTAAAGACTTTATTCTTTCCTAAATCTGAAGATTTTTTATGCTCAGCCTGTGGCAAAGGAAAGCTCATTATTAGACCCTCTTACCTGAAAGTAGAGGCAAAATAACCTATTTTTCTGGAGGGAATATAAGGTGATATATGTGGACCTATTCAACCCCGTCGGGCTCCTTTAGATATTTTATGGTGGGTACTGGATGCTTCTACTAGATGGTCCAATGTATGTCTGATGTCTACTAGAAATCACGCCTTTACTAAACTAATAGCTCAAATTATCATATTAAAGGTCAACTTTCTAGATAAAAAAATTAAGTCCATTAGAATAGACAATGCCGTGAGTATACCTCTAAGATATTTAATGACTATTATTTAGCTTTAGGCATTAAGGTAAAGCATTATGTACCATATGTTCGCACTCAAAATGGCCTTACATAGTCATTTATTAAAAGAATTAAGTTGATTGCTAGACCCCTATTGCTGAATAGTAGGCTCCCCACCAGCTATTGGGGTCATACAATGTTGCATGCAGCAGCACTAACAAATTTAAAACCGACTGTATACCATTAAGTTGTCCCCTTACAACTAGTGCATGGAAAAGAAACAAGTATTTTTCATCTGCAAAAATTTGGTTGTGCTGTATATGTGCAAATTTCACCACCACAACGAACATCCATGGGCCCCACCGAAGTTGGGAGTATATGTTGGTTTTGAGTCCTCATTGATTATTAAATATCTTAAGTCTACCACAGGAGACATGTTTACGCCGACATGCTGATTGTATCTTCGATAAAAATAATTTCCCATTATTAGGGGAGAAAAGTATCTTAATGATGATAAATACCGAGAAATAGATTGAAATACCTTAGGCATTCAGGCTCTAGATCCATGCACTATAGAAACTGAACTAAAAGTTCAATGAATAATAAACTAGTAGCAAATTGCAAATAATTTGCCAGATTCCTTCACTGAAAAGAAGAGAGTAACAAAATCTTACATACCAGTAGTACATGTTTTGGAGAGACCGAAAGTACCCTAGAAGGATATTTGAACTATTCCAACCCCTCATGTGAAGAAGAGGGAGAGAGCACCGGAGAATGAGGCCTCAATTATGCGGAGACGTCCACAGAAAATAAAACTCACGGAAAATAAGACATCTCTTGTGTTAGTTGAAGAGACTCAACCTAAAGTTAAAAAAACCTTGAAGGAAATGATCTTGAAGATCGTAATCACAGTACAATTACGTGCGCACAGCCTAATACTGGGATTTCAGAATAACCAGACTCCGTCATTGTGGGAAATCACGAGGAGATGGATGAGATAATGAAGAGATATTCACTAAGTTTGTTGAGTCAAGAGAACTATATAATAGAAAAACCACAATTATCGACATCTATTTCTCCAAAAAAATTGCTAGAAATCTTGAACTAGATCTAGAACCATATTCCTTAGCTAAATGATAGGGCATTTAGATTGGGGTAATTGGAAGGAAGCGATTGAGATAGAATTACTCTCGCTGAATAAAAGAAAAGTGTTTGGCCCGATAGCCCGAACACCGCCCAAGGTATTCCCTGTTGGATGCAAATATATTTTTGTCCAAAAGAGGAACAAAAATAATGAGGTGGTGAGATACAAAGCGAGACTTGTGGCACAAAGGTTCACTAGAGACCCGACACTGATTATGATGAAATTTATTTTCCTGTCATGAGTGGGATAACGTTCCCATATTTGATATCAATGGCAGCAGATATGAATTTAAGCATGCAGTTAATAGATATAATGATCGTTATGCAGAAAAATATACATCATCAACCGGTTAGCGAATTCCTCTGAGGAAGGGATCTTTGTTGTGGCTACGGACCAAACAGAGAGAGATTTAAATAGTTTGGAAGAATGTGGTACAAACCTTACATCGAGTTAGCAAATTCATTTACATCCCGAGGAAGGTGGGGCCATACACTAATAGTGAAGACTATCCCTTTGTATTCATAATGAAATCTCATAATGGATTTTGTATCATTTCAGTATATGTTGATGATTTGAATATCATCGGGGCGATAGAGGATATAAATAAAGCAAGTTCCTATCTTATTAAAGAGTTTGAATTGAAGGACTTGGGCCGAACTAAGTTTTGCTTAGGCCTGTAGTTGGAGCATCTCCCTGAGGGAGTTTTAGTACAACAATCCTCTTATTCCAAGAAGGTATTAGTGAAATTTAACATGGATAAATCATATCCAGTGAAAACCTTGATGGTGGTATGATTCCTAGAAATGGATAAAGGCCTTTTTAGACCAAGGATAAAAAATAAAAAAATCTTAGACCAGAAGTTCCATATTTAAGTGCCACTGGGGCACTAATGTACCTGGCTAACTGCACGAGACCGGATATTGTCTTTGCTGTTAATTTGCTATCCAGACACAACACAGCTCCAACCCGAAGACATTGGGCTGACATTAAATCCCTACTCAAGTATCTTCAGCCACACAAGATCTTGGATTATTTTACCTAAGTAACCGAGATTTAACTATGGTTGGTATACAGATGACAGATATCTGTCTCATTCACATAATGCAAAATCCCAGATAGGATTTATATTTCTTTGTGGTGGTACAACTATTTCTTGGTGGTCATTTAAGCAGACCTTGGTAGCTATTTCTACCAACCACTCAGAAATAATCACATTATATAAAACCTTATGAGAATGTGTTTGGTTTAGGTGTATGGTTAGCTATATCCAGAAGTCATGTGGCATGAATACCATCGATGACACCACTATTATCTATAAAGATAATGCCGCTTATGTTACACAGATGCAAATGGGCTTTGTTAAGAGTAATATAACGAAGCATATTGCTCCTAAATTCTTTTATCCTCATGAGCTCCAGAAGAACAAAGAGATAAAAGTATTAAAAGTTAGATCTTGTGATAATCTAGCAGATTTATTCACAAAGTATCTTCCAATCTCTAGTTTTTATAAATATGTTAGAGGTATAGGAATGAAATGACTTGGAGAGTTATAAGGTTTAGGAGGAGTGAATCCTTGAACCATAGTCCATATGTAAGGTTAGAAGATTTACATGATCCTGAGGATCTAAATGTTACACTCTTTTTTTCTTTTATGAGTTTTTCTAAAGTTTTTCTCACGTAAAAGTTTTTAATGAGGCAATAGAAGAGATAGATGTATCCCAATCTCTATTGCTCTCACGTAAAGCCTTTTTTTACGCGACAGGAAAAAGTGACTACGAATTCTCCTGAATATGTTGTACTCTTTTCTTCATCATTTTTTCCACTGGGTTTTGGGAGGTGTTTTTAATTAGCCATGTGTATGCTGTGGTATTCACCCAATAGGGAGTGTTACGAAACATAGAAGATTTCGATGTGGGCAAATACTAGAATTACCTCTAGTGAGTTTAGACTATAAATAAAGATGCTCTTGTACCATATAATCAGATATGAGAATTAATAAAGATTACTATGATATTTTCTTTTATTGGTGTCTCTTATACTTTGATTTATTATATTTCTGATAATTGATCATGTGGATTAGGTTGTGGTCGATTCTACGTTTCTTTCTTAACAATACTCATGTCATCTCCCAAGTACCCCAAGACGTACGATGTTTAATCCAAGAAATGCCTCTTGCATAGTTTCCTATAGACCTATCCTGTATGGCTTATCTCAATTTAATCAGGGATATGCTTTAGAGTTTAGACAAGATTTACTAGAAAGGACCAAATACTAGTGCCGACCTCCCAGCTAGTCAAGGCGTGCATATGTTATGTTCGCGTGTACTCCTACAAGGACTAGGCCTCGCCATTATGGGGGCGCTCGTTTTAGCGATGACTTCTGGTTTTTGGCTGAAATTTCACTGTAGATGGCTTTTTTACTGTAATTGATTTGACTTTTTGAGCATAATTAAATTTAAAAAAATGTAAAAATAGAAGAAATATGTTAACCCATTAGGGACAATATAAAGGAACACGGGAAAAAAAATACAAAAAAATCTAAAATAGCTAAAAAAATTTAGAAAAAAATAAAATACTGAATAGTAAAAAAAACAGAAACTAGCTACTAAACAAAAAAAAGCTGAAACAGTGGAGCCTATATGTACCCATTAGTTGGTGATCGACTAGTCAACATGCGACATCCACCTCAAGTCTTATCACGAGATACCCTGGCCTCTTCTTATCACGAGATAGCTAGTCGCAACAAAACTGTCCCACTCGAAAAAGCCAAAGCGCCATCCAGAATTAACAGCTGTTAATGTCTTTCTACTTGTCATCCATTCACCTGTACATTCCTAGCCGCATATTCTCACCACGCAGCCTGTATCTGTACTGTATGTCCATTGATATTGGCTTTTAACTTTGATTTATAAACAGTAATAATTTATATAAAAATTTATAGAGATAATTTTAACTGAATAAATCAAATCATTATAGGTATATTACAATTGAGTAGTAGATTCTATTTAAAAAATACTTTATTTAAAAATTATATACCATAAAAATAGCTTTAACAAACCAATACCTAGATATGAAAAGTAGTTGCTCGTTGGCTCGTTTGGACGCAAGTCGGAGTAGCTAGACGCTGTGGTCAAACAAAAGTAGAGAGTATTGTTGAGACCAGCAACCTCGTCCGCGGGTAGTCGCTCGCTGGCCTGGCTTGCTCCGGGTCCATACCACGCACTGAGGAACGTGTCAAAACACCTCGCCACCTCATCCTGACCCACCTCGGGGCCCCACGCGCCAGTGGCCGTTCTGGAGCCGAGCTATCGTCGGCCTACTTCCTCGGTTTCTCTGTCCCCAAGCCCACAGAGACAAACAGAGATCTGGGAAAACCACTCGTGGACGCGGCCCACACGCCACGCAAGGGGGCACATCCATTCGCCGTGTGGGCAAGGATCCTCTGCGGAGCGTAGCTTACGTTCAGAGGATTGCAATGCCGTGTGCTGGTATTGCCTCGCGACAATTCAAGGAGGTGATTCTGCCTGCCTCCCCACAATGAAATACACAAATTTTAAAGCAGCATTTAAAGATGAAGTATAGGAGTATATTTTTACTGTAGCTACATCGATGCTCTGAGTGTGTTTGGGCGGAGAAGCGCAGCTACAACATCAACATCAATAAGCACTGTTGCAAATCTTTTACTGTTTAAATTAACTAGCAGAGTTATTCGTGCAACTGCGTTGATAGATGTTATGGTATAATTATTTTTGATATATAATTCCACTTCCTATAATTGGAATGCAATTGTATTTGTTATATAACTCTAATATCTATATATGATTAATATGCATCGTTATAATTTGGCCTCACTAAAATAAGTGGTAGATATTCTTCTCTTTTTCTTTCGATTAATATGAAAGTTTCTAGGTTTTTTATGATTATTGTGAGATTTTCTTATCTCAAAAATGAAGGAGGTGACTTAAATATCACAAATTATTTTTATTGATAAAGATGTACCATACTATATCAATTGCTCTCGCCGATTCGCGTCCTAATCCAGCAACTCAAAAGAGTGGAAGGTAGAGAACCATGCACATTTGCCGTTATATACAAATCCGAATTGTGCTACTTACCCTAGGGGTGGGCATTTAGTTTATTCGATAAAAAATATTTTAGTTTTTAAAAGTTAACAACCGAATTAACTAACTAAAATAGAAAACCGAACTTAATTAATCGAATTATTTCGGTTTGATTAATTCGTTTTTTGGTTAATCGAAATATGCACAATGCTTTAACGTATAATAACATTCTTTAGTCTAGTTTTATCATACTGGATTTATTTTTGAACGAATAATATCTCTAGAAGCTACTAATATTCTTTCTTTTGACATGTTGAAAAATGCACACAAAATTAAATGAGAATAGCTTTTATTTACTACAAATTCATATAAAGGAAAAACAATATTTTAGTATTTTAGTTAATTTAGTTCTTGTGACTTAAAAACTACACAAAAACCGAATAGCATGAAAATATAAATCGCATCGAATACCATCCATTGAATGAACCACAATTTTTAATTTTTTCAGTTCAATTTGATATTTTAGTATAAAAATGCCCACTCCTACTCACCCCTTAGTCGGTGAGCTAAAAAGGTTCCAGCAACCACAATCGAGCCCAAGTTCTAAATAAAAAGAAACGAAAGTTTTTACTATCTTACTACGTTACATTAGTTCTTGGTAACTTGATAAGCTATTTATTCAGGCAAGTTCAGACCCAGGTTCAGACTAACTAAGGCCTTGGATCCGCTCCTGAGCAGGCCTAAATATTCATATAGCAGCCTATTATATCTATATCATCTCTTCTATGCACCAAGCTCATGAAAATACATAAGAATCACTCCCGAGTTTAAGCGGCTGCAGGTCGACGCTTAGCTATAGGCCCACTGGCATAGTGCTAATTTCCAATACTTGATTCAAGGTCAACACTACGATTTCCCAGCTCCAACTGATCTAGCCTCCTACTTAGCTCGTTACACCAGCTCAAAATAGCCATACTCATATAGACGATGCCAACTATTATTTCTTATTTGACACATGGTATCAACACCATGTAATACGATATTTACCAAACAAGACGACTTCAAATAACCACCGAAAATACTCCAATGGATGCCATGTTACTTCCTATTTGACTCATGGCACCAATACCGCACCATGCGGTAGCGTGTGAATGTTGATTCTATTCTTTTGGTTTATGATTTTTAACTATAATTTATTAGTTTAATAAATAGTGATAGTTGAAAGGAAATTGAAGTTAAAAACTGACTGGAAAGTCATGAAGAAGGAGGCTGTTGTTCTAAGCTGTAGAGGATCCCGGTGCTTGTGGCTCCCTTGAGCCTACAAACACCCCGCCCACCAAATTTCCCTCCCGTCGTTGCTCTTATCCTATCCTTTGCTTCCTCTTTCCTCTCTCTCTTACCAAGTTGTTGTCGTCCCTGTTCTTGGACGGACATGTATCCTGATATCCAATCCATCCGAGATTTGCTCGTAGCGCACACTGGCATCGCCCGGATCGTCGAATCTTGCTGCTCAGACATGTCGACGGCGGTGGCGGAGGTGCCGCCGGCCTACGGCTTCCCCGGATTGGGGAAGAAGGACGGCGACGAGCGTGAGGCGGCGGTTGGGAAGAAGATGAGCGACGGGTTCTTCATAGAGGAGGAGGAGGGGGAGGAGGTGCTGACGGAGAGCTCGTCGATCGGCTCGCCGTCGCCGGCGAGCTCGTCGATTGGGGAGAACTCCTCGTCGGAGGCCGGCGAGAAGGGGGAGGAGGAAGAGGAGGTGGAGAGCAAGCTCAAGGAGGAGGTGGGGCTGGGGTGCTTGGGTGCCTTGGAGGACTCCTTACCCATCAAGTGAGTCAAAGCTTTTAAAGATGCTTGTCGCTTGTGTTTATCTTCCTTTTGCTTGCGCAAAATGAAAAAAAGAGATTTTTTTTGGGGGGACTTTTGGGGTCCTTCGCAAAAGTATGAGCTTGCTTGCCATGTGTTCTAGATCGCGGTAATGGCGTGAGAAATAGGAAATTATGCTTACTTGCTTCTCTTCGTATCAGTGGTTAAGCATATTTTTTTTTATCCATCGTTGCCTAAAGTAGCGCGGCAGATATGTATTCCTTTCGAATCATTGAATTCCAAGCCCAGACAAGCAGAGGAAAGATCATCCGTAGTTAGCAGCGGATAAGCATTAGCAACGCATTTCCTAGGCACGTCGGATACATGCGCATGAAAGCGACTATTTAGAGATCATCATCAATCACTTCCTCAACTGCAATCGACAAACAAAAGAGCACATAATTTACTCTTGTTTCGTCTAAATCAGGAGGGGCCTCTCCAACTTCTACGCCGGGAAGTCCAAGTCTTTCACTAGCCTCGCGGAGGCGGCAGCGACGGCGGCCGTCAAGGAGCTCGCCAAGCCGGAGAACCCCTTCAACAAGCGCCGCCGCATCCTGGCCACCTGGTCGCGGCGGGCCTCCTGCAGCTCGCTCGCCACGGCCACCTACCTGCCCCCGCTCCTCGCCCCCGACCACGCCGTCGCCGAGGGGGACGAGGAGGAAGAGGAGGATTCCGACGACGAGGAGGAACTGCAACACCGCGGTAAGAACGGGAGAGAGGCGCCGGCATTGCCTCCCCCTAGGCTCAGTGCGCGCACACAGATGGGTGTGGTGAGGAGGAATGGAACCTTCAGGTCTCCTAGGTCCTTCTCACTGTCTGATCTTCAAAATAGTGGGCACTAGTATGTAGCTACAAATTTACAGTTAGCCTTTGATCGATCACTCTTGGCCAGTAGATTTGTTACTACTTACTATATAATTGCAATGTATAAGGGTCTAAGTTTGATGTGTTCTATGATCTGTTGGTTTTCTTTGACGTAAGGAGACATGTATGAACTGGTATGAACTGACCTAACACTGGGGCTATCATTAACTAATGATGATGGTGATTAGTTAATTGCTTTGCTCTTGATCTCTTCACATATATAATTTGTTGCTGTAATTTGATTTGCTGGATGAGGGATCCTATGATTGTACTACTATCAAGTTGATTGCCCATGACCAGTGTTCTGCTTGCTTTGTGGGATGAAATGGCCAATTGAGGGAGCATCCAATTCTGAACTGTCTAATCCCAAGAAAGAAAGGCACTTTTGCAGGTAACTGTTTTGAAAAGGCAGCAAATAGATCCATTCTTCTCTGCCCGAGCAATCTGCGTGGTGTGTAGATCGACCACAATGGAAGGCTTTTTAAAATGCACAGCAACGCCCTCTGTTTTCACCGAACAGGCAAACGCGGGGGGACTGCAGCGAGCTGCCACATAAACTGCTTGAAGCTACGAAGTGATGTGATTTTTTTTGTTTGTTTTTGTTTCTTGGGGAGTTGGGTGAAAGGCAGTAAATCACCAAAATCCTTTTTTGACGGCTCTGCGGCGTTGTTTTCATACAAGCATCGGTGCGTCGCATGGGCTAGTGACCTTGTTGTTTTCTTTCGAGGTTTTCTTGGTGACAGGTTTGAAGAACAGACAAAGGGTGGGTGATGTAGAATCCTATGCTAGTTATAGATGTCAAAGGTATCTTCAATGATTCTAATTAAGTACTATCTATAAGGATTTCATATTATTTATAGAGTACACACTAAAAGCTAGTATTCTAAAGGACTATCTATAAGGATAGCTATTTGATATTTACATGCACACACAGTCATTTATAGAATTTGCCTCGTTTTACGTTATAGACTAGAGACGAAATAGTAGCTAACTGTTTGTGTTTTGCATACTCTTTTTCCTCCACATAGGATATATACTGATATGTATATGCAAACAGCTAGCTGACTCAGCACCATTAAAGATGTCCTAATCCTAATGGCCTTCATCTTAAATGTAGGCGAATGTGATTAGATAATATTATCTAATAAGGGTGGGGAGAGAGAGAGAGAGAGAGAGAGAGAGAGAGAGAGAGAGAGAGAGAGAGAGAGAGAGAGAGAGAGAGAGAGAGAGAGAGAGAGAGGGTGACCGTGTATGTGTAATGTGATCTTATCCTGTTGCGCAATGGGCATAGAAAAATATTCTGTTTCCGTACGATGGAGTAGCTTTCTTGTATGTTTTGCTTGGAAATTTTAATGCTTGGTGGTTGGGACTTCCTGTCTTTCCAACCAGGGGATTGGATGGGGAGAGAGAGAGAGAGAGAGAGAGAGAGAGAGAGAGAGAGAGAGAGAGAGAGAGAGAGGGGGAGGGTGACCGTGTATGTGTAATGTGATCTTATCCTGTTGCGCAATGGGCATAGAAAAATATTCTGTTTCCGTACGATGGAGTAGCTTTCTTGTATGTTTTGCTTGGAAATTTTAATGCTTGGTGGTTGGGACTTCCTGTCTTTCCAACCAGGGGATTGGAAGGCTAGGTTAGCTGGAAGAGGGATTTTTTTTTTACAAAAAATGGATTTCTGTTTTTTTTCAATGATTGGTAGCGAGCACTGTACGCATGGAAGTAGAAACATACTTTTTACCTAAACCTCAACATGTTTATAAAAATTCAAATTGTTGAATCCTTCGTGTACGAATATGCATGTGTGCATATATCGAAACAGCTTGCTCGAAAATAACTAGTAGGACATTACTTTCATCAGTGACTACTCTACAGTGCAGATAAACCAAATGCGTGGTTGAGAATGGAACAAGAGATACATGTGTTCAACATGAGAGTGACTTTCGTTGGGCGCATCATTTGGAAAGGCAACGAAAGCTGACCATGAAAGGCAAACTACAAACTATCTGATGATCATTTCCCTGAAATTAAGCATGATATGATAGCTATTAAAGCAGATCACACCAGCGCATTGTCCTTGTGATTTCGTCCCAAATACCTGCAAATTGAGTAGCAGTATTAACAGAATTAAAATAGGGAAAGCTAGAAATGTGTTAGTAATGACAAATTTTAGTAGAATACTCCATGCATTCTCAAATACTTGTCGTTTTTTAACCATGGTGATCTGCATGATAAAATCTGGCTCGTATGTGCAAATCATACTTGTTAATACCGTATCGAAGGTCATACTGGTTTGGTTCTTGAAATGGTACGTTCCAATCCGGTCCATATTGACGTACTATTTTAGATTTAATATAATAATATGAATATATATATATATATATATATTTAAGTATATATTTGTTTAATTATACACACACCCAATATCACTTGTAATATTATTCTAAATACATAGTTGTTCTATTAAATATAGTATATAGTTCAATAGATGGTATTATCAATTCCACCGATATAGCCACTATCAAAGCCTGGCGGTTATATTGGCCGTAGGGCTACTTTACCGGCTTAGATGCTGGTTTGGTATATACCGATCAGTATGGTTAGTACCGAAACGGTATTAATAACTTTGGCGCAAATACTAGCTAATAATTAAATATAAACGTTTAAATGCGCAACTATTGGGCTTTTGGCCAATGCATGGTCAGAAGTCATACTGATTTCTTTATGCATGTTGCCGCTCGGGCTGGCAATGCGCACGTATTGGGCGATCCAACGATCCATCGGCATCTCATTTGGTTCACACATGCAATTTCCAGCGTATCAGTTTCCGGTCTATTTTACTGTGACGGATGTATCGTTGCTACCAACCGCGAAGTAGTGTGTGGATCAAGGCAGCCCTCGCCTGAGAGAAATCAACGCGTGTAGAGCCTACTAGTGAGGATTACACTTTGCTGACCTCACGAAAAATGCGCCTTACGTGTCCGATCTCTGCATGTTTATAGTTAGGAAATAGATGGTTGGACCTAAGGCTGCACAATATTGGGGTAGTTCAGACTAAGTTTGGGCTGGGCCGATAGACAGTCTCCAGGTTAGCCAGGCTAGGTCCCATTAGACCTCGCTCGTTTAGGCTTAGCTGTTGACTTTTAATTTTTAATTTTATTATTTTCTATTTTTTTAGCTATTTTTGGGTTTTTTATATTCCTTTGTATTATCCGTAATATGACAAGTATTTTTTTTCTATTTTTAATTTTTAAAATTTAATTATATTGAAAAATGTCAGTTGCTATAGTGCATAAAAAAAATCTTAAACAGTAAAAAAAGAGCTAAAAGTCATAAATTTAAACCCAATATCAACACGAGTAATCGAGGCAGATGAGCTGGGCCGGCCAATGTGTAGTTTTAGTTGATCCACAAACTGGTCTGGCCAACACAACACATTCAGAAGTCAGTAGACTTTTCCCACCAAAAGAATCTGGCTAGTTCCTTCCTCGACGAGCTGACTTGCGGTGACGCCTCTGCCATGACGCATTCACGCTACACGCTAACACGCCTGCACGTTCCCGATCCGTGCTCTTGTCCCAACTCGTCAAGGATGCCCAACCATCAGCCACGCTCGCACGCGAATCACGAGCAACGTGGTTGAAATCAAAAGCCACGTGCGCCCGCGTGGGGAGCGAGGAAGCCAAGCGGTGAATGGAACTTTGCGTTGCTTCACGAGGGAGGGGAGGGGGTGCCACTTTACCAGCGGAGCGCGGCCGGCACGCGCGTACAGACGTGGGCGGGCAAGTGATCGGTTCGGTTCGGAGCCGTCAAAAGTTCGCCGTGAGGCGAGGTGCTCCGCGCGGCGACGTCGGGTGGGTGCACACTGGGAAGGACGGAAGGGGGTCGCGCGGGTGGCGGTTTCACTCCGCGCACGCGCGGCTGCAGTTTTGAGGTGGCTCGGGGTTAACGTCTCCTCCAAACAGCTTTAACATCTGATTTTTATTAGCTTTGATTTATTTAAATTAAGAGTCATTTAAACGTGTCGACTTCTAATATTGATTTACTTTAATTGTTTTTACCTTTTTTGTCTTTTCTTTTTTCCACTTATACCTTTGCATTATCTGAGACGATATAATGTTTTTTATTTTTAAATTTTCTTTTAATTGAATGACTCATAAAAATTAACAAACGCTACAGCACAATTTTAATCAAAAATCAACGGTCAAAAGCTTTAAGCTATTTGGAGCTGCCCCTAACTCGAACCATGCCACCACACCTATGTGCCAAAAGTTGGAGCTAGAAGCATGCATGGAGGGCCCAGGGCCGGAGGTCTTGCTCACGGCGATTGAGTCGATGCACGTGCGGTTGCTTGAGGTGTCGGTTGGTACACGAATAGGACTGTAAACGAGCTAAGATCAAACGAGCCTGGCCTTCTAAACTTTTAAGCTCGATAGAACCTCGAGCCGAGCTCAAGTGAGCCTGAGTTTGGGTCCAAGCCTGGACCTAGGCTCAACTTCAGCTCGATCTAAGCTCGAATTTGACTCGAATAAGCTTGATAATAATTAAAATACTTTAATATGTACTAATTTTCAACAATAAGAAAAACTTAAGCTCAGCTAGAATAGGTTCAATAATAATAAAAAATAATTCAATATACATGCATGCTTACTGTTCGAAAGAGATTTATTCGGTGCAAAGGGAAAAGGCCAGCCGCAAGGATTTGAGCCTCAGTGCATGAAGCCCATGCGCATGGAGAATCTCACGGCTTGCGTGCCAAAAATATTGGCCGACTCAAATAAGTTTGGTCATATAATCAATACTTAGTTCAATTATTAGTTGGTCATTAGCTTAGACAAATACTTATGTACCGAGGTCTTGGCCGAACTTTTCTCAAGCCGGCCCAAGGCCCAAAGACTCGTGTGCATAAGGGTTAGGAGATGCCCACTATATATATGGTAGCATGCCCTCATTGTAGAGGGACCACTTTTTGATAAAAATCAATCTACTAAAGTTTGTTCATGTTCATCATCGCTGTCGAAATTTCATAAGAAATTAGGAGTGTTCTTCAATCAAGATCGTTCAGCCTTTCCGTTGGGACTTGAATGCACGATAGATCTTCGCTTGGTGGTCGACGAAATCAACACGAGCATGTTTCAGTGAATTAAATAGTGTTCATCCCTTGCACTGGCATTGAAGAATCCCTATAATTTATCAAAACTCCCGTGAGTATCTAATTTTACGTCGAGAAGATCGAGCGACCCCGTATCACTAGACAGGGTGATTTTGCGTAGTGACAAGACTTGACGACCAACTTGGTGCAGTGACAAGACTAGATGGACTAGTTTTGTGTAGTGATAAGACCAGAACGGGCAGCTTTTTGAAGTAACCATACTAGACAGCTTTGCACAACGATAAGACCAGACGGGGTAGCTTTACGCAGTGACAAGCCTAGACGCAGTAGCTTTGCGTAGTGACAATACCAGGCGGGGCAGCACTCTACCTCGCAGACTACTCACAAGAAATTAACCACACCATGCCAACTCTATGGCTTATAAAAAGAGGTGAAAGAGATCTAAGAGAGAACACTATACAACTAAACCCAACAGTACAAGCAGAGTTTGCTTCACTATGTCGAAATGAATAAGAGGTAAAAGAAACAATGAGACAAGATGATGAAGTAATGGGAGGAGATCCGCGGACTAGTAAGGTCTGTTGCGACCCGCGATGAACAAACAAGTGTTGCTATGGCCTGGGTCGAATAAGCGAAGCATGCCAGGAGGTCAGCTCCCCGCAATGATGGCCTCCGTAGCAGCAACTCTGTCCCGAATGTTCCAACCGAGCATTCACTGCAACACCCAACCGAGGGGGATACACCGCCCCTCTGTTGGTGCAAAGTCCCTTGAAAATTCTTCAAATCTAAGTAGCGGCTCAGTCTGAGCATGCTTTACTGGGGTTACGCAAACTACTCCTGTGACTATCCTAACCGCCATCAGGACACGAGCACCTATCGACAGCCGGTAAGGACCGCTACTTCTCCTGTCTATTTCTCTTTTAAAGTACGCACTAACAACCTCTTCTGTCTATTCGCAGTTCTCGGAACCGCTATGTAACTACCGCAAGTGAATTGACTTGGAGATCCACCTATATGACCAGTGAACTCTTGATTTTGAGGAGTGGGATGTCAAATGGGCTAGTGAGATCTGCGACGAGGAGTGCTGCATCGATGAGCAAGCTGAGTGTATACATCACGAGACGAAAGTTTATCTCGAGGCATGCACGCGTAGGGAGTGTAATGCTAGCGAGAGGGAGTGAGAGAAAAAGAGGGAGATGGCGGCTAAGGTCAAAAAGTTCATTGAGGATTTCAACGTAGAGCTCGCAAGGAAGGGAAAATGGCCCTGATCCACGCAGTAGGCCAGGCCGTTCCGCACTGCTCCCCTAAAGCTCGTATTTATTTCCATTTCTAAAAAGATGCATATGTATTGTAAGAATAGTTCGGTTTGTTGCACATGCATGATACTCTTTCTTATGCATGTAAGTTAACCCTACATGCCGTGTTATTTTTAACTTTATTATGAAGCCTATTTTATTTTGCAAAAGCACATATCATCGTCTTTTTGCATTCAATTGTTGGTGTAGCAATGCATCCAATAATATGAAAAACAGTTCTCCTCATGTATGAATTACCTGTTGCGTCACAATATCATTTACCATTGTACTTACCAATCATTGCTATCTCAATCGTTTTTAAAAAATTCATAAAATTTCTTGTACTACAACAACATACAACGATCGCAAAATGTTATTACGTATCTAACATATTTTGTACCATTCATAATTTACGAAAATCATAAATACATCAACCGACATTGCCTCCCTTTTTTGTTTTCAAAAAATACAACTTATACATGAAGTTTAATACATGTTACCTACATACAACAATTGTCATTTATCCTCATGCGCAATTGGGGACCAGTTGCGCAAAAATGAGTTAAAATTGCAGTCGTCGAACAGTCGGGTGACCTTCTCGCCCAATGGTTGGGCGACTACAACCTGTTGCCCAACAGCCTACGGACTGGCTGTGTGTCGAGTGGCCATTGGGCGAGAGGTTCTAGTCGTCCAATCGTTATTGGATGACTGGAGGTTATTTTTGTAAAATATTTTTGTACGAGTATATTTTTATAATTTTAAATAAAAAATATATTATTAAAAAATTTCCAAGAGCGGAGGATGGACGTTTTACCGAAGAGACCCCCTAGTGCCCGGGATATCCGTTAGAGCAACTCTAGCAGGCCCCTACTTGAGCCTCTAAACTCAGATTTGAGAGTCAGATCAAAAAACTGAACTCCAGCAAGGCCCCTACTTGAGCCCTCAAAAATAGGGGTCTCTCAAATAAGACCTCCAAGCCCTCATTCCTAGGGGCTCCTACTTGAGCCCTCAAACTCAGATTTATTCGTATTTGAATAAATACGTCCCTCATTCGGAATAAATTTGAATTTAAATTTGAATATTCGTATTTGAATTCATAAATTTAAACGTCCCTCATTGTGCTTTTAATTTAAATTCGGAATAAATTTGAATTTAAATTTAAATATTCGTATTTGAATTCATAAATTTAAATTTGGAACAAATTTGAATATTCGTATTTGAATTCATAAATTTAAATTCGGAATAAATTTGAATTTAAATTTGAATATTCGTATTTAAATTCATAAATTTACATATTATCCCTCATTGTGAAATCATAAATATTTTATTGTGTATTATGCTTTTGTTCCATACATATGCATATAGTGTGTGAGGAAATAGAGAGAATTGAGAAATAAGGGCTCTGTTTTGAGAGCTCCTGCTGGAGTGTAGCCCAAAAAATAGGGTCTTCAAAAGTAGGGGAGCCCTAAAATAAAAAGTAGGGGCCCTGTTTTGAGAGCTACTGCTGAAGTTGCTCTTAGAGCACCCGAGATTTGAATCCCAATTGTGATCTGCGATCAATCCTGGGCCACTGATAGCTGTCAGATCCCATTTAAGCGTCCCAGATTGATCCTATTGTAGTGGTGGAGGAACGTTTTGCATAGTAAACTCTAACTAAGTGGAAGTGGTGAAGCACCGTCCGATCACACTTATTAAGCGGCCCCGATCAATCCTATGGAGCACAGGAGGGGTTTTTTACAGATAAGACCCTCTATATATTGCTATTTTCAGTTAAATCCCGAAAAGCATGTTCTCGTCTTCTGACGTCCGAGTGCAGAAAGGCCAAACTGCCTCCCGGAGGATGAGGCCGTGGGATGCCGATGGCCGGAATGCAGCGGAGAGAGGATGAGGCCATGGGATGCAGATGGCCGGAATGCAGCGGAGCTCCGGCGAGCGGCGGAGCATCACCAGCCGTGGCGATCGATCCTGAGGGCGTGGTCTCGTGGAGCGCGTGACGAAGAAGCCGGCGATCCGTCGGATTTGCCGGCAATGCATGCGATTCTCTCTCCTTCAGCTCTTCTGCGATGGTTCAGATCTGGGATTGGGGCGGATGAGCCCATTGAAGTCGTAGCGCTTGGAATCGTCGTCAGAAATGCAGGGGCACAATCAGGGACGGATCTAGGATTTTATCGCGTCTCGGGCTAAATTATAACAGGCTAATAGCCTAAGAATAAATGTGAATTTATACCCATACCATAGCATAATATAAGTATATCGCAAATACAAATTTAGCTCAGTGATTCAACACAAAACATAATAAGAAAAATATAGCAAAATATAAATAATGTAACATAGTGAAGATATAATTTGAGTACCTAAATAATGAAGATTTGCTCTTATCCTAGACCACTACTTCTTCATCAATAGTAGGACAATAATCAGAATCTACAAAGACAACATATGAGAGTAAATAAAATAAGTGGATGAATAAATACGAAGAACATAAAGTTACATTTTATAAGACGCTAACTTACCATTAGCATGAGATGACAATGTCTTGCTCCTCTTCATTCTGTATACCTAATTGGCTAATTCCTAAATAGATAACAACAAAACACATGGCATTTAATATTTTAGATTTTCAATACTCATACAACATCCATCCCACCCCTTTAATTTCAGATCTAGCACTAGTCCTAATTTGAACCATATATTCAATTCAATTAGTTTGTCAATTCCAACACTAGTCCATCATGGTCCATCAGGAGTTTAGGACTCAGGAGATTTAGTAATCACTAATCAGGAACACTTGAACAATGAAACATGACATACTCATACAGATTATACATTCATACACTCATACTGTGGAGGGGAGCACGACTGAAGGGAGGGGGGGTTGAGCCGCCGAGGGCCAGGATTGGGGACGATTGGATTTAGATTTTCATCTAATCATTTGTTAAATCACAAACATTAAACATTACTCAATAGCAAACATTAAACATTAAACTCCACCGGTCTACCTCTATATCACCGCTCGTCCACTCCACAAAGCGCACTGCAGCAGCCTGCTCGCCAGCGTCTCGCCCTACCCCTGCGGCCTGCCACACCCGCCCCAACGACGGCGAGCAACGGCAATGAGCAGCGAGCGAGGAGGAGGAGGCGAGGTCGCGAGGAGGAGGTGGAGTCGGAGGAGGAGGCGGAGCCGACAGAGGCGAGGACGGCGGCGGAGGCGGGCCGGAGGAGGCGAGGCCGGCGCCGGAGGCCGCGAGGAGGAGGCGGGGCCGAAGGAGGCGAGGGCGGAGGAGGGAGGAGGCAGAGCCAGAGAGGTGAGGGTGGCACCGGAGGCCGCGAGGAGGCAGAGCAGGAGGAGGCGAGGGCAGCCGCTGGCACTGGGGCGCGACCGCGCGAGGTGAGGGCGGTTGCTGGCACTGGGGCGCGGCCGCGCGAGGTGAGGGCGGCGACCGGCGTAGCCGCGCAGGCAGGGCAGGCGAGCGCGCTCAGGCGAGGGCCGTGCTAGGGTGCTGGGATCGGGGGACTGGGGATTTTGGGATTAGGGTTTTTAGCCTTAGGGAGGTATAGTAGTGTTAGGTAATTTGCTGGGTCTCGGGCTCTAGCCCACCCAGCCCGAGGCCCAGCTCCGCCCCTAGGCACAATATCACATGGAATGCAGGTCCAGACAGCAATTGAAAAGAATGCAACATATGCTTAGATATGAATAACTGTGCTGGTAGTTCAAGCTGTTTAATCGAACAGAATGTGCAAATGGAGTGTGGCATTATGCTTAGATATGTCGGTTCTCTTTTGTTTTTATAGAGATTACAAGGTAAATGCATACACTTAACACATATCACACTCACACCACCACCCAAGCGTACATATGTGCGCATCCATAGCTTCACAGAGCGTGAGCATATGTTTTACCACTGAACACGCATATATGTGTATTACTTTGGTGGACACTAGCATCGAGTCAGATACACTGATAGGCTAGGTGAACACCTGCACTTTTAAGCCATTTGGCGACTGACCAGCTTCCGATTCGGCGGTTCTCTAATAGTACAACTTGTTCCAAACTCACAGCCATCCGGATGGAAGTAGTGTCAGGACCAACAAAATCCATATGGATGGGCGTTTAGCCCTAAAACTAATTTGCAGACCACAATGTTTTTTTTTGAAGAAAATTGCAGACCTCAATGTCAAGTGTGATACAAGCATCCGAATCTTCTACGAACGAGCTTCCTTATTTCTTTTGGACGCATTTGCATCTATCTATAGAGATTACCCCCTCTGCACAGCCTGCAGCTTCTCCAAAAGTTGCTGTTCAGATAAGCGTTGGAAGCTGTGTCTTCCTAGACGCGTTTCTAGCTACACATACTCGGATTTATAGGTCTCAGATCTTGCTACCCTGCTCTTCATCTGCAATAGCAATGCAATGCATGTAGGGACACTACTGTAAGTTCGCTGACCGAAAATAAACAAAAGAGAAGGATCAGCAACCATGTATGAGTGGGCAAATTACCTCGGCGTGGCCTTCTCCAAGAACAATGCTTGAAGTAGTCTTGGAAAGGTCTGACAGGCACGGGAATGTATTTCCCGAGACATGCGAGAGGCCAACTGGATTGAAAATGGACAGAGATCAGAATGTAGGAATTGGAGGAAAGAATGAATCGAAGATGAGTGGGATGTGTATGTAACAAGACTTCACATAAAGAGGCAGAGTAATTTAAAGGCTAAAGGAGTAAGTGGATTCTACTCAAACGTTAAGTATGTTCGACTTGTTTACTGACGTAAGAGAACAAAAAAAAAAGTCTAGGTATTACATTTCTATGTGATGCATCCAACAAAATACTTAACCTTGTATAAGTAAGTATACACCTCAAGGTTGTTGGAAATAAGTGTTCAGATTGACACAAATTCCTTAACATTAACACAGGGAGCTAACGGCCAACAATATTTGGATATGTGAAATGACTATGTCACACCCTAGGCATTTAGAGAGAAACAAAACTGTCTTTGTCCGATAAATTCTATGTGTGCATACCTTACCGCGCCAATAGCAACTGACAATAGCCATAGCCTCCAACTAAGTCTAACAGTGGCAAAGAACTTCCCAAGAAACTCAATTATCAAGATCTGTCAGAGAAGAGAGGGTGTTGATACTTGGGCATCATCAAAACATGCACGGCACTCAAATATCATGTTACCTGAAGTACAGTAGTTATACCAACTATTCCCATGAAAAGGTTGTTGTTTTTAACTCCTCTGAAGACATTCTTCTCCTCAGGCTTGCGAGCATTGAACTCGTTAAAGATCTGACATGAATTGCACGGCGGGCATAAGAAAAGAATTATATGATTTCTTACATGTGTCAGGAACATGTACCATGGTATAGCAAAAATTGCCAAGCTGCTGATAACGGTTTCGAGATGTTTTGGCATTATTTACTAGATAGATAAAAGCTACTAGGAGAGCAACATTCTGGAAGCTAAAATTACCATAACCGCATATATTCAAATAACAAAATATAGAGCGAGCATGTGTTACACACTTAAGAAGTGAAAACAATCTTTTGTTTCATTAAAATTTTGAATTGAAGAACAATACTTGAAGTATAATCCAGCCAACTTACCTGGCAAAAGACAAATGCGTTAAATACAAAGGTGTTTTTCATTTTATTAGCGTGCTCTTGACTTTCATTCTGCAAATGCATAATCCTTTTGCCATCAAAGTTGAAGATGAGAAGAACTGCTATCTGGTAAAGAGCCTGCAACAAAATCCATGTGCGAGATGAATAAAAGCTGATTGGACAGGTTCCAAATTGCATGCTTGTACACATACAGGTGAGTCAGACAACTACAGACCTGGATAAACAGGTTTCTCCACATGACATTTGTAACAAGAGGTTCCCTACAGCAGTACAATAAGGAAGTATCACGATGCTTGCAGACAACACCTAAATACATAATGGGATATAACATACTAAAACAAAACTGTCGATAGTTATCTAGGACAATGTATCGTGCCTTCGACCAACAGGATTTCTCTTCATTAGGTTGTCTGTTGGTGGTTCAGTTGCTAATGCAAGAGCTCCCAGTGTGTCCATGATAAGGTTCACCCAAAGAAGCTGTCAAGGGGAACAAAATGAAGTGGATGAAAACAAACAAAAAGGACACTACTTTCTTAAAAGTATCTCAAAAAAGATTTCTGCAACATGATCTATATAGCTTAGTAGTTTGCAATTATTAAAAAAAGCAATTTATTACGAAGACCCGTATTTTCTTTTTCTTTTTTTCCAAAATCAAGAATTAAGATGTTTTCAGAATACTTTTCATGCACACGACAGTAAATAACTCCAGTAAGAATGCGAATGCATATAAACAAGTAATTATAGATAAGATCATAGCTATAGGCTAGATATACCATATAGCTATTAGAAGATAGTTGCACAAGTCAAGAGAAGTGTTCCAACCTCAACGGCATTTAGAGGCACATCACCAGAGGACACAGCAGCAACCACATTTATCACTAAGGCAGCAACATTAACAGTAAGTTGGAACTGGATGAATTTCTGAATATTTGCATAGACAGATCGTCCCCAACGAACAACCTAAAACAAAGAAGGAAAGTGAAGATCTGTAGAAATAAGTGTTCAGTACACCAGAGCTATAGTGTGTGAAGTGCACAATCCAGACTACGATATTGTACATGCACGTCTGTCAAAATACCTAACTGGCAATAGATTAGTAGAGGGGTGCCTACTGCTATGGGCATGGGCCTTTCCATTAAGGCACTAACTATACATCTTCAATCTATTGCATTTTGCCAGTTACCAGCAGGTATTGCAAGGAAAATTATAATTGAGTGCATTAATAATAATGCCACACAAACCATGGTGTTGTATGTGGGATAACTGAAAACACGATAACATGCTAACATGCTGACACTTTGCCTTTTTTTCTTAAATTGTATGCTTTGATGTTGGAGAAGCTAACCTTGACAACAGATGTGAAGTCATCATCCAAGATTATAATGTCTGAGCTTTCTTTAGCAACTTCTGTCCCCGAGATACCCATTGAAAGACCTATATCAGCCTATATGACAAAAAGGCCTAGGATTAGGAGAAGATGATTCTAGGCTGGCACAACTAAAGAAACGATGAGAATACCTAGGAAGAACTAGGTATCTTTTTCAGTAAGAAGAAGAAAGGCACCCAAATCCGAGCCGAAGAGGACTCGAACCTGGGCACAGTTGCAGACAGACCTCATGCAATGCAGGAGCATCATTGGTGCCATCACCAGTTACAGCTACAACATGGCCTTTTCTTTTCAATGATCGGACAAGCAAAAGCTTGTCATTTGGAGAAGATCTTCCCATGACCTGAAATCAGAAATGATTGATTAACTGAAGACCACTTAGCAAATAAAATGAGAAACTTAGAAGACTAACTTATATCAAGAAAATACAGAGTACCTTGTATCATACAAGAATTTGCTATTATTTCCAACAAATGATATGCTTATAATAAGTAAACAAAAGACCATATCCATATTTACTAGATGTAGTAGAAAGCAATAGCCATTACTAATTGGCAGCACAAAGCATCAGTAGAATTAATCCCCTTCCAATTTGACTTAAGCTTTCTTTGCGATATATCATGGTTATTAATATTAGAGGAGGAAGAGATTGTTAAGGGTATTGGTGTCTTTTCCTATTGTCTACGGTTTAGGGTTATATGTCTCATGTACTATATATTGGTCCATATGGGCGGTACATTTTTTTTTTCAGAAAAAATTAAGTTTTGATCCTTAAGACAAACGAAAGTACTGCACATGAAATCGAAACTACCGGACCTTAGATGGTGGTAATATCGTACTTTGAGTTTGATAGCTTTATATTCAATTATTTACAATTGTGATGGTTGTCATCAATTACAAAAAAAGGAAGATTGAAGAATCTAGATCCGTCATTATGAGTTAATGGTATGTTTTTGTAATTAATGACAATCACATTGTATGTTAAGGGTATTAGAGATATAATAGGATTGTTTTAGTTGTTTCTTTATATGCCTGGAGTTTCTTATCCGTATATGGCATATTCCCCTGTAATATCCTCTTGTACTCTTTATATATATTGCCTATTAGACCTCTTCAATATACACACAATATTCATAATATGGTATCAAAGCTAAGGTTAAAACCCTAACCTCGATCTCGATCTACTTTTGCTGTTGCTGCCCTCGGGAGGATCGATCTCCGCTCCTGGAGCATTCCCTACAAGACTCGCTCGTGGGGGAGACGCCCCCTCTGCTGGTGCAGGGATGCATGCAAGTTCTTCAAGTCCAAGGAGCGGTTGAGTTTGGGCATGCGTTACTGGGGTTGCAGTAACTACGCCAAGGACTATCTCGACCGGTGTTGGGACACAGCTCGCTACCGGTAGCCAGTAAGGACGGGTTACAGTATACTGCACTACTAGTTCTCTTCTATAGCATGCACTAACAAGCTCTCCTCTCTTTCCGTAGTCTTCTTATCCGTTATGTGCGTACCGCAAATGAATTGACCGGGAGATCCACCCGCACGACCAGTGGACTCTGGATTGTGAGGAGTGGGATGCCCAGACGACACGTGACGCAGCGAAGATCGAAGCGAAAGTATCTGGTGGGAGATGCAAGCTCATCTGGAGTTGTGCAGGCACAGGGAGTGCGAGGCTCGTGAGGAGCGTGAGAGAAAGCGCGAATTGGCGGCCAAGACCAGAGCGGCGAGAACTACAATGCTAAACTTGAGAGGAAGGGCAAATGGCCGCGTTCCATGCAGTAGTTCGACACTCTTCGTCTATATGTCCCATGTATTTCTAATTCCCTAAAGGCATACATGTACCATCCTTGGTTCTTTAATATGCGTGCCATGTAATCCCCTTGTTAGATTAACTGTCGTGTTATTATCGTTACGCCATTTATCTGAAGTTCTCCGTGTATGAATTCCCTGTTGCATTGCAATATCGCTTACCTTCTTACGAATTATTGCTAGCTCATTCGTTCTCATAAAATTTTCCAAAAATTTATCATACTAAATGTTATTGCGAGTTAACAGATTTCGTACCATTCAGAATCTACGAAAATCACAAATGGACCAACCGATATTGACTACCCTTTTATTTAAAAAAAACTACAAACAAGATTTGCTAAATGCATTACCTACAAAATTTCCATTTACTACCCCACAATTATTTTCATTGAATTAATAAAATAAAAATATTATTATTTTAAATCACCCAATCGTTGAGTGACTAGAGCTAAGTCACTCCACCAAATTGAGCGACTAGGTATTAGTCGCCTCACGGTTGGGCGACATAGGCTAGTCGCTCAACCGTTGGGTAACTTGGCCATGTGTCACTCAACGGTTGGCTGACTAGCTTATGTCGTCCAACCATGGGCGACATATGGTTATTACTGCAAAATAAATAAACGCAAGTATATTACTGTAATCGGAATAAAAATAGATTATTTAAAAAAATTCTAGTTGTTCAAAGGCGAGTGCCCTACTCTCGGTCCTCGGACCCGCACCCAACCAACACCGACCACAACATGTGGGCTGTGTGCACAAGGAGCCCTAAGATGCTGTACACATCTATGCTATCCTTGAATAGCTTTTGGAAGATACTGTGCTGTATTATATAAAAATTGCCCCATTAAACTTATTCATAAGTACATAATAAATGTATCATGTTAAGGATATTATTTTTGTTAGTCTAATATTCATAATTCCTATCCCTAACGTACATGGTTTTGTAAGCTCCAAACGTGTGTGTGTGAGAGAGAGAGAGAGATGGGGTTACTGTAATCTTGTCAGCAATTTCGTCTCGTGCAGTTTCAGACATCTCACGGAACACTTTTCCCTCTATTACTGTTAACTCTGAAGAAACATCTTTTGCGTCTAGTATTCCACATTCCAAAGCTATGGCCTTGGCTGTTTCAACATTATCTCCTGTGACCATGCGTACCTAAAATAAAAAAAATGTAAGAACAGCCGAAAAAATAGAGCTTTCAGCAGTTGCAAGAAGCCAATTTAATTTTTTTTTGTAATCATTACACAAACAATCAAACATTATAGGTTTTATCCATCTAATCGATGCAATACATAGTTGAGAAAATAATTGATATCTAGTATATGAAGCCAAGCATATATGTTCTTTGACCATCAAATTTTTTAGATGAATTTAACAACAAAATCAAGATAAATCTGAATTTACTGAGCACAAATAGCTATAACTTCCTTCACAATATTCGATCGGTTTACAGACAGCAAGCACGACAAGCTACTGCACTACAATGTACGGAAACAGATATTGTGCCAAGGATATCCTTTAAATCAAATAGAATCGATAAGGACAAATATTAGTAAAAATGGCCACATGAAGGAGCAACCAAAACTTTGGGGTATAAAATTAATCAATACAGAGTTACAGACTGAGAAAGAAGTAGGAGTTCGAAAACAGTAGCTGCATCATGCACAAAGAAGTACAAACTGGCACACAAATGACTGCTTCACACACAATGATCACTAGATTAGTCACAGTACAATATTCACATTATCATACTATACCTATCATTAAATTCAGTATTCCTCAAAATGTAGTCAACAGTGTTAGGAACCTTGCCCAGGCTATAATATGAACAGGCAGGCATATGACATATACTTGACAACATGCACAAAAGGAAACTAAAGCACCATGAATAATTTAACAGCAGGATATCAGCAAACTGTTCATCAGCCTAGCCTATTATAAGCTCAACCAGTTTAAGATTCCATGGAAAGAAAATAAGAGCAAAGAAAAATAAGGTATAGAGGACAACAAACCTTTACACCAGCAGTACTGCATAATTGTACAGCATTCCTGACTCCTGGGCGACAGGGATCCTACAGCAACGAAACTCCTTATAGAAAGGTGGATAGCTGAACGCAATCATCAGGAGACAGGAAATAATAATACGAAAAATTTGAACAGAAAATGTGTCTACACAAATTTACAAACACAAAGAGTTAAACATAAAGCAAGTATTTTAACAAAGCTAGAAGACATCAAGAACAAGTGAAGCAAATAAATGTTGATGAACTAGCATAGTAAAGTATTATCTTGACTAACTATTCTACAGACACTTAATCCTACATGAAGCCTTTTAGGAGATTTGGTTTAGTTTCTGCATCACCAAATTCTTCATAGTTTCTCATTTCTGCCAAACTTATAGGGAATCTTCCCAACACCTTTCATGATGCTGTTGAAAAGCATCCAATTAGCAACATGAAAATTGAATATTATGGCCTCATATTCATTTGTAATTGAGATGGTATCATGGCATGGACTGCTAAACTTGTTTTTACTGGTAATTGCTAAAATCAGCTTAAATAGTAGATTTTTTTTAAAAAAAGGAAAAGCAGAGGACATACCAAACTATTCAAATGCTAGCATATGCATAAATGTTTACCAACTCACAAGAACACACCTTTATCCCAACCATCCCAACAAGAGTCAGATCATTCTCAGGCAACTGCCACTTATCTAAATCCTCCCTTGGAACCATGTTGAGCTCCCAAGGGCAATAAGCAAAAGCGACACAACGCAGTGAACTCATCGCCATATCATCAATCGATCTCTTGAATTTGTTTTGCTGTAAAAGCACTAAAACCTTAGTATAACTTCAGAACTGAAGTAACAACCAAGTTGAGTTGATATGCACCTTGTCGGAACTCATTTGCTGAACTGAACCATCAATAGAAAGCCAGCTTTTGCAAGATGCTAATAGTAGCTCAGCTGCACCTTTCCAATGGATGTGAACATAATCATCTGACTGCAGTTACAACAACCAAATAGCACTGAGATAACACAAGGGAAAGATTGTTACAACATAAATACCATCATCAAGACAAGGCACTCATTTACTATAGATATATTGACATCTTAAGAAGCGAAAAAAACACATAACTTATCCACGAATTTCACCTGAAAAAAACTTATCCATGAAGCGAACTGAAGTACAAAATGTAAAACCAATGGAAAAGTTCAGATATGTATTTTGTTTTAGATGGAAGTTCAGACTTCAGATATGTAAGAAGCCACATAGCTTTATGGCCTTATCAGTTCCAAGGATAGAGTATAGACAAGAAGTCAATAGTCAAGAGTAGAAAGGTCCATTTCTTGTTCAACATGAGATGATGTCCTTAAGAATTTCAAGTACATAAAAATGTGCTTACCACCTGTACTGCAACACCACCACGTTTCTTCACCGAGTTAAATGGGAGAACATGAAGAACTGAAGATTTTGATCTCACATCATTGAAATTCATCCCAATCTATGCAGTTGAACTGCCAAATCAATGGAATAAACTTGAAATAAATAGTGATGAACACAAGAGAATATAGACAGTACCTTAAGGCCCCAAGAAAGAATTGCTTTTTCAGTTGGTGAGCCTGTAACTTCAGCAGCTCCTCCATCCTATAGACAGGAAAAATGTATTAACATGGATATTATTATTTGACATGATATGGAAATCTGGTGTACATTGAGTATCATAAGATCTGTATCAACAAAACTTAACAGATGTATTTCAATATAAGTACTAGATTATGCAAAAAGTACAAGGAAAAATCTATAGAATGAGAAATGTTATGTACCTCTGGCAAAAACACAGCCCCTGTTGTATTTTGCGCAATTCCTTCAATAAGTAGATCTGTCACACTACTACAAATCATCCCGGTAATATCACAAGGATCCAACTTCGTTCCACCCAAATATGCTTCCACAACTGTCATCTAGAAGATCAATTACAAATAAGATACCACAAGAACCATATGAATTTAAGGTGTCACTGATTTTATGCAGTCGTATTTAAACATAAACACATGCTCATTGCAACTGGTGACAGAGGTTCTCTTTATTTCTAGGATTTAATTGAAAAGCAAACCATGGAGGAACACTGTCAAGTGCAGCAAATTATGTCCAAGCAGCAGTGGAAAAAATATGGCATTTTCGTGGTGAGTACATATTGACTTCACAAACCTTATTCAAGGTAAGAGTTCCAGTTTTGTCACTGCAAATCGTGGTTGCTGATCCCATTGTTTCACAAGATGAAAGTCGTCTCACCTGAATGACAAATCCAAAACCCAAATTATATACTTCCTCCTGTCAAGGTTTTCCCTTGTAAATCTATCTGTAACTGAAAGTATTACCAGAGCCTTGTCCTGCATCATCTTTCGCATTGAATACGCAAGGCTGAAACCAAGCTAACACCAGTTTAATGCACCCGAAACTAAGAAACTTGCACAAAAGGTAAAATATTCATACGTCAGTGTTACTGCTAAAGGGAGTCCTTCAGGCACAGCAACAACCACAATAGTCACCTAGTGATAAATGAGGTAGAATCAGGTAAGGCTGAAAGAGATGATAGTCTTCATGAATGTAAAAGAAAAGACTAATTAGTTATGAATACGTACTGCAATTGTAAAAATTCTTATTGCCCCCATAAATCCCTGTTTTACACCAGTAGTTCCAGCCACAAATTGAGTAGCCCCATCTGGATTCTTGGCATGTCCAGTAAAATATCTGCAGTTTAGATGAGGTGTGGTCATAAGAAGCATGTCTAGGTAGTGCGGCATAAATTACATATGTAAAACACACCATAGCAACGAACTGACAAACCAACCTTATCCAAAGTACAACAAGAAGAGCACCAGCAACGGACAAACCCAAGATACCAATTAAACTAGCGACACCATTCAAGCGCACCTACTCAATGGTTGGCACAAGTGGTAGCACAGCAATAAAATTGAAATAAGAAAGTCAATGTATGTTCACACTACCCCATATACAATCCATAACATAAGAAATTAGCCTATCTTTTAAAAAAGCAACATAAGAAATTAACCTGCAATGGAGTTTCTTCACCAATATCCTCTGAAAGGTTAGCCATCAACATACCCCATTCAGTATTGGTACCCACACCTGTTACCTTTGTGTTTGACAGCAATTGCGTAAAGATCATGTTAGTAGTCAGTATAAAGTGCCAGAACAAATGAGATGCTACCAAATAATAGACAATATACCAGTAGCCACTCAATCGTAAAATAGGAAAGCGACATGCTCAACTCCTCATGTACTTGAAAGGTTCAACCAAGTGATACTCACCAACATAGATCCATAGCCATCTGCAACCTTGCAACCGGACATCAAGAAAGGTGCCTTTTGGTCCTTATGAACCTGATCATGATATAACAGAATGGAACATTCAAAAAGGCAGATTTCAGAAAACAAACAAAAGACATTTCCTTTTTTATCAACACTTACAATTTTGGACTCGCCAGTCATACTCGATTCATCAATTGCAAGAGAGTGACCAGATATCAGGACACCATCTGCAGGAACCTAAAGATCCAATAATGCATGTAACCACATCATTCCGAGAAAAAAGAGTTCAAACGTGGACAAAGAGTGATATAAATGAGTATACGATACATTACTTGGTCACCAATTTTGAGGGGAACAACATCACCAACCACAAGGTTAAATATCGACACTCCTATTCTCCTACCATCTCTAATAACCTAATCATAGGTCCCAATAAGTCAGATAAACTGCCAAATAATGATGGTCCATATCCAGAAACAAACTCCAATATGATCACAGATGAAAATACACACCTCAACTTGTATGTTTTGTTTCTCCTCATTTAGATGTTGAAACTGAAGGGATTGTCTATAATCACTGGTTGCTAAGGAATTGGAAAGAATAAAACATTAGAACCTGATTACTTACAGTACTGTAAGTCTGTAAAATACTAAAATGTATGCAAATCATCAGAACCCCCAAAAATGTAATCACGCATGTGTACAACTGTTGAAATACGTGCAGATTGCCTGTCTTTCCCTAATACCTTAAATTTTTCCTAAAGTGGTTAGTGTATAACATTCAATATTGTATCAGAACAGGAGGTCTTGAATTTGAGACCCAGCAGCTCATTTTACTTCAAAAAATGATAGCTCTGTTGGTTGCATGACTAGATTGTGCATGCGCTCACACACCCGGTACCCTTTGCACTGGTGCACCCTTGCAACTGGTCCGTGTCGGTGTATCAGCAGCACCAAACCATTAATCCACAATATATGTCTGAATCAGCCTAGATGTGAGGGGGAGTGCTGACATATGGGTAGATTGTCTATCTTCCCGCAACACCTTAAGCTCTTGGATGAATTGATTAGTGCATAGAACTCAATAACTATGGAACAAGGGAGAGAGCTAATTATAAAACATAAATTTAATACCTGTAACGAATATCACAAGAAAAACAGCAAAAAATATGCTTCCACCATCATACCATCCATCTTTTACACCCTAAATAAGGACATCAATCATGAAACCAAAACAACAATAAGTATTATTTAAGTCACAGCCATTCTTGCAGCGCAAAGATTAGACAAAAAAATGAATGCCCAAACAAAGTAGAGAAGACAATAAAAATGTCATAAACTACCTCAGTTGCCATGCCCAATGATAACGATATAGCAGCAGCTACCATTAGAATTACAAGAGTTAAATCCTGACAAGCTTCAAATACAAAACGCTGCAAACAAGAAATTGACTAGTATTAAATTTGAAGACATAAGCTTGTTGAATTTAAAGCACTGAAGTGTCATAAAATACAAAATTTCACATTATGTGCATGCTTTTGCAAGTATCACAAATAAATTCAGATTTATTAAATTTGTACTTTTTCCAGAAAAACATAGTTTATATAACACGCAACCTCCAGCCCTGGGGGAAAAATAAAAAAGGAAGAAAGGGAAATAAGACATGCTAGAAAACTGAATTAGGAGTGATTATTTCAAAACATAAAGGATAATAAGCAGACTTTCTGCAATATACTAAAACAAACACAACTTAGGAAAATTGTGTACCCATATGCTTCTTCTTTTTTTGCGTGGATATGTGTTTGCTCCAAAAATATCTCTCCTTTGCACCAATTCATCCTCATTTGAACAAATTCCTCTGTCTAAATTACTCTTTAGTAAATCTGAAAGCCCCCGAACCTAAGTAGAGGCATTATATTAGAAAAATATGAATGAATCACAGAATGATAAATAGACAAAAATGTTCAAATCCAAGTGAACTTTCAATTGAACCTACCCCTCCAACCTCCTGAAAACTAATGGCTTCATGATCTCTGTTCAACATTATAAGCTTTTCCAGATCAATTGGAAATCTCTGAGAGAGAGGCTCAAAATTTATACCAGTGTAGGCTTCTGCTCAGAAAACATTAAGAAGCAGGGTAAACTATATCAACTATAAGTCATGAAAAATATCAACAAAAACAAGATATGTATTCTAACATGACAAACTGGATAATGATGTAACAAATTGAGATAATGAAAGGTAGCCGACATCTTTCCTAAGCAAATACAAGCACAAGAACAAATATTACATGGGTGACCAAATGATCAGAAAAAAATGGAAGAGGAAGAAAACTGATGGACATTAAGGTGGGTGAGCCATAGCAAATTTGTCATATGAAATGAAAGATGAAAATTTATGATGGCATAACAACTGATATCAAAAGGAAGAGAGAAAATTCATTAAAAATGGTAAGGTATATTGTAATCTGTGTCCAATAATGTGTTAGTGTTTGTATGGAATTGTATTCCTTCGTACATCACCATTTTTATTAGATATGTGTGCAATTTTCCAAACATTTAGGAACATGCTTGGAAGTTGTAAGTAGTACCTCCTAGCTTCTTTTGACCAGCCTCCTTGAATAAAAATACTGCCTGAATAATTCAGATTTAGAATGAACGAAAATTATACGTCAATGAGAAAAATTGTTTGTTGAATGAAAAATGACATGTTACCCGTATCACTTGTGCATGAGCTCGTATTGTTCTTCTTAAGTTTTCTCTATCTTCCTCCATTTGCAGGTCTAGAGTATATCTAAAACGACGTGAAGCATTGAGCACCAGAGCAGCTTGCTGAAATGAAGAGAGAAAATGCATGATCATTACAAGTTATAACACATCAACATGGGTTATATTTGTGCAGTTGTTTTATACTTTATAAAGAAATAATAATATAATAAAGCAACACAGAGTGATACATATCCACTCCTATTAAGGGATGTGTCAAACTTTCCAACTTTTTTTTTCTTGAGAATCTCCATAGGTGGTTAGGACTTAGGAGGACCACCCATTGGGATTTAAACTGTATTAATATAGTTAAGGAAAAATATATAGCCCAACAAATTTTCTACTTAAACCAAGCCTACTAGTAAGCTTCACAGTGGTGTCTCTAACATTATGAACTCACGGAAGATACCCTAAGACTTCTGAACTGCAACAAATGCAGTCGTCTGACAGCACATGTAAAAAGAACAGTATAAACATAACTCATTTATATGAAGCAGCTGATGTACCCTGCAGCTGATGTACCCTGCAATGGCCCATCCAGAATAATCATTCTTGGGCTAATTTACGGATTAAGTTACAAATTCAATTGACTTCTCTCTTAGAATAGTTCTACATTGGTTGTGGAAAGACAAGAGACCTAACTTAAAAGTAAAATCTCTCACTTCACAAGCTAACTTTTGAGGATAAGAAGTCATTTACAATCCAACAAATAATATTAGAGCCCGGTTCTAATATCTCTGTCCTAATAGATATTAGTATGTGAAAGTCCGATAGACCATCACACTGAGGGACCTTCGGTATAAGGTGAAGAGGGCGGTGAATTGCTGAGAGAGATATCAATGTGTGAAGAGAGGGTTGTTAGAATAGCTCTACATTGATTGTGAAAGGGTAAAAGACTCAACTTAAAAGTGATTCACGTGTTTGTGGTAATCAGCAGACCCACAGGCTAGCTTTTGGAGATGAGAAAGTCCTTACGGTCTAACAGCCCCTCCAACGCTATCCAGTACTCATCCACCAGAACTATCTAATTTAGTGATGATCAACAGAAGCAGAGGATATATCAAGCACAAAAGGCGACAATCCAAATCAAACCCGACAACCCCAACGTTAGAATGGACTTCGCGAAGAACAGAGCGAATTTCTAAGCACAACTACCATTACGGTAAAAGGAATCTCCAATCTCATCAGCCACCACTCTCAATCCATCGCAATTGCACTTGGACTAATACTTGCACCCAAACGGCCACACGAGAGATTACATTCGAGAGATCCTACCCACCACTATTGCATCTACCAATTACAACATGTAGCGCGGTATGGATTGCAATGCGCACACGATTTTGACTCCAGTGCATGGTAATTTCATCCCCCAACTCCTCACAAAAAAAAAAATCACCCCAACTAATAACAACTCGAATAAGAGCGAACAGTGAGGAATTGAGACGCCATACCCTCCATCGCCGCAATAGATCGTGCGAGACGTTCTTACTGGGTATGTCGAACGCGTCCTCTTCCTCCTCCTTCCCCTCCGCTCCACCACTTCCACCACCTCCTGATCCTCCTCGCCGATCTCCGGCGGCGGCGACCTCCCCGACGCCATTCCCGGCCGCAGCTCGCATACGCCTTCGCAGGAGAGACACCGAGTCAGTCACCAACCTAACAACACACGGCCGATCAGAAAGTTCAGAACGGAGGAGAATATTCTAGAAGGTTCGGGAGCGGGGCTGCGCAATCGCCTCACCTCGGGTTTCGCGTGCGCCCCAACCGTATCGTCTTCACTCTGCGTGTATCGCTCTGTGCGCGCGCGCGTTTCTGATGATTTATCGGGGAGCCATAGCGGCTATGGGAAGCTTCGAGGAAGGCAGCGCTTCCAACTGAAGAGTGGATGACACCTGGGATCAGCTATTGAGTGGCCCACATGTCTGTGGTAACCAGGACGCCTCGGATCGGAGGGAAGCGAAACTAGTAGCTGTGGCGGTGACTGACAACCTGGGGCTGGCCCACTTGTCAGTGTAGCGAAATGCGGAACAGAACGGGGTGGTGGTAGTGCGGTGTGTGGAGTGCGGACCGTGGCGCGGGTTGTGGTTTGAGGCCGTTGGGTGGTTTGAAATGGGAAGGTAAAGAAGTCTCAGCCGTCGGATCGGATCAATGATCGGCCAGATAAAACTCTTGTGCCCGTCTGAAGAATTTTCTGAAATTGAAGGGAGAACTTTTTTCTAAAAAAGTATGGAGTACGCGATTTTCTGAAATGGAATTATTTATCATTTCTTTGCACAGTCTAAGGGGGTGATCGGAATAGCGATGGCTTTTGACTTTTCTTTGAAAAAACATCAGTAATTGAAAAACATCAGAGTGGCTGAAAACACTGTAGTTGAGTTGGTTTATTGAGTATAATTAAATGTAAAAAAATATATAAAAAAACCGAAAAAAGTATAAGTAAATTCTTTAAAAAACAAAATTTTTTACTGTAGCAGGTACTGTAGCTACAGTACCTGCTACAGTAAAAAATCGCCACCGCTAGCGACCACAGAAGCCCAGTTGAGCGCCCCATAAGTCTTCATTGAATTATTTTCAAAAGGTTGTATGCATGACTCCTTGGTCCTTGGTTCCTATTTTTTTATCCTCTCCTTTTTTGTCTTTTATGGAAAATATGACTATTTAGCATGTAGTCCTTGCCTTCTTGGTCCTTAGGTTCCAAATGTCAAGATGGTGAGTTGCCCATTGATTTCTTCGGTCGCATTTGTGCCCGTCCGAAAAATTTTCTGAAATTGAAAGGGAATGTTTTTCTTATAAAGTATGGAGTATGCGATTTTTCTAAAATAGAACTATTTGTCATTTCTTTGCACAGTCGAAGTCTTCATTGAATTATTTTCAGAGGGTTGTATGCATGACTCCTTGGTCCTTTGTTCCTCTTTTTTTAATTCTCTCCTTTTTTGTCTTTATGGAAAATATGACTATTTAGTATGTACCTTGCCTTCTTGGTCCTTAGGTTCCAAATGTCAAGATGGTGAGTTGCACATTGATTTCTTAACTCCTTATGTTCCAAATGTCCTGATCGACAGCCAAGAGCCATATGTGTAGTTACACCTAAAAAACATAAATTCACTTATTTCCCCTTATTTCGTAAGTTCTTTCTTTGCATAGACATTTTGCTATCAAACCATGAGACTGAAAATATGCTGTAGTTTTTTATTTTCTGTTTCATGTTGGCATAATTTCTTGAAATGAAGTGTGCTGACATATGTACACGTAAGAACATGCAACATCCATTAATGCTAAGTGGAGAACTAGCATTTTCAGGAAGGAGAGTGCTTCCATGCCAAAAGAAATTGCTTTGTGGTAGGTATGTCAAGATCTTGAACTTGTCTACTTGGAACAGGGGTGAAAGACTGCAAGTGTAGCTACTTAGCTCCATCCAACGAGGGGAATACAAAAAAATTACATTGAATAACACGTATGAAAGGTGCAAATTGGAAGGCTATTTTGTGCTTTTCTAAAGCATACACCTGTCACCCTCTTCCTTATCTGGCTACAAGCCATAAGAGGTACCCAACTGCTATGCTTGACGGCAGAAGATGCTTCAGATCACACCAAGTCCCCGACTTGTTCTTTGTAGCCTTGCTCAAAGCATGGGAATAATGGGATACAACCGAAAGCATATGAACAATGCTGTACAAAATGTCAAGCTTGCAACTTCCTAGGACTTCCTTGGGAAGACCTTCAAACCAGGTCTTCGGCCAAGTTGGTTTCATGCTTATTCGAGTTGATCTGTGATTCATCATAGCTAAAGACTCAGTACCAATGCATATTCCAAGTTCCATTGCTCTCTGATATTTCCAAGAAACTGATTTGTGCAAAGTTTCTAGTTTAAAAAGGAATTTAAGCTGCAGAAATTGGCCAGGTAATTTGCATTGCATTGCAGTAATAGTTTTTTCTCGGAATTGACTGCCTCTGAAGTCTCCCTCTCGAGACTTGCTGACACCGGCACAAATGCACAATGTGTCCAGCATGTACGCCGGGAGGAGAGCTAATATTTGTCCTGTCGGGTGCATCATACAATAGTGCGTATCTCGAGGAATGGTTGACTATGGTCGTCTCTGATCCTGCAAGTCAAGTCATGCCAGCACAAGAGAACAGTTGTAATTGTGACCACAGCTTAGTGGTGCAAACGAGCAGATAATTTTCGTCCGGTCGACCGACCGAGAACTCGCGGAGCAAATATGGAAAAGGTAAATAGATATCCGACACTATCCGTATCCGACTCCGACTCTGAGGAAAAAATATGGAATAGGATACGGGATAAGTGATATCCGTCCGTATATATCTATATATCAAGTGATATAAGAAAATATGTTGTGACTTTACTTAGAAACAAGATAACATATAAATAGATTGTCACATCTAAACATACAAAGAATACTAAGTGCTCTTATTTCGATATCTCGGTGATTAATATCTCTGTGTTCACTTAGATCGTACCCTACTGTCCAATGTTTTGTATAAAGAAGCGGATAATTTTCGACCGACCCTCCGAAGCCTTACGGAACGAATACAGAATGAAAAATGGGTATATGATATTATCCGTGTCCGACTATGATTTCAAGAAAAAATATAGAATATGATATAGGATGAGCGATATCCATCCGTATCTACTCCGATTGCACCCCTACCACAGTTGGGGTTTCCTGGAAAATTCCCTAACATATTCATACAGAAAGTCCAACAAAAGATGCAGAGCAAAGTTCCCAGAGATTAGATAAAAATGGTCATGGCAATATGCCGAACCCGGATTTCGTCAATTCGAAATCATTTGTGATTTCACCGTACTATTTTTTAGATTAGTAAATAGTGTTCATAGATATATTAATGAACATCAAATACATATTTTGTGGAAACATAACTAATACAGTAATAGACTTACATATGGATCGATCATGTCAGAGCCACTAAAGAGCAGCAGTGAAAACGGATACTTCATATAGATGAGAATCTCAGAATATATCCATAGGCAACCAAGTGAGGTTCGCGACCTAACTCTTGGCCTCATCATCTTCTAGTCTTATTAGCTCCTTTAAATGACCGTAGAGTTTGGTTTTTCTCCTTCTTACTTACTGAATGATAATAATTAAACAATGGTAAGTACAAAGATATTCAACAAGCAACTACATAGAATATAATAATAATAGATGCAAGGCTATCAAAGGGGAGACTGGAGGTTCTTTTATTTGCATAAAGTCATATTTGAAATACAATAAGCAGAAAACTTGAGACTTAACATTTTAACTAAACCATGCTTTAAATCGCATAAGAGTATGCAATAACAACAATAATAATATGGGTTCCATCCACCTTTTGTATAGTTTCATTCACTATATGCTAGTTTTGCTACTAAGGTTACATCAATCCATTAAAATCATTGGGTTACATCCACCTATTACCATCACTAAGTTATACCCACCCAGGAAAATCAAATTAGGGTTACATCCATCCGATGAGTTTTTCATCCCACTTACAAAGTTTTATTTTGTAAATAGACACTAACTCGAATAAGTTCCTATTGCATTCCCATCACCGTGCAGAGGTCGTACACTTCACCCATACGATACAATAAACTTGTTATATTTTACATATTTTCTTATATATACAGATCGAGAAAATCACCACACGAAGGGCCTATAGTTGTGAGGGAAGTTTCCCATCAACGTAAGACGAACCACACCTTACATGTAGGTGTCCCAATCAAGCATATCCCCACTTGTACTAGTCATGGAATTATGAGGGAAGTTCCTCGGCAATGCGGGAAGAACCGCACCTTACATCCAGGTGTCCTATTCAAGCCGAATCATAATTTGCATGCGCTCTATCCTCCAAAAATCAAGATGACTCTAAGGTCTAATATATTATTTAGCCAAATCGTACCCATTATAGACTTGTGGTTGCACTAGTTTACATTAGAAGGTCGTCACAAGATTTAGTCCTTAGGGGTATTCGATGAAAGCACCTAGGCCCCTAAGGGGTATTATTTAGTCAATTCGAAATAATTTTGGTAGTTAATGACAACAATGATTAAACGGACTAACTTTTTTATTGAGATGATTAAAAGGTTTAGTTATAGAATTTGATGACTTCATAAAAAAATGCATGCAAAAGTGACCAAAGGTTAACATGGATCAAGATAAAGCTCAAGGCAAAGGTAAATTATAGTCTAAGGATCTGTTTATAGTCTTTTACTAGTCTCGAAGTTTGGATGAATAGACCAGATTTGTAGAATAGTACCGTACTATAAAGAAGGGTCATGGATAATAGCTTGAAGCTTAATTTGTTCCACTTTGATCAATAAATGTTCATGCATGCATTTGAATTTTTTTGAAACCTTCTTCGAATCTCCTTTGAAAAACTGGTATAACCTCACACTTTGAATGGTAGTACTGTTGATCGGTATTACCAGCTGATACGTGCTGGTAACTAATTTTTAGAGAGATATTCTTTTGGCATTCTTTGAATTGGTACTACTGCATGTGTTGCATGATAGTACTGTAGAGATGTATGATCGCATGATTGGTGATACTACCGTAGATCCGTAGTACCAAAATTTACATGTCGGTAGCTAATTTTCAAAGAGGTATGTTTTGAAGCATTTTTCTCCTCTGAAAATCGGAACTACTATAGCTGGGGCATGATACTAATGCATGATCGGTACTATCGAACCCTGTGAGGGTCGTACTACTGATATTTAAAGTAACGGCTAGTTTATGTGCATTTAATGAACCTCAAATTGTCATTGAACAGTAGGTACAGTAGTACCAGCCACTACATGGTGGTAGTACTGCAAATCCAGTTTTTTGGGGATTTTGACACCAACAGTCATCCTGGTGGGTAGAGACTATAAATACCTCCCCACCATCAACAACAGATTTCTTCTTGACTTCATTGAATATCCTTGAGCTCATTGTGCACTCTCTACTAATCATTTGCTCATATTTCATATTTTGAGATAGTTGAGAGCATTCAAGTGTATTGCATCATAAGTTGATCTTTGTGGTACTTGATAATCTTCAAGCAAGCGCTATGGTTCATTACACTTGGTGGTTGCCGACACCTAGACGATTTGGAGAAGTTATGCGGTGATCTCTTCAAAAGAAGATTGTAAAGAGGCCTATCTCAAGCAACTCTCCAAGACGTTATATGGTCTCAAGCAAGCTCCTACAGTATGGTATAAGTGCCTTCAAGATTTTCTACTCTCAAAAGGATTTAAACTTGAAAATGTTGATACAACATTGTTCACTAAAGTAATAGGCGATGCTTTATTTATATGTCAAATTTATATCATTGATATTATCTTCAGGTCTACTAATCAAGATTTTTGTAAAGTATTTAGTGATATGATATCTTGAAAATTTGAGATGTCCATGATCAGAGAGCTTAGTTACTCCTTTGGACTCCAAATCAAGCAACTCAAGGATGGGACATTCATAAGCCAAATAAAATATGTGAAAGATCTTCTCAAAATATTTGGCATGGAGGACGCCAAACCCATCAAGACTCCTGTGGCTACCAACAGTTATGTTGACCTTAACGAGGAAGGTAAACTGGTAGATTTAAAGTTTTATAGATCTATGATTGGTAGTTTACATTATCTTACCGCATTTAGACCCAATATTATGTTTAGTATTTGCATGTGTACAAAATTTTAAGCATCGCAAAAAAGTGCCATTTAATGGCTATAAAAAGAATTAGTGGATATTTAAAGTATTCGGTTTGTGGTATCTTAAAGGTGCTAAATTTGATTTAACTAGATATTCGGATTTCTATTATGCGGGTTGCAAAGTGGATAGAAAAATCACTTTGGGTAGTTGTCAATTTCTAGGAAAATCTTTAGTTTCATGGTTATCCTAGAAACAAAATTTTGTAGCCATGTCCACCACTAAAGCCAAATATGTTTCCACGAGTTGTTGTCGTCTCAATTACCATAGATGAGGTAAATCTTGATAGATTATGAAATTAAATTTAAAAGTATATCTATTTTTTGCAACAATGATAGTGCTGTAAAGATAGCTAACAACCCAATTCAACACTTAAGAACCAAGCATATTGATATCCACAACCAGTTCTTGAGAGATCATGTGAGCAAAGGTGATATAGTCATTAGCCACATATGGACCAAAGATAAATTAGCCGACATTTTCACCAAACCATTAGATGGGAGCTAGTTTTGCAAGTTGAGAAATGAGTTAAATGCCATAGATTATTTTAATATTGTTTCAACTCATGCCTCATGTTATTTACTCTTATTTGGAGTTTTTGAAGTCCTTGTGAAAACTCATTTTAAAATTCTTTATAAAAAATCCTTAATTTGATGAAAACTATGTTATTTGGGCTTTTATTGTCTATCTTATGCATAATGATCCTAAAAATTTTTATTTGAATGATTGTAGTAAGGATCATTTGCATCCCTACTCAGCCCTTGACTCTTCTGGAAAAATGGTGCTACCGCCTTCTTGTACCACCATGCCTTCAGTGTAGTACTACCACTCCTAACTGGTGGTCCCAGAAGGTTGTGGCCAACTCCTTATCTTCTCCCTTCCTTTCCATTGCGGTCCAACCGATCGGCTCTCTCAAAAACCACCAAGTCTCAAACTTCTCTCTTTCCTCTTCTTCCTCAAATATTCCAACTTCAAATCTTCAAGAGAATCTTGGAAATCTTCAAACATTTGCCATTCCTCAGTGCTTGGTAGCTTTTCTCTTCCATTCACCTAGGTAATCCTTGTTGGAATCATCTCTTTCCTCTGTTTACTACCTTTTCTAATTCTAGGACTAAAAGTAAAATGTGCATGATTTAATTAATTTCTTTTGGGAAAACTGATTGGAAATGGTATTTGGTGACTTAATATGTCTATTCCACGAATCCATTCATGCCAAATATTAGCCGAAATTAAGATTAATCAATACCCAAGAACTCTGTACAGGTGCGGTTCTACCGCTATCCGGTAATATCCGTGTGCCAATTGCGGTACTACCACCCCAGCAAAGAAATGTTGAGTTCCTATGCACTCTTACTTTATTCTTTTTCTACCATGTCCTAATCCATTTTTCCTTAATTTAGCAATCATGGTAAGGACCAAAAGCTCTGTCGCAAGAATGCCACATACGAGGAAGAATCGGAGGATCGCTAACAGCTCCATCTTCTTCTCATCACAAGGCAACGTCTCGAAGTCAGCTTCGAGGGTAGCTCAAGTTACTAAAGAAGACAATGACTCAAAGACATTCATTCTTTTAAGCCATGAGGGCAAGAGATCGAGGTCAAGTTTCATGGCAAGCACAAGAACATGAAGATGAAGAGGAAAGTGACAATGATGAAGAGGATAAGAACTATTCTCAAGGGCATAATAATGATGATGACGGCAAAGATATGGCGAAGACCGAAGAGCCAAAGATTAATCTTATGCAAATTGCAAGCGACAATTATGCTCTCCTTTGCCATCCAAACCAATTTGAGAAACCAATAAGTTCTACTGATATGAGATTCCACACATCACACATGGCTCCAACAAGAGGTGTACGCCCAATTTTACAATCATCACCGGCAATTTGCGGACTATAAGTATGTTGATTGGGCACACTTAAACTTTCTTGACCACTTTGCCGGTGCATACCAACTCTTATATGTTGTGGGGTTGCAAGACATTGTGGCACTAAAGTACGACTTAGACAATTTTATGTCACAGTCTATGTTACCCTGGACTTTGCTTAATTGGTGTGGATGATGGGAACACAAAGGGTGGAAGCTACTAAAGGTGATTTTGAGCTAGCTGTAAGGACCTACTCAAGCTCTCATAAAAAGATTTATTCTTATGGAGCATTTCAGACCCCCAGCGTGGTGTAATTCTAAGATGGGAGTGTGAGATTTACACCTAGGAAGCTTGTGGGTCTCTTTTCTTTACCGACCTTGATCAACCATGTCATCAATCACACTTTCTTCCCAAAGAGCGGGAACTTCGATACTATTCATGGGTATTCTTGAAATATCATTGATTACATCTTGCAAGAACACAAATTTGATGTGGTCAACTTGATCATAAGAGACATAGCATCATCCAAGAATGATAGGGTCAAGCGTATTTATTACGCTCCCAATATCATAGCTCTTATCATTAGGAAAACACACTTCCATAGAGCATAGCATGTGATTCATAAGCCCTACAAGCTAAGGGAAAGGCCTCCAGTGCCAATCGTAGCCCTTCCTCATGCTCAAGTGCACGAGCAAGAGCATATGCAAGAAAACTCTCCATATCTAGCCCAAGAGCAAGTTCAAGCCTCCGATCTCATGCTTCAAGCATTGACTTCCATCAATTCTGCACTTATGGACATTTACTCAGCATGTGAGTGCACTTGAGAGTCTATCCTCCTCGACGTCTTCGCTGTTGGTGCAACCTTCCTTGCCACTTCACTATGGTCGTCGTCGCCGTCGTGATCCATCCCCCAACTAGTGGGTTTTGGTACTTGATGCCAAAGGGAAAGAGATCAAGTAGGAGCAAGGGGAGAGATGATGAATGAAGAATTAAGCTCGTCAAGACTCTTATGCTATCTTATTATATTATCTATATGTGTCTTTTAGATCGTATAATTGTATGCATTGTGATGAACTTGTAATAATTAAAGTTATACATGCGTGTTGAACTTGTAACTTGATGCTATGGTGCTATGCTACAATGTTATCTTTGCTACCACTCATGTTTATGCTAGTATCTTATTTATGCTATGATCGTTTGTCTTATGATTCACATTGTTCACATTCGATGTTTATCATATTATCACGCTTCCACAAATTCAACAAATAAAAGAAACTCCATCAAAATCTTCTAAAAATCCACACATGTATGAAAATCACTTCATGAATCAATATGCACATGTTTAGGGGAAGTTTTGTTTATTTGTTGATTGACTTTGAAAGCAACTAATTCTTTATCTCCTTTGAGCTCATATCATAAATGAATTGCTAAGTTAATAGTCAAAACAAGAATATGCAACTTATTCTCAAAGTTGATGTATATTCAAACTTTACATTCATTCATATTATTTAGGTTGTCATCAATTACCGAAAAGAGAGATATTGAAAGCATCTAGACCCCTAAAAATAATTTTAATAATTAATGATGACAATGATTAAATAGACTAACTTCTTTATTGAGGTGATTAAAAGGTTTAATCCTAAAATTTGATAATTTCATGGAAAATACATGCAAAAGTAATCAAAGTTGACGTGGATCAAGATAAAGCTCAAGGCAAAAGTAAATTATAGTCTAAGGACCTCTTTATAGTCTATTACTGGTCTCGGAGTTTGGATAAAAAGACTGGTTTTGTAGAATAGCGTCATACTATAAAAAGGGGTCATGGCTAGTAGTTTAAAGCTTAACTTGTGTCACTTTGATCAATTAAACGTTTATGCACACATCTGAATTTCATTTGGAACCTTCTATGAATCTCCTTTGAAAAACCGGTATGTGCATACCTTGAATGGTAGTACTATTGATCAGTGCTACCGGCTGATACATGCCGGTAGGTAATTACTAGAGATGTATTCTTTTGGCATTCCTTGAATATATATTACTGCATGTGTTGCATGCTAGTACCATAGAGCGGTATAACCACATGATTGGCGGTACTATCACAGATCGGTAGTGCTAAAATTTACATGGCAGTAGCTAATTTCCAGAGATGTATATTTTGGAACATTTTCTCTCATTTAGAAATCAAAACTACCGTAGCTGGGGTGCGGTACTATCATATGATCGGTACTACCAAACCCTGTGAGGACCGTACTACCGATAAATTCAAAGAACTTCAAAAGTCCAAATAAATCCGAACTGAACTCAATTTTATTATCATCTGAGTATGGATTATTTGATAGAGTCAAACAAAGTTTGAGCGAAGAAGAGATGGTAGAGAGAAAATCTGTCGGGAAGAATAACAAAGATGAATGAGGATGAAGGATTAATCACGGGAATAGTCCACTCTAGATTCAAAGATGGCTAGGCATAGCCGACTGTAAAATGCCATAGCTTGATTCTAACTTAATGATTTCTTTTATTATTTTATATTTGTTAAGAAATTTCTATGAATTAAGTGAGACCTATGGACATATATGAGAGTCTGCAAATATATTGAGCATTACTTATCAACCAGGATTACTTGAGGTTTAATTGCCAATTAATCGAATGATTAACTAAAATGTGGGATTAGTTATTTAACCAATTGCTACTGTGCAAATAATTTATCAGATTGTTTATTAGCAAAATTATTACTAATGACAAACGATCCATGTGTTATCAGTACAATGAGTTATATTTTAACAGGGTTCTCTTTTAAAGTTGTGCCTTGAATTAAATATTATTGGTACACTAATTATCTTTAATTATCCTTTGAAATTTTAAATATAGGGATGGTGACAGGATAATTATTATTTAGGACATATTACATTTTAACATGACCTTTTTTAATTGGATCCTAGTGGTATATTATTCTCCCTAATTAATAGTTGGCAATAATTAACCTGAGTTATTCAACAACTAATATGATTCACCTAATGGAGTAACTCATTTATTATTCTAAGTACCTATAGAATGTTTGGGATTGTATTGCAAATAATTCCTAATTTTCAAATCTTATTTGACTAATAATTAAAAATTTTCTAGATACAAAATCGACTTGTAGTATTTTCATGTTTTAATCATGCACTAATTATTTCTAGCCACTAATTAGTTTGCTAATTAACATGTGGCTAATCAAGACTTTAGTTTTCTGATATTTTCTATTTTCATATATCCTTATTTTAATTTCATAATACATTTTATCTTAGTTTTTATTTTCATTTTAAATTGAATTATATTTTATCAAATTTCTTATTAATCCTTCCTAGCATTTTGAAATTTGATCATACACTAACAAGGGTTTAATTTTCATTTCCTTATGTGGGGCCCCTGTCATACTCATAGGGCGGAAACAGGGAGGGGCCACATAGAGAAAAATAGTGGAGAGCCGAAATAGTGGAGCAGGCAACAGTTGACTAGGAGGTGGCAACAACGGCGAGGGGTGACAGCGACGGCCAAAATGGGTCGCTAGGGGGAAGGGGTAACTAGGGAAGGTGACAACATGGGCCAAGGCGGAGCAGACGTGGGCCAGCAGCAAGACCTGGTGGCCGGGGAGCGTGAGCATGAGGGAGGGAGTCACAGGGAACTCATCGGGTGGTTAGGTTGGCCGGGGAGGGAGCGAGGTGAGGCCAACGGCGTGAGCCCGAGGCGACATGAGGAGGCCGATGTGGAGTCGACACTTGGACGAAGGGGAGCTTCAGCTAGCGGTTGGAGAAGGACAAGGACGACGAGAAGATGCTCCGGGAGGGCAGAATCAAGGGAAGGCTCACCGGAGCTTGAGTGGTGAAGGCAACGGCAGTTTTGGCTGAAACCGAGGAAGACGACGGTGTGGCGGGCTCCGGGTGAAGGAATCCCAAAATTGTTTGGGGATTCACAATGGGGGTGTGGAACACGATGTGACGCAAGTAGTTTGGGGAGTGGTTCGCCTTAGTGATCAAAACGGCGACGGGAGGCGGCAGTCGTCGCGGGCACGACGACGCATGTGAGGAGGGAGGAAGAAAGGGGAGGAGTAGAAGGGGGAGCATCATGGCTTTAAATAGGCAAGGGGAGGGGAAGAGGCGTCGTGCAGCGTTGTTGTTGCATAGGAGAAGGCGACGCGGCACGGAAATGACGGTATGGTCGGGCAGCACACGTGGCCAAGGGGTGCAGACACGGAGGGCGTGGGCAGCGCGATGTGCATGCGGCGCAAGTTGGCACGACTGTCATGCGACACAGGCGGCCGTGCATGGTACAATAGGCGTGACAGGGCCAAGTCAGCTCAGCATGCAAAACAAGGAGAACGAGGGAGAGAGAGGAGGAAAGAGAGAACAGAAAGGGATGGGCCAGGCTAGAAAGAAAAGGAATGGGCCAAGGGAAAAAAGGAGTGGGCAAGCCTAATTGAGATTTTTATTTTCAAATTTATATTTATACTAGTAAGGTGTCCGTGCGTTGCAACGAAAATTCAAATCATAGAAGCAAGTCAAATAAGCATTTTGAAGCCCTTTTTGATCACATGTGAAGGAAAGAAACATGAAAAAGATAAGATTGCCATTTTCTCAATTACATCCTGATAAAAATTCAGAAAATATTCTACCACCGAAGGTAGTTCAAACTTTGCATAACAAAAAATGGTATGTAGTAAAGAATAAATAAATGCAATCCTTTTTATGACCATATGTGCCTTTCAAAACCTGCTCTTGTATATAAACCTTGTGAACATGTACATCGGAATGAAGCAAATGCACTACAACCATACAATTAAGCGCAAAATTCGAATGGCTACATATGTATGGACTGTAATAAAACTCAAAAATATGACACACAGGGCTTGCACAGGCAACATAGCATGCAGAGTCACAGAGTATAACTAAGTGATAGCTCTCCCATTTAGCCCCAACACAGCTTTGCCTCCACTATAAAAGAGATCAAATATGCTACAATGTAACAATGATTTTCGTTATTAGAAAATGATGTAACAATGAATCATGAACGGTTCTAGAGACATCGGTTCTCACCAACCACCGCTAGTACTATGTCAGTGTTGTATGCATGCCAGACAGCGGGACAGATTAACAAAGATACAACATATCAACCTTCGGCATCTATTGCATGTATTGGGCACAGACTGTATTTACAAGCATTCGTGGGGCTTGCATGGACCAATCATTGTTAGATCAGATCATAATTAAGAGACTATTGAAAATTTATTTGGATGATGAGTTTGGTGATCACCAGAACTAAAAAGGGAACCAGTATTCTATAATTAGCTATTCAGATTTCTAGCTTTTGGCCCAATAGAGACACAAAGGAATAAAAGCAAATCGGTATAATCATGATTAAAAGGCATTAATATGAGTATATATACAGCAACAAGAATCAAAAGTTAAATGCAATGTCTACGCTTCTTAGAAAATACAGTATGTGAGTGGGGATGAAGATAGAGGGTAATACCGGCTTGAGACAAACGCTGAGCTTCTGCACTTTGCCCAATCACCAAATTCCTTATGCTTCCCATCAATGTACGGTTGAAGTCGATCCTTAAGGCTCTGAAAAAGTTTTTGCTCTCTTTCAGTTTGCAACTCCTGCAATCCAGAGAAGTTATTAAGGTCTAAGAGTGAAGCATCCACTGCCAACTCCGAGGTGATTGGTATTAGTAGGTCAGGCCCCATATCGTAAAAACAACTTTGTCTGCAAGTAATCGAGCATTATGTGAGCAATGCACCTTTATCTTCTCTTGAATCCTTGCCCTTGACTCTTGACTATCTGATTCTTACTCCAATCTCTACTGAAGCTACAGATGCCAGTGCAAGCTGACCAACATAATCTTCAAAATAGTCACTCCCAAAAAGCATCCCAAAGACAGCAGTTGGATCGATCATGTTATCCCTGAAAATGTCGTCACAAAAGAAATTCATTGGCAACATCAACTTAAAGTCTAACAGCAGGATGGTTAGTTAATACAATGTATATGCAATATGCAAGTTAAAACTCAGATTGCCTGCGGACATTGGATTTTCCGTAAAAACTTGGCTAGTTCTATGTTATAGCAAATAGGTTTCAGTTCTGTGTAATAGCAAATAGATTTTTGGAGGTTAATATTTGAATACAAGTAGATAAACAAATTCAGGACTTACTGGGAAAGACCTTCCTTTCCATGCTTATCATAAGAATCCTTTTTTACAGGATCACTCAGGACTTGATAGGCCTCACCTAGTTCCTTGCAAAAGTAACCAATTTGAGTCAGTATTTGTAGCGAGCTAACCCTCTACAAAAATAATGGATTATAGGGTGCATCAATGAGGCACATCTTCCATCACTCAATCAATTATGACATAGTTTAGTCTTCACATCACTGAAACGCACCCAATATAAAGAATCCAATTATGAAACGAAACATCATCAGAAACAGAAAACGTAACCAGAGCGACCATCTCATTTGTTCCTTCATCTAAAAAATATTGCCTGCACTATTTCCTCTCCTAGAACATTGATTCTACAGCCATAACACACTTTATCTATCTGCATTCCGAAATCAAGAATAACAGGAAACGAAAAACACAAAACGCAATATAACAGAAGCGAAAAATCTACCTGAAACTTCCGCGCGGCATCAGGGTTCCCGGGATTCTTGTCCGGGTGCACGAGCTTGGCCTATAGAAACCCAAACATCGCCATACGAGTAAGAAATTGAAATCAAGAACCAACAACACATTGCGCGAAAATAGCATCAGCGTTTGACCGCGGAAGGATCATGCCCCTTGAGGTAATAGGCCTTCTTGATCTCGGCCGTGGAGGCGTCAGTGCTGACCTCCAAGATGTCGTAGTACGCGCTGTCCTTCACCATCGCAGCTCCTCCTGGCTGGATCCCACTACAGCACTGAACGCCAAGAAACAACACCGCACGCACACGCGAGGAAGATCGGATGGGAGGACTCCGAGATCGGTTCTTGGAGGGAGGTAGGCGGCGGCGGAGCGGGGTGGGAGGAGGAGGAGGAGGCGGCTACGGCGCGGGTGGGAGGGAGGAGGAAGCGGCGGAGGGGGGGGGAGGAGGCGGTGTGTGGCGCGGGGGGGAGGAGGAGGCGGCGCGGCGCGCGGTAGGTAGGCGGGCGGAGCGGGAGGGGAGGAGGAGGGGGGAGAGCGGGGCGGGCGCGGAGAGCGAGGGGAGGCGGGGCGCGAGAGCGAGGGGAGGCGGCGCGGGTGGGAGGGGAGGAGGAGGCGCGGCATGGGGGGGAGGAAGAGAAGCGCGCGGGGTGGGAGGGGGAGGAGGCGGTGCGGCGCTTGGGAGGAGGAGGGGAGGCGGCGCGCGCTTGGGAGGCGGTGCGAGACGGGGAGAAGGTGGGAGGGCGCGGGGTGGGAGGCGGGATTGCGAAATAGACGGTTCGGATCTCATAATTAGCTCGAATGGCTAAAAAATAAAGGAGGACTCATCAACCATTAACTCTTTCTTTTAAGTAGTACTAGTCATGTGCTCGTGCGTTGCAACGGAAAAACTTTAACAGTTAGATCACGAGAGAGAGAGGGAGGGAGAGAGAGAGGGGGGGAGAGGAAAGGGGCGGTTAAGATTTTATTGTTCAGATCAAATGGCTGAGAAGAGATATAGGAGAGGACTCATCAACCACCAACTCCTTCTTTTAAAGTAGTAAAGATTTTCTTCAAGTTTTGAATTCTTGGCTCAATTATTCTAATGCAAATTTTAATATTCTTTTGATGTTGCTTTTCATTTAATCAGATTTTGAATTTTAATTTTTTTATTTGAATTTCAAACTCAAATTTTTGTTCAATTTGATTTCCAATTATTTGGCTCTTGGTCCAAGATTTTATTTTTATTAGTTGGATTGTTTGACAAAAACCAAATCAAGATTCTCAAATAAAAATCAGAAAATTCAAACAGCACCAAAATGCATTAAAAGTTTTAAATTTTTCGCATTTTCAACATTTTATTTTTTTGGGATTTTACAAAAACTCACTATGACACATCTTTGCCTGATTTGACATGGGAGCAATAAGATGAAACAGGGGTGCACACACATTTCATCGCCATTTCTTGAACCAAAACACAAGATTACAAGAATTTACATGGGTGCTGACCATCAATTCTATCCATATTCATCGCAGTTACATTTGTACATGTGCATCTGTCAGAAGATAAATTCTCCACATGGAAACCTCTCAGGATTCAGAATCCATGATGGTGTATCATCATCACATATCAAGTTTGATAAAGACCACAAAAGATGAATGCATGAACCAGGCTTTGCGCCTTCTTAGTTTGTTCAGGATCCCCACATATAATAATTGTTGCATTTGTATCTCCAGGTTTTGGATCATGAACTGTAATTGCAGCGCCTGATATCTGAAAGGTGGACATTAATCTGAGCCTTATCACTGTGAATATTCCGAAATGAATTACAATACAAAAGATGAAGCATACGATCTCAGTAGATTTATCTGGGACTAAAAATCCAAAGGTATCAGGGTTCAAGAGGACTATCTGAAGTGAGTTTATAAGAGTATGAAAATTTGAAATAGTGCAACCCTATATACGCAAATATGTACAAATGATATGCATGGACTACGTGCTGTCAAAAGGATAAATCAACAAGCCAACAAGGCTTTCACTCGATGAAAATAAGAAAGAACAATGGCATATCCTTGACCTCTTGATGAGCACAAGGCAACAAAGGACAAGTATAGGTTAATTGGATTGTTAGATAAATAAAAAAGAATGAGTGTAGGTACCTTTTTTATCTCGGCAAGGTCACTGCCATTGGTTCCACAAATAAAACCTATATACTTGCAAGGAATAACAACTTCAGTTGTTGTACTTGTTGGTGTAGCCACTTGGTTTTCACTGTTGATGAGCACAAGTCAGAACAATGGCATAACCTTCTTTTTTAAAATGTGTTCAAGGATGGCACTGTTACAGAGTTATCTATGGCTTCGTGACTAAAATTTTCCACAAAGGTTCAGATACATGGATTTTTTAAAGTCTTTAAGACCTAAATATTTCATCTGAATGAGAAATCCTAGTATCTTAGCCAGAAGTGTAAGGATTAAATACAAAAGGCAAGAAAAATATGCTGAATCAAACACTTGGCATTTAACTTACCTTGCCACTGCTCCCTTTCTGAAATCCACGGGTGGTACCATGTCAGGCATGTTTCGTGGAGCTTCACTATTTGGTGCCTGCACAGGATGAGAGACTTGATTCTTAACCATTCAACCGGTACAGCACCTAAATCAGCAAGAAATGTGATGTGCATATGGATGAACCATTACTATTTTTTTTTGCAAAACCTGGCGGCAAGCCCTCCTAAATTGCACCTGTCGGTGGGGCCCACCTAACAGTGGAAGCTCTTAAAAGAGCCATATGTGCACACTATGCAACCAACAAATATGCTAAAGAACTTACGCTTGATTTCAAACAACACTCCTCATGTACTTACCTCAGGAGCAAAGGTTCTCGGTGATGGCTGGTCCAGAAAAGGCCGAGGACCTCCTTGTTCACAACCATATGAGTAGGACATCCTATCAGCACCCAAATGTTCCATTGAATGCGAGTGAGGTGGGCCAGGTGGCCGATGATCTGCCGTGTCAAAAGGACCCATAGGAGGATTAGCTCTGAAAGGATGCATAGGATATGGAGGCATGCCTCCACTGGGATGTGGCGGAGGTGGTTCTTGTCTTGATTGGTGATGAGAGGTGTTCCCAATAGGTGGATATGAAGGCATGCCTCCACCAGAATGCGGCTTCGGGGGAATAATGACATCCCTAATCCTTCCAGTGATATGAAGCAATGCATCCTGAATGGATTGGAAGCTACCAGTGACCTGCGATAAGTGCTCCAGAAGTTACAATCTCTAATTGCATCTGCTCAACAATCCTCCTTAAGTGAACTCTTTTTTTCCCTTCTAGATGATTATATATTTACTTGTGTAGTATGAGATCAAAATAGGCAAATAACACAATTACACATAATCAAGTACATTTTCTTAAAAGGACAATTCAAGGGAAACAATTTGAAAGAACTGACTAATTCAGATAATGCTTAACTGTGAATCATTGCCAAATGGATCACTTGCGGCACAAAATAGGTTGTTAAAAATTACCACAGAAGACTTACAGCATATGCAACAAAGCAAACATTGCTGTTTTCTTAAACTTCACACGACAAGTTCGTTTTCTTTTTTGGTGGGGTGGGGGGGGGTGCATTCTGTAGTTCACTTTGAACCTTGCTGTACGCCCCCCCCCCTCAAATCAAGTTTTGAGTAGCCAACACAAGACTTTTTTTTCTAATACAACTTAAAGTACACCCACTGTTATTTCCCAATTATACTACAGATGATCACTCTGAACACCTTAAATTCTTAGCTGTGAAACTCATTGCTAGTACATCAAGTTTACCTCAAGGTCCTCAACAGCAGAACCTTCAGCACTTGAAGGAAAATATAGCAGAATACACAATATATCTAATGTTGTTTCAATCAGGTCAGAGTTGTTTGGCATTTTACACCAACCATCTTTAGTATCCAACTCTTTTTTTCTTACACGACTAGATTCAAAACAAAAATAATCCTTTCACCAGGTGCACCTAGTAGCTGTCATGGGTGTGATCCTGGGTGTGGGACCAACCGGAGAGATTAGTTTCTATTTGAGTTAGAGATTAGTTTTCATTTGTTAAAGATATGATTAGGGATATGATATTAGTTTCTATTTGTTAAAGATATGATTGAAATTAGATTCTATCTATTAGGAGAAGCCCATCTATATAAGGGAGTTGCTGCATGATATTGGAGATAAGCAAGAAATAACAAAATCATTTTTATCTATAGTTTCTCCTTCTATGCCGACGCCGCCCAGCCATCCTCTTGGCAGTGTTTACCTCCCTATGAACTAAGATTCATAACAATTTGATATCAGAGCCAACACCATGACTTCTGATGCCGAGTTAACATGTGGCAAGATCATGGCTGACTATAAAGAAATCATCGTTAGACTCAAGAATATAGAGAGCATGTTGAAAAAAATGATGGCAACAAAGGAGAAGACACAAGCAGCTGTTGATGCACGATCCGTGGCGGCACAAGGGGCACAAGCAATGGTGGCCATGCCACGGCAACGGCACTGCTATTGCTGCTCCATCCAGCATGGGCAATGCGGTGCATCTTCAAGCGATGGTGGCGTGGAGATCGACGCACAACCATCTCCCATCTTTTAAGATCCAATCTTCCCCTCCCCTTTCTCCTCCTATGCCCTTTCCACCAAAATCCATGCAATGCCTTCCGCCAAGGGCGCCGGCGATGACATCCGCATGATCTCCTCGGAGCTGCGCACCCACACCGCCGTCAGCAACCTCTGGATCTCCATCTCTGGCGACATGTACGACGTCACGGCGTGGCTGCCGTGCCACCCTGGTGGGGACCTCCCACTCCCCTCGCAGGCCAAGACACCACCGACGCCTTCGCCACCTACCACATGTCGGCTGCGCAGCCACTCCTCTGGCGCTTCTTCGTCGGCCGCCTCTTCGACTACGTCGCCTCCCCCGTCTCCGCCGACTATCGCCGCCTCCTCGCTCACCTCTCCTCCGTGGGCCTCTTCGAGCGCATCGGCCCCACTCCCAAGGTGCTACTCACCGAAATGCTACTCCTCTTCTACGCCGCGCTGTACTGCGTCCTCGCATGCGCCAGTGACTAGGCCCACTCGCCGGCGGTCTCATCGGCTTCATCTGGATCCAGTCGGGATGGATGGGCCACAACTCCGCTACGCCGCACTTGACCGCCTCATGCAGGTGCTCTCCGAGAACTGCCTCACCGGCCTCAGCATCGCGTGGTGGAAGTACAATCACATCACGCACCACCTCGCCTGCAATAGCCTCGACCGTGACCCGGACCACCAGCACATGCCACTCTTCATCGTCTTCCGCCCACAGCACCCCTACGAGCCGCCTCAATGACACCTTCAAGCCCAAGGCCTATTAGATATGTATTATATAAGTTGTGTATTTATCTTGTTGTGTGAGGGGTTTCCTGCATATATGCCATATCTGTACGTGTATATATATTGGCCCATTGACATCCTGATGAATATAAGTGCTATTCATAACAGGGCCGACACCGTCTTTTCACTCCTCTCCACCTTCCTCTCCGTCGAGCCCACCGCTCGCGGCATTGCCTCCTCCACTCTTGTCTCTGAGTACATGGACCACGATCTCACCGGCCTCACCTCTACCCCCAACGTCACCTCCGAACCCTGGATCAAGTGTCGTCAAGACCATGGCTGTGCGCCCTCCTTTCCTTGTGCGACCTAGGGTGGGGTCCACCTGCAGGCGTGTCGACCAAGTCAATTAGATGGCACAACAAAATAAGTTCGGTGCACCGCCTAGCAGCTCGAGGACAAGATGCATGTCTAGGAGGGGTATAATGTCATGGGTGTGATCCTGGGTGTGGGCCCAATCAAGAGATTAGTTTCTATTTGAGTTAGAGATTAGTTTTCATTTGTTAAAGATATGATTAGGGATATGATATTAGTTTCTATTTGTTAGAGATATGATTGAGATTAGATTATATCTGTTAGGAGGAGCCCATCTATATAAGGGAGCTACCGCATGCTATTAGAGGTAAACAAGAAATAACAAAGTTATTCTCATCTATAGTCTCTCCTTCTCCCTCTACGCCGACGCCGCCTGGCCATCCTCTCGGCAGTATTTACCCCCTATGAACTAAGGTTCATAACAGTAGCATCCATGCATATTGATGAAACTTCCAAAAGGTCATGTAAACTTAGAGACCACTGTGTGTACACAAACTGCAGCAATAATACTGAAAAATCAAAACATACATGCGAAAAAAATGGGGTGCTTGATTATTAGAGGTGTGATATACCTGAACCAGCTCATCATTTCGTTGTGCACATCTGGGAATTTGTTCATTCCCAAAAATTCGGATGCTAGCTCCTGTTACCTTTCTCATCTCTGCAATAATGGATCCACCTTTTCCTAGAAGGCAACCAATATGCTGTGATGGAACAAGTAGCCTTGCAGGTACAGCAGAACTTTTATCCATAGCCTCCGAGATTCTAGAATGCACCCGAAGCACAGCGTCCTGAGCTGGAGAATGCATCATCTCAGAATTCTGCACAAAAAATATTGCATCCATCAAACAATATTCTGGACAACAGAAGATATAACTATATAAGAACAAAGTTAATCCCCATTGCCTTATCGATGTTGGCAGGATAGAGACAGCAGTCAACTAGCTACGCATTGGCATGACATGCCAGTGTTCACAACGATGTGGATCTATATAATAAATAAGAGCCAAAAATCACAGGAAAACTAGGATTCTTCATCACTTAAAAGGAAACAGGAGGTGCACAGAGACGCACCTCACGTGCAGACATCACTATTACACATTCATCTGAATCAGCAACATGGTCTATAACCTTGATTGAAGCACCAGTTTCACTCTGTAATGCACGGATAGTGGCACCACCTTTTCCAATTATGCTGCCCACCATGTCATTTAAACATATCATCCTGAACATTATCTCTTGTTCGACAAAGAATCTAGGACTGGATGCAGCAACATTGCTTGAATAATTCCTTGCATGATAATCAGGCATAGGTGGTGGTAAATAGTTTCTATGAGGATGAGGATCGACACCAGGTGGACAACCGACTCCACTGCCTGGAGGCCCAAATGATCTTCCAGTCGGAATGATGCCTGTGTCTGGCCTAGGATTATCTTGAAGGCAGGTTGAAACTAATAATAGTGCTTTCCTTACTGCAGAAAAGCTCCCACTTATCTAACAGGAAAAAGTTATCATGTTAGAATGACTTGAATTTAAAATATTAAATATCCAAGTTAAAGATTAAATATGCCCATATAACAGTAAATCTTGAGGACCGCCAAACTACAAAAGCCATCAGCAGTGAAATATAAGAACAAATAAAGCTAGTAAAACTCCATGCACTATTACATCCACACAAGTATCTTTAGAATTGCAACACTATGCTTGCCTAAAGTTTCATAATCAGAGGGACGGGATTGAATCATAATGAACTTGACATCTCTGCAACGAAAACAACCTTTCAATACTTAAGCAACAACTCATTATCAATAAAGTGCTGTTGTTAAGTGTTAACAACTCACATGAATGAGCTCATTTGATGTGTCCAACTAATTATCAATAAAGTGGTGTTGTTAAGTGTTAACAACTCATATGAATGAGCTCATTTGATGTGTCCAACTACTGAATTAACTTAGAGCCAGCCAAGTACAAACCAGGCAAGATTAGCTCATTTTGAACTCATTTGTTCGAACGTGCAGATGCATTTCAACTGCAAGAAAACAAGGACCTGTAACATAACCATGAACAGCTTACGAGAACGACCCCAAACTATCCTGCTATCCACTATCAAAATCATCGTGCTATCACAATAGTGCCTTTCCAACAACATTATATCATATTGCAATTCATAACCTGAGCTCACATTCTGATTCACAGGAAAGCATCAATATTTTGAGCAACGTCACTGCAACTCAGGCACAAGAGCACATTTAAGATACTATGTCTCATTCTATGATTTTAGTTCACTACGCTGAGAAAAGATTATGGATTATCCACAACTACCAAGCAACATCACAGCGCTGATTTTTGCATCCAGAAAGGTCGAGACAGTTAAGATGCGTACATGGATGAGCTCGTCCCCCAGCAAGGCGCAGAGGGGCACCTGTTCCCTGTTCCGGAACACCCTGATCTGGGCGCCGCTCTCCTGCCGCATCCGCTCCACCGTCTTCCCGCCCTTCCCCAGTACGCACCCCACCTGCCCGCCGGCCGCCAGCATCCGGCAGCCCACCACCCCGGCCACCTCCCTCTCTTCCTCTCCCTCCCCCGCCTCGTCGCCCCCGATCCTGTGGCCCACGACTCGCTCCCACGCCCTCACGGCCACAGCTGGGGCATCTGGCCCAGAGATGGAGAGCACAGCCTCGTCCCCCACGGGGGGCTGGTCCACGTGGAGGTCGCGCGCGGGGCGGAGGACGGCGGTGCGGCTGGAGGGGAAGAGGAGGCGGAGAGTGGTAGTGGGGCGCTTGGCCGAGGGGGACGGGGTCGAGGAGGGAGCGGGAGCGGGAGCGGCGGCGGCGGCGGGGTGGGGAGATTTCCATGGGGTTGGACGGTTGAGCTAAAACCCTACTGACGCTGACAGAGAAAAACCGCTGACCGCTGCAGTTTGTTTACTGCAAGTCTGCAATTGCCGCGGGTGACTGCACGCTTTGAACCGTCCGATTGAATTTACAAGGTTCGGATCAGGCGCTGACAGCATCACTTTTCGTCAAGAATGAGTCGAAGCATTGATTTTTATCCAAAAGTAAAGTTGCTTGTGTACTTGTGTTATCCAATCAACTCTGATTAGCAACATGATAGTAATTGTCCTAATTGTTACAATTATAGACAGCTGCTATTAACTAGTTAATTAAATAGTTGAGGATTTGTATGGCAATACTGTAAATTCGTATTATGCATGTCACTTCTAAAACACTTTCTAATGCATAACTTTTCTCACATGTCGCATCCCCTATCTAGCTTTCTTAGACAACAAAGGCTCATTTTAAATAGATAATCATCTAAAGTACCTAACTATCGACGAAGATCTTAAACAAATCATCAGCAGGATGGAAAATATCATGCTCAACAAGGAATTTTAACATTTCCAATTTGTCCAAACCACTCTTTGACAACAACAATGGATCAAGAAAGTTCTAGAAAGGACAAAGATAGCACCTAAAATACATACGACGAAGGCTCATTTTAAATGGATAGTCATCTAAAGTACCTAACTATTGACGAACATCTTAAACAAATCATCAGTAGGATGGAAAATATCGTGCTCAACAATGAATTTTAACATTTCCAATTTGTCCAAACCACTCTTTGACAACAACAATGGATCAAGAAAGTTCTAGAGAGGACAAAGATAGCACCTAAAATACATAAGACCATCAACATCTATCAGATGGAAAAAAGCGAAGAAATAAAGCAAAAGAGCAAGAAAGAAGCTTCAACAGGAGGAAAATAAAGACGACTTGTGTAAACCATAATCCATGCGAAGACTTCAAAAACAACACAATTTTGCACTTGTCTTTGGGTTAGAAATTACTGATTTTTTACTTGTGTAGTAAAACAACACAATTTTGCACTTGTTTTTGGGTTAGAAATTCCGAGGACTAGAAATTTATTACCGCTATGTGCTGCAATAAATTACTGATTTTTACTTGTGTAGTAATTTTGCTTTGAGTATTGACCGCTTACCTTCATAGCTATGTCATTGCTTATGCAATGCTCAAACTGGTCAAGCTATAGAATTTCAAACCATTTATCACTCTTGCACCCTTGCTTAGATCTACATACCAGTCGACTCCTATCTCAGAACATCCTGCATTTTGCATGGGCCGATGGTGGATGGACCAGATCTGCGGAAAGTCAAGCAGATGCAAAATTTAATGGTAGTTCGGATTCACTGCATCGGGCGGCTGCATGTGCTTTTGGTGTGTCTAAGCATGTACCAGAATCAAAGTTTAGGGAGTAAAGTAAAGTTTGACTTTCACCCTCTCTGAGTTTTTGCCTTTTTCTCTTGTTTATCCATTGGTCATGTTGAGTCCTTAAAAATCAATGTGTACATTTTTACGATGACCTTGAATCACAAGTTGACTTTTTGATGGCCTCAATAAAAATTAGAAGAGTGGAAGTTGACTTTTCGGTGACCATGAGCTAACATGCAACATGATGCTGCATTCAAGGTACAATATATTTCTGAGATTCTTCACAAAAATTTTAGGGCAGCAAGATGCAAAGTCAAACCTATATTTTTAAAAATAGGTTTGACAAACAGAACATTTGTGAGACAGGATTATTGCATTTCCATTACTTAATTTATTCTTGCTCGTAGCAATATTTAGGTTCTATTTAGAATGTAGGAATTTTCTAAATTCTTATAGGAATTAAATTGTTTCTCAATTCATGACCTGATCTATTTATCTTCTTGGAGAGTCCGACGACAACTCTGGTGACAAGGCAAAAATGCCATGCACATACACGCTGTGGTGTGCAATGCAGTGCGGGTATGATCTCTCATCTGCCTGCAGACGTACTACTGTTTTCACTGTACAACAGAAAGATGAGCCACTAAAACGCAGGCAAAGGACGTGCATCTTGTCCCATACATACAAAGATGCACAAACAGGGGGAACCAATTTAGCCACGATGTCACACGACATCAGGCTAAAAAAAATTAGCAGGATGAACACCTTTAATCCATGTGTGAACCTTCAGTTCAAACTTAGTGTATCTGATTCCTTCCTCGAAGTCCAATGAAAGAAGCACTAGTAGCTCAAATTTTCAGTAGCTAGTAGCAGTCCATAAGGAGTATCTACTTCCCTCAATCCATAAGGCAACAACAGCAAGCCAAGCCATCCTAAGAGGGAGGACCGCAACAGGTTATGATGTCCATTTGATCGATTCCGAAGTGTGTCACTTTGCAGCAACTCTTGACGCCTGTTCGTCTAGCATGATCGGTCAGGAGATGTGCACCACGACTGTTGCACCTAGCCATGCAACGATCGGTCGCCAGAGAATAGGAGAAATCAACGCCACTGGCTGCCCTCGCCTACCATCTCGTCGGTGCCACCTGATCCCTATTGCCTTGCACCTTCGCCAGTCAAAGGAAGCTTAGGTCCATCCAATCAATTTGTACTCTGCTCTAATTTCTCTCAATTTTTCCAATTTGTTTGAAGAACAGGGGCTAAAATTGTGAGTTAGAGTTTCAACGTGATGATTATTGATTTTTTTTTGTCAAAGTATAGGGTCATGACTTAGGGTTTCAATTTTAATTTTTGGAATATCATCCTAGCTCGTTGTAAACGGAGGTAAAATTATAATATTTAATCACAATGTTAAGTAAGTAAGCCATTGAACGTATTTTTCTTTTCTATTATAATATTTTTGAACAGTTGAATATACAAATATCTAAATAAATTTTTCAATTAATCGGTGATGATTTCATGAATGATATATTTATTTGCTATGTGGAGAAACAAGAATTGATGAAAATTAATAACGATGTTGTGGCTCATCATTTTATGAACTTAAAAACATAAATACTATATACTACTACAAAAAGGTTTATATTAGACACCTCATCACACAGTTCATAAAAACCGCATGTATTAAATGCAATCATAGACGGTTCTTATCAATAAGAACCGTTTGTGATATGTTTTCCACCCCACACAGCTCTAAAATTTTATAATTTTTCGCTTGAGTTTGAGTAGGATTCTGTTTTGACACACCTTCAGAAAAACGGACATAATTTTTGTATACGGTGTCCATTTTCGACATTCTTGTACTCGTTGGAAAGCTAACGACGAGCCCGATATAAAAACAACCTACTCGTGTTAGTCGCCATCGAAGACCCCAAAATTGGCCATCATTAGCCTCAAATTTGCATCGAAAGTTTTTGATTTCTATTTTTGCCAAAATTTTTGATATTCCCTTCGAAATTTGGGGTTTATCTCAACTGCAAAGTTGTAGATCTCGTCGAAACCTTTCAAATGAGTATATATAAGTCATACAGAACTTTGTTATTTCATATTTTGAGACTAATTGTTTATATTGTATCAGTATATATATAGCCAATATCACAAACGGTTATTAATAAGAACCGTCTGTGATGCTTTTATAGACAGTTCTTATTAAGAACCGTCTATGATAAATTCTGACCGCTGAGCCCATCAATCCTCCTCAACCCAATTCCAGCTAATAGAAACCAACCAACCCACACCTACAGATCGTCCCACTTCTCTCTCCCCTATAAATACTCACCTGAACCCATCTCCTACTCTTTATGTGCTCAAGATCTCCCCATGCTTTTTATTGTCTCCTCCTCAATCGATCTCTTTGTGGTTATGGCTCTCTCCATTGTTTCTTCTAGTATTTGATTCTGTAACTTTATGTTGCTACTTTGTGGCGTTTAGGGCTTCCTCCCTCCATTGTTTTTTCTACTTACAATGAGGCGGCCACCAAGAAGGCTTACTTGAGCTGCATCAGAGACGAGAGGCATAGTTTGTGATATTATAATGATGGGTTGTAATCTTGTATATTGTAATGGTGGAATATAATCTTGTGATATTGTAATGGTGGATTGTAATCTTGTGATATTGTAATGGTGGATTGTAATATAAATAGAATATTTTCTGCTATGTTTGTTATCGTATTTACTTGTTTTTAAATGGCATAGTTAATATTTCTTGAGGCTAATTCAAAAATAGAAAAAAAAAATTAGGTATAGAATGAACTATCACAAACGGTTTTGTAGTATAAACCGTCTGTGAAGAACATCATAAACGGTTCTATATATAGAACTGTCTGTGATAGTGTTTTTCACAGATGGTTCTAGTTATAAACCGTCTATTTTGTATTTATCACAGACGGCTCACAAACCGTCTGTGATAACTTTCGATTATCACTGATCCATAAATTCAGACGTTTCAAAAAACCGTCTGTGATGACGTTTTTGAACCGTCTGTGATGATGATTTCTGTAGTAGTGATAAGATAATGCATTAATCTATATTTGATCATTCTACTATTTTTTACTTAAAAACTTTAAGTAATTTTGTTCTATTTTAATAAGCCATTGAGGTCGGATAGTATATTTTATCAATGTCGATCAATTCTTATCTATGATTTTGTGCTTAGTTCCTTCAGTTTGTTGCAACTAACCAATATTATTATCAAACTTCTTCATTTTAGTTAGCACTTCGATTACCGCTTCTTTATTATTAGACATTATCATTGGTTATGTCGAAGTATTTATGCTAAAAATTGCCGAACATATTACTATTTAGTATAATACTATTGAGAATTTATATATATTATTATATGTACGATGAAATGGTAAACCCCATCATTTTCGTTCAGTAACATCACCGTGCACAGATCCATGCCGGAGGTATACGTTAGCTTCGGTACTACCCAACACGAGTCTATTCAGCAGCCAGCTAGAGACAAGCTTAGCTTTTATCACTGTAGCAGCGACGAAATTACTGTAGCAATTTTGTCTTTATTCAATTTTTTTGTTTTTTTAGTATTTTTGTGTTTTGTGTTTTCTCCGTATTACTTTGCATCATCCGCTCTAGATTAGTATGTCGCTTTTATTTTTATATTTTTTAGATTTAATTATGTCCAATAAACTAACTTAGCTATAGTAAAAAAATAAACCAGCTACAGTAAAATTTCAGTAAAAATAAAAAATCATCGCTATTTCAAACCCTACCTCAAGCAATCCAAGACAATAACTCTCTTCGTGCAGCAATCAAGTGGTTTTCAGTCACATAGTTACCCATGGTAGGTGATTCTTCGCTTAGGTGCTAATTATGATATAGGTTACCCATGTTAAGGGCAGTCCCAATGGTGTATTGATGATGGTTTCTATCCTCATTAAATAACTTGCCACGTAGGCAAAATGCTGACATGGCAACGTAATTAATGATGAAAGAGAGCACAAATCCTAGAAACGGTTTCCTCATGAAGAAATCAGGTCTTCACTCCACCCAATGCACCAAGAAACTATGAAATCGCCATTGGGAAGAAACCACCGCTTTCTAGGGCTCGTGGCACACTCTTATTGGAGGAAGAAGATAGAGTTGGGAGAGAGAAAGAGAAAATAATTATTACTCGAAGACACCTCCACTGTGGAAGATAGTTTCTATAGATGATTTCTTGTGCTATGGAAATCGTGTCAGTTTCTTCCATTGGGACTGCCCTAAGTGATTCTTCACTTAGGTGCTAATTATGATATAGGTTAATCAAAAAATCCCTCTTTAAATACAGAGAGGCCTGTCGTTGGCTTCTCTCCTCTCACTCGCAGTCTCGCACCCCTCCAGGCTCAGACACACACGCACGGCCATGGCTGCGCCCGACGGCGAGGGGCTCCGGTTCGACGTGATCGTCGTGGGAGCGGGCATCATGGGCAGCTGCGCGGCGTACGCGGCGGCGTCCCTGGGCGCGCGCGTGCTGCTCCTTGATCGGTTCGACCTGCTGCACCACCGCGGCTCGTCGCACGGCGAGTCCCGCACCATCCGCGCCACCTACCCGCAGGCGCACTACCCGCCCATGGTCCGCCTCGCGCGACGCCTCTGGGACGACGCCCAGCGCGACGCCGGCTACAGCGTGCTCACGCCCACGCCGCACCTCGACATGGGCCCGCGGGCCGAGGCCGCGCTCCTCGCCGCCGTCAAGAACGGTGTCGCCACCGAGGTCTCGGGCACATGGCGGTGGGCGGATGTGTTCAGAGTGCCCGACGGGTGGACGGCAGCGGCGAGCGAACTCGGCGGGGTGATGAAGGCGACCAAGGCGGTGGCCATGTTCCAGGCGCTTGCCGGCAAGAAGGGGGCCGTCGTGAGGGACAGTACGGAGGTGGTCGACGTCACGAAGCGAGGTGACCGCGCTCGTCGTCTTCTTCCCCCGAGCTAATTTTGTTGGAAGCATTCAGCTCTTGCATGTGGGCCACTGGCAAGCACGCAAGTAGCTCTTTGCTGCACCATTTGTGCACGTTCCTCCAGAAATTTTATAGGAATTTAACAAGAAACGGTTTAGTTCTTGCGATTCGCGAAAAATTATTTCATTCTAAACGGACCCTAAATTGCAAATTTTCAATGAGGTATTTTTACCCATACGGTACATACGGATTGTCAATGTGATCCATGATTCTGTGTAGCATAGTTCGTTAGAATGAAAACATAGGAAACTGGAAGCATCTGTCATTTTTTAAAACGAAGAGGCATCTGAAGGTTGGCCAATCTATTTTTGACCAACTTCGAGAGTACCATGACTAATAAGTTTGTCCTAGCAATTCTGTGTAATTACTTGCAAATGGCACTTTAGATATTGTTAATTTCTTGCACTTTTTAATTGGAACCGTACCTTTAGTTTTCTACTCCCATTTGTCACATCACATGTACTCAGGCCAGTTACGCCAGTACAAGATTCTAGCCAAGCAGCTATCATTGTCCTAATTTTTCGATTCAAACTGTACTACTTTTTAACAGTGTACTTCATTTTGTTTGGCATGCATAGTGGAGCAGCCAATACAGTACCTAGCAAAGATAAGTAATTAAGATCACACAACATTCTAAACTAGAGCAAACAAGTGCTTCTATGCTCATCGCAAAAAAAGTGTGCTTTGATGCTCTCTAAAAAAAGAACATGAGAACATAAATTTTGTGTCGAGGATCTGATTAGCAACCCACTACTTCACTATAAAAAAAATATTCTTTATGATTTTTGCAATTCAGTTTTTTCTGTACACACCGTAATTCAAAATCATTATACACACGAAGTGAAATTCATTAACTAATTAAAACTCTGAAAATTGTCCACACTTTTGGTCAGGAGAAGGATCGATCTTGGTGAAGACATCAAGCGGTGAGGAGTTCCATGGCGCCAAGTGCATCATAACGGTCGGCGCCTGGACTCGCAAGTTGGTTAAGTCGGTTACCGGCATGGACCTGCCGGTGCAGCCGCGGCACACCCTCATCTGCTACTGGAAGGTGAAGCCCGGCCGCGAGCGCGAGCTCACCCCAGAGGCCGGCTTCCCGACGTTCGCCAGCTACGGCGACCCCTACATCTACAGCACGCCGTCGATGGAGTTCCCGGGCCTGATCAAGATCGCCATGCACGGCGGCCCGCCGTGCGACCCGGACAACAGGGACTGGTGCACCAGCGGTGGCGGCCTGGTCGAGCCTGTGGCGCGGTGGATCGACGAGGTCATGCCTGGCCACGTCGAGACCGCCGGCGGGCCGGTCATCCGGCAGCCGTGCATGTACTCCATGACCCCCGACGAGGACTACGTGATCGACTTCTTGGGCGGGGAGTTTGGGAAGGATGTCGTCGTCGGCGCGGGGTTCTCCGGTCATGGGTTCAAGATGGGGCCGGCCGTTGGGAGGATCCTTGCCGAGATGGCCATGGACGGGGAGGCAAGAACGGCGGCGGTGGCCGGAGTGGAGCTCGGGCACTTCAGGATCGGGCGGTTTGTGGGCAATCCAAAGGGAAATGTTAAGGATTTTGGGGATCATCGAAGGTGATGAGGCCAACCTTCACTTCTAAGAACTGTTCCCCTGCTGCGTGAGGATCTAATATCCAACCGTTTTTCTCAGCCTTTTGGTTGTTCCCGGGAATTCGAGAAGAATGCCCTAATTGAATAACCGAGAAAAATGGCCAAAGATCGGGTCCTCATGTGAGGACGGTTGCCATATGTAAGCTTATTCATAATGATGTCCAACTGTGATCATCACAGTTGGTTTGTTTAGGGTAATCTATTGAACATTTGTATTGTACAACTTTTATCTGTAATTTTATATTCTTGAATTTTGGAACACGGAAGTGTCAGTACTCTGCATATGTAGTACCAAAAAGCCGAAAACGGCTTCTCTGTTCCCGTGTGAGTGTTTCCCTCCGTGTTCCCACGATCTAAACCGTTCGATCTGGACCATGAGCTTTCCTGTTCCCGTGTGGGTGCTTCCCGTGTGCTTGCATTCAGTTATAGATGCATGTTCAGTATCCATAAACTGTTATCTTGCAATATTCGCTTGTGATCATTTGCTAACAAACACGTTCCTGGTGCATATTTTTCTCTTGATTTCATTTTTGGCTGTAAGGAATCGTATCGTAGGATCGTCTCTAGCGCTATCTCTAGTCCTACTCATGGTATCCAGGCGGAAACAGACTAGTATCAGCCATTGGCGGATACACTTACATAGCTAATCATTTTTCGTTTTTTTTTGTCCAATTGCAGCTGCTTTGATTGTGGTTTTCTTGCTCAGGTCCGTGCTGTTGGTGTGCTTGATGCATTTGATAGGGGACAGAGGGAAAAAGCAATAAATCCATAATAGCAATAGCTAAGAAACAGTGAAACATAACTATGTAAATTCCATTATCTTAGAGCGCTCATTTTGGCTTTTTTTTCAGCTTCTACTTCTAGCTTCTGTTTTTTTTCACTATTCAGTATTTCATCTTTTTCTGAATTTTTTTAGATATTTTAGGTTTTTTTGTATTTTCTTTTTTTCCCGTGTTCCTTTGTATTGTCCCTAATGGGTTAACTTATTTTTTTTCTATTTTTACATTTTTTAAAAATTAATTATGCCTAAAAAGCCAAATCAGCTACAGTAAAAATAAGCCAAATCAGCTACAATAAAAATAAGTCAACTACAATAAAATTTCAATCAAAAATCAGAAGTCATCGCTAAAACGAGCGCCCTTGTGTGGAAAAAACACACATGCATAGCTAGTAAAATGCAAGTTTGCTTGAGGAACATGCTGGAATTTACATAGCTTGTGTGGAAAAAAAACACATACATAGCTAGTAAAATGCGAGTTTGCTTCAGGAACATGCTGGAATTTACGTACATAGCTCCAAACAGATAAGTGTTTCTAACGTCACAGCTTGCTAATATGGCCATCCCGATTCATGCACGGCACAAAAAGGATCACTTAGAACAAGCTAGAACAACATGTGCTACAAGATTATTCATGACTCAGTTAGCCACTGACCTGCTAAAAGATATCTTCTAGTGATGCAACGTCGTGTTGATCCCCAACCCATAAATCAAAGATTAGTGTGAATTGATCACGCGTTGCTTGTCCCATTAGGTGGCATCGTTATCACAGAAACGACAACGTATCTGCACACTTCGAGAGCCACTTGTACATATTTGATCTTATCATTGGATGCATGCCATTCTCATAGCTGATATACTTTCCATCCATATCTGGAGCATTCCTTGTCCGTATTTATTCTCGTAGCTGATATACTTCCCATCCATATCTGGGGCATTCCTTGTCCTTACCTATGTATGACCGAGAACGCTAATTAGAGAGAGAAAAATAGGAGCCTGCATGATTAAATGTTTCTCAAACCTTTTCTCAAAAGACAAAAGCAAAACTTTTCACTCTAAATAGAAACTACAAAGATCAGAGACCAATCACCCATAAGAAAATATTCAAGAAAAACCGAGCCAAATGAGCTTCAACAGGTTTGACGATCTGACCTCCAACTAGAGAGCGGTCCAGCCTCTTAACAGTCTAACCACTATTTGGTTGGCGGTCCAACCTCTTAATGGTCTAACCTCTCATCAAGAACAGACATATTTTCAGCACTATTTCAAATATCAGAAATGGTGTAACTTTTGATCCACAACTCTAAATGACTTGAAACTTAAACTAAGACTAGATCGTGAACTTAATAATTTATCCTAACCAAAGATCTTGAAATAACAAAAAAAAGTTGGGACCTCTTGGCTCTTGAAACTCCGCTGCACCAAAATCAAATTAAGACTCCAAATCACTTGAAATTTTGTATGCACTTTCTCTAGAATATCATAAACATATTTTAATCAATGATAAAAAAATCATTGTCAAAGTTCTGATATTTTTCCGTTTGAAGAAAAGTTACACCAAAACCAAGCATAAGAGAGAAATCATATCTATTCTTGCTCATGAGTCTTTAATGATCTAGATGACCTTGAATATATTTTCATATGTCATAGTAAGCTAGATTATAGCACAAACTTAAGCTAAAATGTCTACAAGACCAAAACCCCCCCAAACACCCTCTCTTGAGCTAAAATCAGACAAACACAAAGACTTGTAAATAACAAGTACCTACATAGATGAGATATGATCTCCAAGAGACATCTTCATCATTTACATGTCCCTAGCACAAAGCAAGATCAAGAGGGGAAAAGAGAAGCACCATCAAGCCAAATCAAGATTTCATCACTTGAGTACAAGAGGAAAATATTTGGATGAATTTTGATCTCTATTGATACTTGAAGATGAATATTTACAGCCACTCTCTAACTATACACAAAGCCTAAGAATGACAAAAGTCTAGCCATAAGAGTCTCTCATAAGTTTCTCTATGAACCCTAACTCTCCTCTCCTCTCTCCACAAGGTTTAAACTAAACTCTCCCAAAGCTTACCCTAAGCCACCTCTCTATCTCCTTATATATGAAGACTCACAAAGAAAACACTAACCAATATCTCTAGTTGGGTTTTAACTACTCTTACATGGGTTAATTTGTTAACCAACACCATACCGAGTTTTACACTTACATATATACGCTTCTCAAAACATATACTCATTAACTCGTTAGTGAATCAGCACTTGATATACTTAGCATTTTTAGTACATCCATGACATAAACCATTTAGGTCACCACCGTAGTTTCGCACACTGTTACTTTTTCGGTATTGGATAATTTATCAAAATACCCCTCTACAACCTTCGATGAAGCTTCCCGCTCCCTTTGCATTGATCGTGGACCTCACCTCATCCTGAGCCTAGTCCTTGATCATCTCCTTCTTTGCAAATAATTTGCATACTTGCAACGTGTAAGTTCACCAATGGCTCACGTATCGGCAAGTCTCTCTGTGTGGGTCCTCCTTGTTAGTGATATGCCCTAGAGGCAACATGGAGATGTTGTATATATCACATACTATGTTTATGATACATTACTTTGTTCCTTAGAATAGACATCATCATTATTGATCAATGAGTATGTGACTTATTCATGAGACTCTTAAATACTAAGATGTTGCTATTTCTAAATGATCCCTGATCGTATATCATATGAGGAACAAATATGATTCAAAGACAAAGATCAGCATATGTATTGATTGATGATCATGTCTCATGGATCATGGTATGGTGATACCAAATCAATAATATGGACATGTGTTAGTGAACATATGTTGGATAGACTGCCATGAGACACTGCAGAGATTCCATGTGTCATCGGTTGGTCTCAAGTAGTGTTTATGTAGAGTCCTTAGACTTGAGATCATCATGGTTCCCAACATGAGTAGTAGCTTATTTTGGGACTACTAAACACTACTCCGTGAATCGGGTAGTCATAAAAGTAGTCTTCGGGTTTGCCATGAAACATGTAGTGGGATGTGAATGATCAAGATAGAATTTGCCCCTCCTTATGGGAGAGATATCTCTGGGCCTCGATGTAATGGATTATGAAAGTGCATGGCCATGCCAAGGTGATTGAGGAGTCAATCACGAGTTTATAATCCATCACGGAATCGAGAGAGTGATTGAGCTATTAAGAGGATGACACAGTCTCGCCTTGAGCTCAATCTATATCGTGAGGCAAAGGGATTCGTACTTGAGAGAACATTACAGTTCAAATGATATGATCTTTACATATACTTTGGGGTTAATATGTCTTACTAGAGGCGCTATTAACATGGTAACCGGAAGGCGTTTCGGTCACGACCAAGTATACGTGAACCTCTGTGGTCGCACGCTAACGGGTTGGAACACTAATTCGAATATGATTCGGATATGGGCTCAATTCGGATAGAGATCCGAATAGACTCCTATTGGGCCTCGGTCCACGAGGCCCACGTGAGGAGGTCTATATATGGAGGCGAGGGGAGGGGATTCGTCCCTCGTTAACATCTAGCAAAACCCTAGCCGCCACCTCCCGAGCCAAACCCTAGCCGCTCACGAGTGCTAGTACACTCGCGATCGGCGTTCCACCCGGGCGTGTGGATACCGGTGGAGGCGCTGCTCGTTGCGATCTTGATCGGCGTGCGTTGAGGAGACGATCTGCTCGGGACGATCGGCTACTTCCACTACTACCTCGACGCGTGATTGGATCGGTTTCAATTCTTCTTCACACTGCTGCCGTCTAAGTGGTAACGATCCATGATCCTTTCTTAGCATGATGTTCTTGGGTGCGCGGTAGAAAAGTTTTGTTTTCTGCTTCCGTAGCCTACGCGTATTCCTTTACTCCTCTCCCTCGACAATGCCTCATTTGTACTGACAGTATCATTTGATGAACCGTTGCTCAAACATTTCTCTTTTATATCCCTTGTCTTCCCTTGTGCCTTGTTTGATCTCAATCATCTCACCCTCTATCCTTGACCGTTCTGGATCTCGACTCTTTCATGAGCGTAGTTTTGGTCCTTATCATTGACCATAGTTAACTCAAAACCTTTCTGCACATCAAAGACTAAGAAACTATTTTCAAGCATAAGTTCTTCACAACTTGACCTATATTAGTCCAAATATGTTTCATGCACCACTCAAGCAATGGTACCCCATGCCATGCTCATACTCAACCAACTCAGCTCAAATCAACTCACGCTCCAAACTTCCAAGGCCGCTCTGACCGTCTCCTCCCATAGCCGGTCTGATTGCTAGCCCTAGGCCGGTCAGACCGCCGGCAATAAAATGCAACTGAAAAATTGCAAACTCTCAAAATTGAAATTTAAACTCTATAACTCTCTGAACCAAAAGCCAATTGCTCATTACAACCATAGGATGACCTCTATATGGTGTCACAATTTATAACAAAATATTTGATGAGATATTGTTGCTTTCAAGCCTTCTCTAGAATGACCTATCTCTATGCTGCTGGTAGCTCATGCAGTCTATATTCCGGAACAACGATGGTGATGAGCATGGTGCTATCATTTTCACATGGGAAGATTAGGTTGAATTGGTTCACAGTGGGCCCCATCTACTTGACCTTGACTTGGCCTTAAGTTAGCATAAGTCAATGGATGGTTGCCGTCACAAGGACACGTGCCACATGCCTAAGCCATCTGAATGTACTAAACTTGCTCAAATGAAGTTTCCTACGAAATTTCATAGAACTGACTGATAGATGAGTATGTGTTTCAACTTTCACCAATGGCGTTTCCGTAACTCTGTTCCATGATTGATTGGTTTCGTTATTATGCTTCTAGATAGAACCCAACCACTACCAATGTTGACGGATCTTTATCAAGTACTATTTTTAGATGAGCAGAATGCTGCTACAGTGTCAAGTACTTATTTTAAATCTTTGTTGCTGAAATGCCTACAGTTCCTGATTATTCAGAAAAAAGAACAATCAGATGAGAGAACTATAAACCAACAACATTTTATGTAGTTATCTAGAATTCTAGATATTTTGCACTATCTTTTTGCTACCATAATCAACATAAATGAATTCAATCTTTACAATCCCCTTTAATTTCCATCTTCTGGTTATTCATAGAAAGGGGAAAAGACACAGAGAGGAAAACTATAAAAACATGTACAATAGCAAGGTTTCACGGAATGATATAGAATGTGTGTACTACCTACTTATTACTTCAGACGTCAGCACAACTGAATCCGATCTTTACAACCCCACATGCCCTTTTCTCCGAGGGGGCAATTCCTTATTTGCCATCGAAAATTTGTGTCATCTCTTATACACCACTAGTTGTGTCACTGCCATTTGAGTTTGGATCCCATATGCTAGTGACATAATTAGGAATTTTGGAAATTTTTAGTGGCATATAAGGAATTACCCTTTCTTTGATTAGCTATCATCCGATCACTAATTTTTAGCAGATACTATTCAAAACTTTTATGAGATCAAACTTTTCCATAAATCATCAAGCAAAATGTCACGTGCACCGAGCCAGGCGACAAGACAAGGAAGGCAAGACAAGGGAGTCTGAATAAAACAAAGACAAGCAGGAATTAATGGGTTAAGTGGGCTTGCCATTGGGCTAATGTAATTAGAATCTCTACTATGTAACGGGTGAGTTGGCCATGTGTGGCGTATGTTGGAACCAGTGTGTATATAAGTTCAGAAAGAGTTACTTGAACAAAAGAAGAAGCTAACTCAGTTGAGGTCTAATCCGAATCAGATTGAGATCTTGAAGGAGGAGAACAAGGTGGTGGAGAGGACAGTGACTCTGAATTTTCAAGAGGAAATATTGTGGACATAGAGGGCTTGAACCACTTGGTTACGCGAAGGGGACAATAACAAAAAAATTTCCATCAGCGTGCCACCAGAAGAAGAGCGAGAAATAAGATTTTTCATGCTGAAAAGGGCTAATGGTTCAAAGTGTTTTGATGTGCTTGAAATGCATGGGATGATAGTGGATTTCTATCGCCAGCTTTTCACATCAAAAGGGACGACACATATGCATTTTGTTTTGGATCAAGTCCCCAGGAAGGTTACTACTGAGAGGAATAGTTCTTATGTGCTCCTTTTATTGAATAGGATGTGAAGACGACACTCTTCCAAATGTTTTCGATGAAGGCATTGGGTCTTGATAGTTTTCCTGCACATTTTTTTCAACGGAATTGGGATGTGTGTGGGAATGATATAACCCGACTAGTGTTGAGAGTTCTGAATGGAGAAGAAATCCTAGAAGATATCAATGGCACATTCATCGTTCTTATCCTGAAGGTGCAGAATTCGGTATCCTTGTGCTAGTTTTATCAAATTAGTCTTTGCAATGTGGTATACAAAATTATATCCAAGGCATTGGCTAATAGACTAAAATTAGTGCTCCCATACATCATCTCTGAAGAACAGTCAACTTTCGTTCCAAGGGAGAATTATCATTGAATGTCCTTGTGGCTTATGAGTGTCTCTACTACATGAGAAGTAATCGAGCAAAGAGTAATGCTTATTGTGCAATAAAGCTAGATATGACAAAGTCTTACAACCGAGTGGAGTGGTGCTATTTGGAGGCAGTCATGTTGAAGCTTGGTTTCACTTGAGGATGGGTTGACAAAATTATGAAATGTGTTTTGTTGGTCTCTTTCTCAGTATTATTCAATGGTGGATGATTGGAGGAGTTTAAACCCACTTGAGGTATATGACAAGGAGACCCCATATCGCCTTATTTATTCTTCTTATGCGTAGAAGGTTTGTCTTGTGTACTAAGAGGAGAGGGAGATGGAAATATGCATGGGATTCAGATTGATGAGATGGCTCCAAAGATGAACCACTTGCTTTTCGCCGATGATAGTCTTCTCATCTTTAAAGCTACAACGGATACTGCATAGATGGTACAAGAGTCGCTAACTGCTTACTGTGATGCTTCAGGGCAATCAGTCAATGTGGCTAAGTCATCCATCTTTTTCAGTAAAGGATGTGCTCAAACAATTCATGATGAAGTGCATGCCATAACTCATGTGGCTAACAAGTCCTTAAATGAACGGTATATGGGATTTCCTATGGAAGGGGGCGATCAAAAGAGGGAGTTTTCAAGTATCTGAAAGATAGAGTGTGGGAGAAAATCCAAGATTGGATGGAGCAAACTCTATCGGTTGGTGGAAAGGAGGTTCTGATAAAGCTAGTCGTATAAGCTATTCCAACTTATTCTATGTGATGCTTCAGATTGCCTAGAGGTTATGTGAGCACTTGAATTCATTGATCCACAAGTTCTGGTGGGAAGTGAAAAGGGGAGGAGGAAAACCTACTAGGTATCATGGGAGAAGCTGACTCCACCTAAGTTTATGGGTGGCTTGGGTTTTTGAGACATTGAACTTTTTAATCTAACACTTTTGGCAAAGCAGGCTTGGAGATTATGTTTCATAAAGAAGTTATGTCATCAACTCTCCATGTTTTTATTGAGGTATAGTTTATTGCAATTCTAGCCATTGTGTTTATTATTGCGGCATCTATGCAAGATTAATCATTGACAATTTTATCAATGATCTATCATCTTATATGGATTACTACCGCAAGATCCGTTGATGAGAAGTCAAAGATGGAGTTGCAGACTTTCAACATAATGATTTAATTTGAACTATGATTAATTTAGGAGACTTCAAAGAATAAAATCATTGACAGTTGTGAGGACAACTGAATTTGGTATTTCATTCACCATTTGGATATATTGCAATTTGGATCACTTGCACAACCATTATGGAGGATTTAGCAATATTCAATTCTCAGAAAATTTGATAACACCCTGACGGTAGCCAACATGATACTCTCTGGAATTTTACTGTTTGAAAGTGAAGGTTTTAAGTGCAAGAAAGAGTTTGTTCTTGCGTTGTCATAGCTTGATATAAGGGGTCTACTACAGTTTATACTCCATTGACAGCACAAGAGTTCCTTTCGTTCAGACCATTTTATAAGAGCAACTTCAACCATATCATGGAATTTAATTACCTTTGAAATCAGTAGTTTAGCGTACATGATGGCCACACGTGCAAGTTGCTCTTTCAATTAGTTTTGTTTGCCAAGTTTTTATTCTAGGTGGCGCATGTTAGATTCCATGATATGAATTCTTTGCTATCTATCCAGTGTCATAGGTGATGTTTTGGCTTATATCATTTGATGATTAAGTATTTTTTTAGTAAGTCAGTTGTACAGTCTCAGACTTTACTAGGTTTATGAATTGTTGAAGAGCTAGATTTATTCGTCTGCTTTGTTGATAGTTGTGTATTTGAACCTACTGGTGATTTGCTCAATTTTGCAAAGAAGCATTTGGATAAAGCTATTCTACTCTTTGTTTTTAAAGATTAGTCCGATGGACTTTTAGTGTACAAGGTGTTCATCCTGATTTAATTGGATGAGTTTATTGTGTTTTTCAACTACTGGAGGGAATTCGGCTCAAGATAGAGATTATTGAAGTTGATCCAAATTCGTATTATATCTATGTAGGACACTGCATATCCTCATGCCAAACGTGGCTGACTGGTGCTAGGGCCATATGCAGGTTGTATCAGACGTGGTGTTAACCTATGCAACCAACTCTGATTCAGTTTTTTATTTGTGTGGGACTCATTTCTCTCACCATATATATGTACATTAGTAGTCCATAAGAAGAGTAAGAGCCTCATTATAATCTCTTCTCATTATAATTCTTTGCCTTGGTGGGTCCGTGATTTTTTCTTGCAAGAATTTTTCACGTTAAATGTCTGTCTCCTGTTCTTTTGATCATCCACTTTTGTCATGTATTTTATATCAACATAAATATTTTTGCAAAATGCACAGAGAGGTAATTAAAAGAATTCCTTTGAGCTTAAGAAGGCATGAGGATTGTTGAGCATGGCACCATGAAAGAAATAGCTTGTTTTCAGTCTATTTAGCTTATAGGATGTTGACACAAACCAAATTGAGTCGAGATGACTATTTTGAGGGAAGACCGAACTGCTCAGATTCATCAAGAAGCCAAGAAGAGTGAAAGATGTTGTGTAAAATAGGTGCTCACATGGAGATTAGCACTGAATTCCATTCCTACTGTAGAAGATATGAAGAGGAGACACATCGAGATGTCATGGGAATGTAAACTTTATGGTGCAGACGAAGATACTTGGGAACATGCGCTGCTTGACTGCACGATGTTGAGATGTGTGTGGGCCTTAATGGATGATGACATAATTGAGGTGATAGCAACCATACGACTTTCTAACCCGAAGCAATGGGTATTTGATATTTGTGAAAAGTTGTACTATATTGATGGTGCGAAAATTATGGTAACCCGCTAGGCAATTTGGGTAGCGAGATGCAAAACTTTTCATGAAGGTATTTTTCATAGTCCTTTTGCCACTACAAGATTAGTAACTTGCATGCTTGCTAACATTGAGATTGCCCAAGGAGTTCAGAATACCTTATACAGAGGAAAAACCATGAAGAAGAAAGAATGTAAATAGATCCCACCTAGACTGGTTATGATTAAGGTGAATGTTGATGCAGCTTTGTCCCCCACAAGACACAAGGGTGCTGTTGATGTAATTTGTCGAGATTGAGAAGGCAAGTATCTGGCAGCAAGCTCAGTGGTGTACAAGGAAGTCAACGATCCTGAAACCTTAGAAGTGATGGCTTGTAATGAAACACTTGTGATTGCTAAAGGCCGTGGATTATGAAAATATGTGTGGCATCGGATTGTATGAATGCTATGAAGAACATTGAGGAGATGTCAAGATGAGAATATATGATGATTCTGCAGGACATCAAGGAAAGGAAAAAGGTGTTTGACCATGTGCAGTTTGTGCACAAAGGTAGGGAGTCTAATAGTGAGATGCATAATGTAGCAAAATGTGCTCATATGAACCTGGTCGTCATTTGTGGTTAGGTATGCCTTCTATTTTTCTTGATGTAACTCTGAATATGGTGAATGAATAAAATCCCTACCTTCCTCTAAAAAATGCTAGGAGAGTCATGTGTAAGGGGTGAATGAGAATGACTCATTTTCCAAACCGATCTATTTGAGTTCATCCTCAATTCTCTCATGTTCTTCCTTACTCTTCATAAATCCTCCGTCAAATTCCTCTCTGATCCCATGTGCTATCTAGGACTGTGATATAAAAGTACATATGAATTTATCAAGCAAAATTATGCAATAATCTATCATTTATAAGCTTGAACTTTGTTAGATATATAGGTATTATTAGTACACTACAAAAATAGAGATGAAATCTTACTTGCTATATCATTTTCCTGTTGGAACGTCCTTGTACTGCTGACATAGTGACATAGGCCAGTGACAAGCTCATCATAGAATATATGTCTGAATCATTACCAAAGCTTACCTAAACCGACAAGCTCTTCATACTTCCACAGATAGGTAGGAGTCTGAATAATCACTTTGAGTGCCCAAGGCACCGCGCTAGGTGCAGCAGCAGTGCCTTCGTCACCGATGTGTGGTGCAGGGTAGACGTCGGGGTTACCGTACCGGAGCTGTTCCTGTACGTGCAGACTATTGAGCGAGAAGAGAATGAAGAGAGATGGAGATGACGAAAGAGTAAGGGAATGAAATGGTTGCACTGACCAGGTGTGCTAGCTATGTTAAGCATGAGAATGTGAAGTTTTTTCGAGAACATGCAAAAGACTTGCGTGTCATTTGATTGGTAAGGTGAGAAAGTACAACAAGACTTGCTCAAGCCTATCTTCAAATCAGGAACTAGAAAAAAGAAAACATAAGAGGCTAAACAACACCTATAAAGCAACAAAACTATAGTATCCAAATGCAAAGGTAAGAAGCTCTCGTCGAACTCCACAACAACCCTTCTTACCAAACAACCTCCAGAATATCTTGCATGAAGCTAAACTTATTATTGAATACTCTTGCATTTGTTTCTTTCCATAATGTCTAGAAAACTAAGATCACCATTATGTCAAAACCTTTCATGTTATCCTTTTGAACAACACTCCGAGCAGATAGCCACTATTTTTAAAGTTCAGAGTCCATTGATTGCATGATAGATCTACAAGTCGTCACGGAAAGAATAGCAAACCACACCTACCTTGCAACAACACAATTGATTAAGATATGTTGAATTGTCTCTGGTTTGTTCACATAGCATGTAGGCCTAAGGATGCAACAATTGTCTATTCTGTAATCAGTAAGCAGACCAGCGGCGTTTCATAACAACCAACAATGCGAAAAACTTACATCGCAACAAAGCTTTAGATTTTCAGATTGATTTATAATATGTTAACCTAATGGCACCATGGAAGAAAACTTTGTACACCAAACTTGTTGTGTACGACGAGGAAGACCACTTCCAGATTATTTTGTCTTGCATTTCTTCCTGCAACTGTACTTGTGCCACTCGATTCCAAATCTGAATATACTCCCTGATCACCGCCATGGATACACTTCCTTGCATATCTTTGATCCAAGCATTGTTTGTTAGATCTTATTTCATTGATCTCTCACCGCCACCCACCAATGCCAAAGATTTGGTGCCACAAGCAATCAAGCCAACCATCCTTGCATTGAGCTCCCATTTCCCAGCTCAAAACTAAGAGATGCCTCAAACATAGATTGAACAATATGGTCCCATTAAACTTTCATGTCCGACCATGTTCTTGTATTATATGTCCTTTTTAGCCACAACCATCTTATTTGTAGTGCAAACCCCATAGTTTGCAAATTTTAAATGCCAAGATCACCAAATTCTAGCGGCAGACAAACCTTACTCCATGCCACCAAGAATTTCCCTCCTTGAACTGATTCCTCACTAGACCATAAGAAGCTTCCTTGAAATTTATCAAGAGCCTTCAAAATTCATTTAGGAAACTCCCTGGCCATCAATTGGTATACTAGCAAAACTGATAATACCGAATTAACCACAACCTGTCTGCCACCCGAAGACAAAAGAGAACCTTTCCATTTGGAAGCTTTGACACAAACTTGTCAACTATCAGCTGTAAATGGGCCTTTCTAACCATTTAATTGAAAGGGGTAGTCCCAAGTAAGAGCAAGGAAAATCTGAAATTTGGCCATTCAAACTCTTAGCTGCCACTTGCAAGTTAACCTCTGAGCAACAAATTGGTGTCACCGAACATTTATCTAGGTTTGTATGCAATTTGAAAACAGTCCTAAATAATTTCAGAATCCTTTTGATCATGTCAAATTCTCGTGCGACGGTGTGACTAACAACATTACATCATTTGCATAGAAGGAAGCTCTGTACCATGGCCTAGCGGCTGCATCAAATTTTCTATGCTTTGTAGAATTTTGTTAAGGACTTCCATAACTAGAATAAATAGCATTGGTGACAAATGGTCACCTTGTCTCAAGCCATGCTCACTACAGATAACTTGCCCTGGCTGTCCATTAAGCAACAATTTGGTACTAGCTGAGGATAACAACATCGATACCCATTCTCTCCATCGTGAACCAAATCCTCTATGCTGCAGCACCTCCAAAAGAGATGGCCAGGATACAATATCGAAGGCTTCTGAAATATCCAACTTTAATAGCATTCTGGGTTTCTTTATTTGGTGACATAATTTAGCTGAGCTTTGAACATATTTGAAATTATCATGTATGGATCTTCCTTTAACAAATGCATTTTGGTTAGGAGCCACTAGGCAATGAAGATACTGAGCCAAGTGAGTCCCTAAGATTTTAGAAAACAACTTGGCGAAGCTATGAATCAAACAAATCGGCCTGAAATCCTTGGCTGCATCGGCTTTTTTGGGAATTAGAGTGATTAAAGCACTATTTAGCCTACAGAGATTTCTCCCTTGCAAAGAATACATAGAATGAATAGCACAAACGACATCATTCTTAATCACTGACCATGTTGTTTTGTAGAATCCTCTTGTGAAAGGTTCATCTAAATTGATGAGGTCAACATCTTGCTAGTCTAGGCCTTGTAAATTCACCATGTGCTCTCTTTGCATAGCGATGCCAGTGATCTTCCGAAATTAGTCAAACAAAAACAAATACTTGCAGTCTTCACTGTAGATTAACTCTTCTCCATCTTTAAGATTAGGAATATGATTCTTCCTCCACCGTATACTAGCATGTAAATGGAAGAAACGAGTATTCGCGTCGCCCTCTTTCAACCAAGTCAACCGAGATCGTTGTCGTGTGATTGTTCGCTCAAGAGAAGCCAGACCGAGACAGGATTTTTAAGTTCTTTCTGTTAGACCTGTGTGTTCTTGATGAATCGAGAGGAGAGGGAAGGGAGAGAGGGAGAGGTACCGACCGTCTGATTGCGTGGAGGAGGAGGTGGCCATCTCAGGTTCGTTGGTGAGGTCTGCGCGACGGCAGCGGCGGTCGGGAAGAACGGCGTCTCCGCGCGCGCGGCGGTGGATCTGCACGTGGAACTTCCTCGCCATTGAGCGCCTCTTAGATCGGATTAGGGTTTGTTGGTGGGGTTTGTGGCGGCACGGTGAACCTCGTCGTTTCATGTCGCCCCAGCCCCCCACCTCTATTTATATGGCGCTAGCGACAGGGGCCCACCAGCCTATTGGGCCGGGCGCCCGATCGAGCGCGAACAAGGGGCCGCTTTGGTCGTTGGGCCAAACGGTTGAGATCATTCCAACATTCTCCCCCTTGATCTCAATCTATGCTTTAACTTTAATTACTTTCGACTTTACTCATTCCATTACAGATTAGTGCATAGAACATGTCTCATCGTCACGGTCAAACGCCGATAGATTCAAAAGTTACAATGCACCTCTCTGTTCTGAAATAGTTACTTTAAACTTTTGGGCCATCTTTTAGTTCAGGAATCATAGGCTTTCCCTTAAACCCATGCCGGCTACATGTTCTCTGAACACGTTGGGTGGTAAGCCTTTAGTAAGCGGATCCGCTAACATCTTTGCGGTACTTATATGCTCAAGACTTATAATTTGATCCCGAACTTTATCTTTCACAACATAGTACTTTATGTCAATGTGTTTGGCAGCACCACTTGACTTATTGTTGTGGGCATACATTCATGGGTTCATTGTCGCAATACAACTTAAGTGGTCTATTGATGTCGTCAACCACTTTTAAACCGGTATGAACTTCTTAAGCCAGTTCACCTGCCCCGTAGCCTCATAACATGCTACAAACTCGGCATACATTGTGGACGATGTAGTGACGGTTTGCTTTGAGCTTTTCCACGATATAGCTCCTCCAGCGAGAGTGAATACATATCCGGATGTTGACTTTCTATCATCTCCGCATAATCGAATCAGATACCCCACTATATGGAGTAAATCTGATCTTCTGTATGTCATCATGAGACCTTTTGTTCCTTGCAAATAACGCAAGACTTTCTTTACCAATTTCCAATGCTCTATTCTAGGATTGCTCTGGAATCTGCCAAGTAACCCGGTAACAAACGCTAAGTCGTATGTACACACTTAAGCATACCGTAAGCTTCCGGCAAACCAAGCATATGGAGCAATTTCATTTGATCGAGCTCGATCGGGTTCCCGGGCATTGAAAATCCCCATATCTGCCGCCTTGACTATAGGTGCAGGTGAAGGACTACATTTATGCATACCAAATTTCTTTAAGACTTTCTCTATGTATGCCTTTTGTGACAGTCCCAATGTCCCTTTGTTTCTATCTCGGTGAATTTCGATTCCTAGAACGAACGAAGCTTCACCAAGATCTTTCATATCAAAGTTTGAGGACAAAAATTTCTTTGTCTCCAAAGAGTGCATCGACATCACTACTAGCTAGTAGGATATCATCCACATACAGGATTAGGAAGATAAACTTCCCATCTTTAAACCTTGCATAAACACAGTTGTCCTCTACATTCTCTTTAAACCCAAATTTTCTTATTTTACTGTCAAACTTCAAGTACCATTGTCTTGAAGCTTACTTTAACCCATAGATTGATTTCTTTAGGCGGCATCCCATTCTTTCATTTCCTTCCACGACAAAACCTTTCAGTTGTGTCATGTAAACATTTTCCTCCAAATCCCCATTAAGAAATGCCATCTTTACATCCATCTGATGTAACTCTAAATCATAATGTGCTACTAATGCCATTATGATTCTGAAGGAGTCTTTACATGAGACTGGAGAAAAGGTCTCATTGTAATCAATCCCTTCTCTTTGCGTAAAGCCTTTTGCCACAAGTCGCGCTTTGTATCTTTCTGCATTCCCTTGGGAGTCAAGTTTTGTCTTGTAGACCCATTTACAGCCTACTGTTTTGGCTCCTTTAGGAATAATTTCCAAGTCTCAGACTTTATTAGTCTTCATGCACCTCATTTCCTCTTCCATGGCTTCAAGCCATTTTGAAGAATTTTCGCTTCTCATGGCTTCTTCAAATGAAGTGGGATCATCCTCCATTTGAAATTCCTCTGTATGATAAATCTGATAATCATCAGAAATAGCTGATCTTCTTACTCTTTGAGACCTCCTCGGGGCCTCTACATTTGGTACATCTTCTGTTTGGGGTTGCTGTTGCTCCCCCTCATCTATGGCAATGGGTTCTGTAGGATCCTGAAGAACAGGTTCCTCATTCTCATTTATTGTTGCCACAGGAGGAACAATAACAAGTGCTGGCACCACAATGTCTTGCACCGTCGGCAGCAATGACAGCAGTGCTTCGCTAAGAATGGCTCTTGAAACATCGGAGTGGGCGCATACGCCCGCTTCTCTTCAAGTTCAATCCCTCGAGTTACCATGCTTCCCCTCATCATTTCATCCTCTAAGAAGACAGCGTGTCTCGTTTCTACAAACTTTGTATATCGGTCTGGACAGTAGAAACGAAACCTTTTGACTTTTCAGGGTAGCCAATGAAATGACACTTCTCGCTTTGGGATCAAGCTTCCCAAGATTTGGGTTAAATACTTTAGCCTCAAGCAGACTCCCCACACACGTAAGTGGTGTAGTGAGGGAACTCTTCCTGTCCACAACTCGTACGGTGTTTTGGGCACCGACTTACTAGGCACTCTGTTGAGAATATGAATAGCGGTTTTTAACGCCTCCATCCATAAACTCAATGGCAGTGTGGAATAGCTCATCATGCTTTGCACCATATCCATCGAGTGCAGTTGCGTCTTTCACTACTCCATTTTCTTTGAGGTTCACCTGGTGTAGAATACTGGGCCACTATACCATTTTCCTGTAGAAACCTTGCAAAAGGTCCAGGAACTTGTCCATATGGGGTATGTCGACCGTAGTACTCCCCACGATCAGATCGGACTATCTTAATCTTTAAATCATGTTGGTTTTCAACTTCAGCCTTAAATATCTTGAATTTATCCAATGCTTCATTTCTTTCTTTGATTAGATAAATATATCCATAACGGGAGTAATCATCCGTGAATGTTATGAACGAGTCATATCCATCCACACTTTTCACAGGAAAAGGACCATAAATATCTGTGTGAATAATTTGTAGAACTCCTGTGCTTCTTTTGGCGTCTTTCTTAATTTTCTTTACATATTTTTCTTTAATGCATTCTCTGCATTGCTCTAAGTCTGAGAACTCTAATAGAGGAAGAATTTCATTCTTAACTAGTCTTTCTATTCTCCCCCTCGAAATATGGCCTAAACGACAGTGCCATAATTTCGACGATTCATTATGAGTTCTCTTTCGTTTTCTGTTCGCATTTACAGGCGAGGATATACGCTCATTCACATCACATACGAAATTTACATTTTCACGAAGTGACAATAAATAAAGCTCGTCTTGTTTGATGGCAAGACCAATGCATTTATCATTAAACATTATTTCACATTTGCCATTTCCAAAATGACAATCATAACCATCATTGTCCAAATTTGAAACACTAATCAAATTCCTCTGTAAAGAGGGTACATAAAGAACATCTCTAAGTAAAAGAGTGAAGCCATCAACTAGCTCTAATGAAAGATCGCCAACGGCTTCAACTTCAACTTGGACTCCATTTGCGACTTTAATGCATCTTTCTTTTCTTTGCGTAGTCCTCGTCGAACGGAATCCCTGTAAAGAATTAGCAACATAAACAGTTGCTCCTGAGTCAATCCACCAAATGGATTTCGAATATTGCACATACAGGGATTCATTTATATAGGTAATAATGTTCTCACCTTTCTTTACCATTATCATCTTTAAGTAATCAGGACAGTTCTTCTTGTAGTGTCCTGTCTTCTTCAGATGAAGACAACGATCTTTGTCTACAAAGAAACTTATTCTGTTGAGGCCGATGGACGTAGATTTTTCCTTATTCTTTGAGAAGGAGTTATTGTTGAAGTTTCTTTTCTTGTTATCCTTCACATAGTTAATAGAACCACCATGTGAGGATTTAATTCTTTCCTCCTCTTGCACACACATAGCTATGCACTTTTCCAAGTCCCTTTTCTTGGGCTGCATATTGTAGTTGACAACAAAAGTGTCAAACTCTTTCGGCAAGGAAGCAAAAACTAAATGAATAAGGAACTCATCCTTGAGAGCCAAATCCATTGGTTTAAGCTTGGATGCCATGTTACTCATCCTTAGTATGTGCTCTCTTATGCCACTGCCACCACCAGAGTACCTTTCTGTCACAAGCTGTTTAATCAGCTGTGTAGCATAAGTCTTTGAAGAGCCAAGAACCGACTCTTTATTCTCTCAAGGTACTCGTGACAAGTCACACTCTGCGATTGAGCCCACAATAGCAGGCTCAATCGTGTTCTTTATCACAGCCATATATTTCTTGTTGGCTGTGGTCCATTTCTTATGCTCAAGGTCATAAGACATCTGTAAGGGAGTATGATCCCTCTGTCTTTTCTGCCAAGCAGTATCATCCTCATTTGGATCCCTCACTGGTGCCATAGGCTCAGTGGGACGTGCTGTAGTGAGGACCCAGTCCACTTCAGCCAAGATAAACGCTAAGTCTATCTTTTTCTTCCACTCTCCATAATTATCTCCTTTAAGAGTGGGGATCTCTCTGATACAACTCATCAAGTTGTATCCGCCTGAAAAATATTTCAAATAAAGTGAGAACATAATAGGAAAATTATATGCCTTATTTTCAACGTTGGTCAAAAATACGATATACAATTAAATCAATTTTATCTATACATTAAATCTACATCACCGTTGGGCAGAAATAGAAATAATGCATAAAATTATCAATTAAATTATAATACTGTTATTATCAACGTTGGTCAGAAAATAACAATATTATAATTCACAACAATACTCAAAAATTAAATTCTCCCGTTGGTTCGAATTTAATTTAAAGACTAATCACCATTTAACTTTTGCAGCAGAAACATCCATTAAAAAATGATATCTATTTTTCCAAAATTAAATTCTCCCGTTGGTTCGAATTTAAAAATGAAAATTATATCTTTTCTTTTAGATATATCATATATATCTAAAAGTACGCATACCATGAAACAATTTCATGTATATATATATATACCTAAGTGTATACATGAAAATAATGAAATATACACTATGAAACAAAATTCATGTATACATGTATATATATATATGCTGAAAACATAAACTTATACATAACAATAATTTCAAAAAAAAATTAGGGTCTTTCGGAATTTACAAACCAAGAATATTAAAAATAGCTTCCTTCGTCTGATTGCGTGAAGGCACACCACTTAATCAAAGTCATTCAATATTTGCCTGGTCAAAAGGTCCCCAAAATAGCTTCCACCAGAAGCTAGCTCCTCCACACAAAACAAAAAAATATCTTCCTCCCCTGGAACAAAAGGCTCCACTACTCCCCACAAAAACCGGATCGGCCAGGGGGCATGGGGGGACGTGCAACCGGGCTCGGCGGGCTTGCAGGGCCGGCGGGGTGGCTGCATGCGGTGGCGGAGCCGCCCAGCGCCGGCCGGACGTGCGCGCCAGCGCAACGGGACGCCGCAGCGGGCTTGCACGCAGAGGCGAAGCGGCGGTCGCCGCAGCGGCCGCAACGGCCGGGACTTGCGCGCAGAGGCGAACGCGACGGCAGGCGCGCCAGGCGCGCGGCAAGGAGAGCTGCGCGGCGGCGCGCGCACAAGTGCGCAGGGAGCAGCGCGCAAAGCGCGCCAGCGGGCCCATGGCGCGCGGCAGCGCAGAGCGCAGCGGCCACGCAACAGCGCGCGCAGAGAGGCACATGCGGCTGCGCAGTGGCGCAAAGGCCGGGCGCGCGCAGCACGCCGCTGGCCGGGCGGTTGGCGGCGCAGGGGCCGAGCAGTGCCTCCTCCTTTTTTTTTTTCTTTGCCTCTTCCGATCTGAGACTTTGCCCGCTCTGATACCATTGTTAGACCTGTGTGTTCTTGATGAATCGAGAGGAGAGGGAAGGGAGAGAGGGAGAGGTACCGACCGTCTGATTGCGTGGAGGAGGAGGTGGCCATCTCAGGTTCGTTGGTGAGGTCTGCGCACGGGCAGCGACGGTCGGGGAAGAACGGCGTCTCGCGCGCGCGGCGATGCTTGCGGTGGAACTTCCGTCCGAGCGCCTCTTAGATCGGATTAGGGTTTGTTGGTGGGGTTTGTGGCGGTACGGTGAACCTCATCGTTTCATGTCGCCCCAGCCCCCCACCTCTATTTATATGGCGCTAGCGATAGGGGCCCACCAGCCTATTGGGCTGGGCACCCCCGATCAGGGCGCGAACAAGGGGGCCCGTTTAGCCGTTGGGCCAAACGGTTGAGATCATTCCAACACTTTCCTCAGCCACAATTCCTCCAGACTAAGGTGTCTTTTCTCTTGAGCCTTGTCCAAGTGAAAAACCACCTCTTTTGCGACCAAAAGTTGGAGTTTAATATTACCTATTTTCTTCTGTCCCCAGCTCTGCAATGACTTGGCTGTGTTCCTAAGAAGGCAGTTCGATCAAACGCCTGAGAAGATCCACCACGTTGGACGGACATACCCAGGCATTTTGCACAATAATCAGCATAAATTAATCCAATCTTTACAAATAGTAGCCTAGCATCTACTCCGCTAAATAAATTTTATAACTGCTATACACGAAGAATAGGAACCAACGATGTCTGAAAAGACTTCTTGATTGATCTCTTCTTTGGTGCAGGTTTTGTTAGGCATTTTCTTTTATCTAATTAACACAATTCCATTTTGCTCAAATCTTCCAATTCTTCATTCCGCACTTCGCAACGCTTCAATGGTCAGCATTATCTTGCTACACACTGGGCAGGAATCATGCATGGAGCAACGAAGAATAACGATCAGAAAAAGAAGAAGAGCAGTAGCAGAAGCCATGGCTGGATGTATCTTGTGCTGGCCGACGAGGCCGTCATCGCCGGTTGGCGAGCGCCTCCACCACCATTGTTGTGAACCGGCGGCACATTGCCATAGCCGGTGCTCTGGCCGTCGATCTGTGCTCCGAGGAACATGGCGTCAGACTTCTTTATCCTGCATGAAAATAAAAAATGGATTTTGAAGGCTCCATGTACGTTTTTTTTCTCGTTCTAGACACTTCCAAGTTCCATGTACGCCATGAGTTCATGACACATTTTGACACTGACGGTTTGAGATCAACTTACCCGGAGGTTGGGAGGCAGAAGGCAATGGTGTAGTCGTAGGCCTTGCAGGTGAAGGTGCTGGTGCTGTCGTCGTAGGCGTAGCTGTACGCGCGCGGGCACGCCGACTTGAAGATGGAGGAGTACACCGTCGGGTGGCACGCCGCCGGCGTGTCGTAGGCCCCGCTGCAGCAGTACATGTCCTGCCCGAACGCCTCGCACGCGCTTCGGCACGCGATCGCGCCGCCGCCGCAGTCCACCATCAGCTCCCTGGGGCACGCTGATCGATCGATCGAGACAAAGCCAACATCAGAATCAGAGTCGGCAATGGCAACCCTACCTTGTTTTCGGACGAGCTACAGTAGCGTTCACTTCGCCAGTGCAACTTACAGCGGTTGAGGTCGGCCATGCAGCCGGTGGTGTTGCACGCGCCCTGCTGCGCGCGCGGGATCGCGACGACGGGCAGGTTGTAGCCGTCGACGAGGCTCACGTCGTAGAAGTCCTCGCCGCCGCCCTTCCCCAGCGTGACCTCGAACAGCGTGGCCGGCGGCATCGCGCCCATGCCGCTGCACTCCATCCGCCCGCCGCAGTCGCCTGTCTGGCACACGCCCGCGCCGTCCGCGTCGAACACGCACCCCGTCCGGGCCCATATCCGCCCCGACCACCCCACCGGCGCGGCGAGCTGCACGGTCTGCTCCGGGTCGAGCTTGAACCCTGTCGTGGACAGCTGCGACGTGCCGGCGCCAGCCAGCGTCCCCGGCCATATGGGGTGGGAGCAGTAGTTCGATATGGTGAACGTCGTGCCCATTGGAGTGTATATCCAAGAAGCCAATGCCAGCACAAGGAGCCATAGCTTGCAAGTTCTTGGTCCTTCCATGTTGATATTTGGCTATGGCAAATTTGGCAATTGATGTTGATAGGGAGATCGAGAGGGAAAGGGGAAGGCATTGGAAGGATGCAAGATGTTTAAAGTGCTGCAACCATGCATGCAAAGAAAGCTTTCCTTGGTGAGCTTGGTTTAGCATGTTGCATGAATGGGGTGGCCTAGGAAAGAAGAAATACCTTTTGGGATGATGCAAGCTTATGACGGTGACATGCTTGTTAGCCCCAAAAGTGATAATGCTTCTGCTAGTGCAGATACCTTAATTCCTGGTCAAACATGCTTTGTTTTGTGAGTCTTACACCTTAACCAATCTTTGATGTCTATAGCCTGAACATTACTAAACTTTTACAAGATACATGCAATTTGTGCCTCTAACTTGGACAGAGTGCACGTTTCAGCAGTTGGACAAGCAGAACAATTTTTCAGTCGGATGCAGAACAATTGAGTGTACGTCAGTTTAACATGAATAATCTACACGTTCATTATCTGTCAACTTCAGCATCCAGAAAGGACTCAGAAAAAATCATCGAGGCGCAATTTATACCATGCATATTCCATTCCACAGGAAACATATTAGGAGATAACTTAGTAGAGACTGTAGACGACCAACTCATGGTGCAGCATTAAGACCTAAAGATGCACAGTAGTTACCGAAGACAACATAGTAAATTATCAAAAATAAAGGAAAGTTACATGACTAAAATGCTGCCAGTACATGCTCATAATCTTATCAGAAGCACAACAAACAAGTTACTTCTTGTAGTACCACTCCATATGCCAAAACATAAAATTTATCACGCCTCCAATGTAGGCTCTTCAGCATCATCTTCAGGAGCATTGGAATCATCAACAATTGCGACACCCTCAAGATCCAAGGGACGCCCGGTCATTGGATTAATGGGGCGCCTATCGCGAGGCCCACCCTTCTTGGCCATAGCTAGCATTGGAGGTGGAGGCAGAATCCCGGCGCGGAAGAGGATGCGCTGCACAGGATCTGATGGTTGTGCCCCAACTGACAGCCAGTACCTACAACAGAAGTACAGTTGCATGGTGTTACATGGCCTTGCAAGGAAAAAACAGCATAGCATACTTCTAGCAAGTATTCGTTAGCTCTGCTATGGATGCAATCAAGCACATTTCACGCGCTTCAAACGTTTGATTCCTTCAATCCGTAATTTCTTCCCTGAGGGAGGAAAGTTGGGAAGGTAGAATGATGCTTGGCAATAGGCATTACAATCAACTAGCAGAGTACAGCACTACATAATTTCACTAATCTTTCTCCCATTTCTTTTTTTCACCTTCTACTCATCATCCCCAATGATACGATCTACCGCCTCAAGCAAATCATGAAACCACAAGGCTCATATGACTGAATCAGCCCCCATGCCTCTAAAATCCCCAACTATCCTTCAAAGATTAAGGGCTGATGTAGCAATTTTAATTCTAAACTACCTGCAATCAAATGTTGCAACATGCCAACTTTTGCCCAAAAAGGAATAGAATAGAACAAAGGGAACAGTCTAAATCAAGGGCAAGCAAGACTCACTTGACCCGGTCGAATTTCAGCCCCATCCTCTTGCCACCATCCTTCCCTGCAAACAGCAACAGAAGGCACATATTTCTTCGTCAGCTATTAAGTCATCACTAATCTCCTGTGCACGCACAAAATCGCATTACAAATCCTTCGCACATCTGATCAAAGCAACAGGACTAAATGGAACTGATCCGTCGAAATCAAGAAGCAGGAGCAACGCGGGCACTTGAACGGATCGACCCAAAAGGGATTTCGAAGGGGGGGGCGGCGGCGGCAGCGCAGGAGAAAGGAGGGCGCACCGGGGAGCGGGTTGTAGTAGCCGAGGACCTCGAGGTGCTTGCCGTCGCGCGGGGAGCGGCTATCGGCGGCCATCACCCGGTAGAACGGCCTGTTCCGGCAGCCGAACCGCGCGAGCCGGATCCGCACCACCATGCTTTCTTCCTTCCTTCCTCGCCGCCGCGCCTTCCCCTTCTCCGGCTGAGGTCGTATGGGAAGAAGGGTTTTAGGGTTTCAGCGTGTGCTTTCCCATCCAAGGTGGGCTTTCTAATTTGCTCTCGCTCCCAGAGAGTTGGGCCGGAAAGAGCCATTTGAATGGCGGGCCTTAGTTTATGGGCTTATTTCGGGCCTATTTTATACTTGAATTTGGTCCAGTTCCTGGTAAATTTAAGATTCGTTTTAATCATTTTACATTGCCGTAGATAATTTCCAGATCTGACAGAGGTAAAAAGCGAGGGAACTTGTCAGTAACATATACATGCAAAAAGAGAGATAATTTGGCAGAGACATGTACACAAAAATGAAATACTACAAAAATGCGCAAAAAAGGTACATAAGTTGGTCAGGTTGCTCAACAAAAGGAATAATTTCCGGTTCTCTGGCACATAGAAGAACAGCAAGCTCGTAGATACACGCTGGTCTCTGGCACCGCAAGCTGAAGGACAAAGCTTACAGTTCACTCTCAGCCACTCCCATTGATGTTGTCATGGTTGGTACAGATATGCTATTCCTCTCCAAAAGATAAAAAGTATACATGCAGGTTAACCTTTTCCGAGAATGAATGCAGTGGTGAGAATGGAATGCGGGAAAAGAAAAGAACAAGAGACAGGAATTGAACAAACAACAGGCTTTCTTCTTTGCACCAATCGACATTGTTCTCTAGCAAACGGCGACGAAATTGGTTTTGTTGTCTAAGAAACATCACAGATCCGTACTGGCATGCTTTTTCTTACCTAAGATCACCTAAAAGTGACAACCAGCAAGTAAAGCGATTTCTTGCTATGATAAACAACTTAAGAATCTGTGTTAAAACTGAAAACTCCTGTGGGTATTAGCTTCGCTGAAACAGTGAGAGAGCAGAATATTGTCTTACATCGAACTGCTAATGCATCGAGGAATTTGCATCCGTAAGAATCTTCAGATTAAACTGATCCCTGTTAGAAGAAGAAAGAGTGATTTAGTCACCAATATACAGTCATTATACATCTTAAACAAAGCAGCAGCTTTCCATCACATAACTTTGCCTAGTATGAGCAAGAACAATTGTTGCCAACAATCAAGAAAATACCGGTGGATGCCTAAATTTTCTTCAATGTTGACCAAAAAAATGAAAAAAAATGCTTTCAAGATAAAAGTTGAGTTATTTGTTCCTTCAAACTTTCCCTAGGAATCCTAGTGGTGGATAAAAATTCAAAATTCAAAATGCATGTCAGAGAAATTCCTGCTAATCCAAGTGATTGCAACAACAGGCTATATTCAATTAACATTCTGAAGAAGCTGTATGTAAAATGTGCATGCATTAATGCAGGTATAGTAAAGGGGGGGAGATATGATGAGATAAACTTTAAAGATAGCAGATATGAACTAAGTAAAAAATAAAAATAGTAATGTTATCAATTTGATTCAAGGTATGATAAAAAATATTTTGGCTATGCCTGAAGACATTCACTCATCCATGTCTACTAAGATAGTCTATCTCCCATAATTCCACAAAACATCCATTGCTACCTGCCTACCCATAGGTTTTTGTGTCATTGAACAACAAGAGAAATGATTGAATTCTGTCCCCCAGCCGTACTGGATTGCATTTTTTTTTTGAGAATGTACTGGATTGCATTATTGATATGAGTATTACACAAGACGTATACATCACTTATGCTGCTACTAATATCCATATTGAGTAAGCACTCTCTACTATGCTACTAGTCAGATGTGAGAAAATATATTCCACGTTTTCCTCGTGTTTAAAAGCATTGTGAAAGGACACAAACATCGCACAGTGCATATGGATAGAAAGAGATGCGACACATAATATACATAAAAATTGCTCTCTTCTATAATAATGAGAAGATAAGAAATTCAGTATCCATCTTTTATGATCATGAAAGCTACTCCTGTGGAATGCATTCATCTAGAAGAAATCTAGACACACCACATTTCAAACTTCCAAGTGGATGGCAATGGAGTAAGGATGTCGACAACAAGTGATTGCGTGCCAAAGATTCTTGCAAACAACTTTGATGTGAATGGTTACTTTCATTTGGTCGTTGTTTGGACGCTGATGTTGAATGATTTTACAAGTTTATCAGTAAGGCTCCGTTTGGCATTGACGTGATTTTATCAATCAGTCATCAAGAGTAGTTACGGGTCAATATCTCTCGCATATCAGTGACGTAGGATTGATCTATTCAGCTTCAAAGAGCACAACCAAAGCCTGTTCCAGCTTTGTGTTTCACTCCATCGATGACTTGAGCACTCAGTTTAATAACAATGTGGTCACAAACATGACCACCATGAAATTTCATAATATGAAGTGCTTCACAAGTAAACTTCATTTTCATCACAAAAGGCCCTTTCCCAATAAACATTGGAACTTATCCCATGCATTATTGTAGCAAACCTGGGTCATAAAAAGGACAAGCTTTTACCAGATATACTTAGTTGATTACCAGAATAGATGAGTCATTTGGATTTTGCTGTGCATGTGGTTCCCTTGAGAAAAGTACCATTGAGCCACTCACAGATATAATGTGCATATCAACAAAAAATATATAATTTTGTTTTAAATGTCAAAGAAGTGTCACAACATTTTCAATTGCTGTGCATCAGATGGAACACATGCATAGGATGTTTTGGTCCATGATATTTGTAGTTACAAACATGAAAAATGCTCAAGCTTTAATAAGCTATTAGAAAATGAGTGAAAAGAAACTCAACTTGTAATTTCGAAGTGCCAACCCTCTGAATTCAACTTACGATTTTGAAGTGCCAACTCTCAGAATTCATGGTCATTTCCCCACCATTTGCATATATAGTATTGAAATCAGGTGCAATGAAACTTTTAGAATCACTGCCACAGTTATCTCTTGCCTATCCCTGTCCCACAAGGCTAGGTCTGAAGCTTCTACCATGATTTCTCCCTTAGCATACAACTGAGTGTGCTATATTTAACCCCATAGCTGTGAGTTTTATATTTTCTTTACATTACTTAGAAATAATATTCCTTTTATTCAATCCGTAAGCCTCACAACAATTTTGCTTTCATTTATACATATTATGCTTTGATAGTTAGTATTCCTTTATTTGTAAAATAAGAATCAACATTACCTAATGCACATGTGACATAAAAGGCATTTGTCACAAAGTGCTTCTTCAGGACACTGTATCCTGTCAAACCAACAAATTCCTGAGACCTGACAACATTCGAATGAAATGGAATAGTTTATTTATTCTAAACATGCTGCAGAATCCAAGATAATAGGTGAATTATCACATTATGAGCATTTTCTTGTCTGAAACTGGACAACAGGTAATCTGGCTCTTGATCCAAGCAATTTGACTTCCTATCTTGGTGCTACAGTAACATCAAGATTTTATTTCAGTAAACATGTGACCAACTAACATACTTACACTGTTGCACATAGAACCTAGAAGAGCAAACTCTGCTCTCTAGCAAGGTCCATAACTCCATATCCATCTTTAGTTAAAAATTCAATCCACCAACCCCTTGTTAACATAATTGTTTTCTTTTAGCACTCAATTAAATTAAGATAAGCATTACATTGACATGAAAGAACACAGGTTGTTACTTAATTGACATTAGCATAAATCAATATTGCATAAAACAAACTAACTCAACCAACAGGAGTAAACATTGACATGTTACCTTATTAGGAAGTGAATCTTGCTGTACATCTGTACCTCACCCTCTAGACAAGCCAAACTGCTGCCTTTGGAATACCCAACCATCCATAACTAGTTAGCAAACAGTAATCATGAAGCTGAAAATAGAATAGTGATTTAGTTGGCTAATCAATTATTAGACCACCAACGTGAACAAACTTAAAAAGAGTACGACATAAATGAATGAATTAAGTAATCAGTATGTGACACCTCAAATTAGTACTCGTATGCAGCCTACCTTTTATTAGTGTATCACATCCAAACTTTGTCTTTGGAAAAAAAATCATTAGTCCAGTATCTGGTGTAGCAACTCAAATATGGAATTTGCAATCTCCGTACACCTATGGTAACAAGGTTTCTGTTGGTTCAACCGCACAGTGCACACTCTGAGGGTCTACCACAGGTCCACAGATAATTCAAGCAAACGTTCATAAGCTCTAAGGCACAATCGATGAATTCCTAGAAACCGTATCTAAAATTTTATCACAGGAGGAAGTTGTAAGCAACGTCCAACATGTCAATACAGCAGCATCTCTGAGAAGCAGCGGCAGCATAAATGAGGTTATATACTTGTATGCTTTCCCAGAGAATAGGATCGATCAACCTGACATTTCATACTAATTAGCATGCAAAACCTCAAATTTTTATCCTTGTCAATTGCAGGAGGGCCTTTTTCTTCTTGTTTATTTTTGTCAATTGCAGGAGGACCATTTTCTCCTTGTTTAAACAAAAGATAAAACCAATGATTAGCTGGAAATAGCTCAATATGCCAAACTTGGGCATTGATGGAAAAGAAAACCAATAACGATATTTCTTTCTCTTTACTGTACTATGTACCACTGTACCAGTAATGGGATGTAGAGGATATTTCGGCAAATGCCATAGGAGGCTGGAAGCATTGAAGACAAGCAAGGTACTGCTATATTGCAGTGATATGTGTTAATACAGTAATACACACAAATTACACCCCTGCAACTCAACTTGTCAGGTACTCCATTTTAGATAAGACCAAAAGAAGAAATATTACGATCAGTTACCTGTCATGACATCTTCCTGTTTTCCATCCACAAATGAAAATTTCCTTCTTCATGACAGCATCACGTTGGATTAAGTAAAAGGAATATACATGAAGCTTCCAGCTATAATATAATTCAATGTCTACATTCATCACGTAACTCTACAAAGACAGGTTAATATGAATACGGCAATGTGAACATGATCTCTGAAGTACGCAACCTGTTAGCAGTCTTGCAGAAAAATATAAATTACATGAGGGAGGTAGAAGCTACCTTTCACAAGTCATTATTCTGTTTTCATCACTAGCAACAAATAATTGTTCCAGTTTGATATTATTGCATCTTCACTATGTTAGTTAAAATTTCTTTTCTTGTACTTAACCACCATTAACTTCCCATGATCAGGCAAAAGACAAGGTACAATAACCTCCAGCACCTAGAAGTTTCAAATAACTTGGTACAAAACTCATAATGCTGAATGAGCTTGAAATAATCTGAAGATTAGCATGCTTATTGCAACTTGTCATCAGACACCTTTTTGAAACCTATAAATGAAATGCTGAGAAAATTCATTCAACAACCGTTCTTATCCTATCAAGGTTTTTGCTATATTGAAGTTTGAACCAGCACCAAAAGCATTCCTATCATGCAAAGCAGTCAAACTAAAATGTAACATCTTGGCCCCCTTTTAGGTGTGCAATTTCAAAGAATTGTAAATTTTAGCTGCGGAAAGATTGAGGGCAGTAGAAAGCTTCCACGTACTTTCTTCCAGCAAGTGAAGTGCTTCACAACTCACAGGTAATGGGTGATTCGCTGAAGCCAATCTAACTAATGTCAACTGGTTGGTTTGCTAGATACAAACTTTCACTAACGACAATTGTGTTAGTACTGGCATCACTGTCATAGGATGTTGTTCAAAAGAATTGCTCAACCGGACTAACATTTGTGATTCATACATTTTCCTGAACTAAAATACTTGTGCAATTTAAGCGTCACTTAACTGTCCATTTGGAAAGCTGAATCCTACATTAATCTCATAGATCGAATTACTGCACAAATCTTTCCTTCACTGGTCTACGAATCTTTGTATGATGCAGCGAGTATCAAATTATCAGTCGTATCAAAGGCACTAAGTTTCCCCCTTCTTCAAGGAAAATGAAAGTTCTGCAAATCTGACCACTACGAACAATAGCAGCAGCAACAGCCACACACCTTCCGGCCGTTGCTCTCGACGGCGCGGCGGAGCCCGTGGTCGTGGCCTCCGCCACTGCGCGCAGGCCGCGGGTGCGCTCACCGGCGAGTTGCTCCGCCCGGCGGCCGCGTGAGCCCGACGAGACTCCACTGTGCAGTTTGGTCCAGATGGAGGTGTGCCGTGTGCGCGATTTGGTCCAACCGGACCAAGTTTGGGTGTGGACCATGTATGTTACTCCACGGTCCAACGGTCCAGAGGGTACAATTGGCACTTCTGTTCAATTCAATTTTTTAAAAATAAGGTTCCATTTTGAATGCAGAAATTATTTCAGATTCATAAAAAATAATTTTCTGTGAAATTCATGCATTTTGAACTAGCCAGGAATACTAAACAAATAGTTGAATGATAAGATAATACCATTACAATGCTAATGGTGACATCTGGGAGTGATATTTGGCGGATGATCACAGATTTATCAGTAATTTGTTGAAATACCTCTCACAAATAATAATAATAATAATAATAATAATAATCAGACTTCAATGGCGGTCCCAATTTTTCCTAGAATCACACATATACCACATGATGGATTACTGATGTGGCATTGCTCGAAATTAATATTATCATACTCAGCGAGGCGCTTGAACCCCTTCTTCGAGATAAAACACCGAGCACATTCCTTGCATGATTTCAGCTTGGATTTGATCAAGGCCAAGAACATACATAATGAACCAAAAAGCGACAAAAGCACGATGATATATTCTAGATTGGTGGCCATTAATCAGTAGTAGCATTCTGCAATTAAGAAAGCTCGTTGTGACACTTGACCCAGCACTAGTTAAATAGCCAATACTTTTCTGAAACAGTTAGCATCGTCTTATGGTGTCCCCCATATTCTACTTGCAAACAAGTCTATCATTGGAAGCAAAAGCAAATTGCAAGCCACTGGTGAGATGACAATAAGATTACAGCACAGGACAGCTCGAGAGAGAAAAATTAACCCACAAGAAACGAACCCTGAACTTGTGGAATTAAGCAAACCACAAACTTGAAGAGAAATTTTAACCCACAAGAAAACAATCAATTTCTTATCAATCAGGCTTCAACAACAATCACAATCCCCCTCAAGTCTTTTGAACTATCAATTCCTGAACCTACTTTTCATATAGCATTCCAAACCTTACCCTGCAAAACAATCCACTCCGCATATCGGAACCACCAACCAGTCCTCTCAAATCACCCAGGCATTTCTTGATCCCAGAACTATCAATTCTTGTCACAATAAATTCAAGAAACTTCTAGCACAACCAAAATCAGTATCTCTCAGTAAACCTAGGAACTATTCTTTTCAGCTTCTAAAAACAGCTTTTGACTTTTGCTATAGTACCTAACTTTTAAACAGAATATTTTTTTATGATGGGTCTGCAAGTTAATTTTAGTACATGTTAAAAGCTCAATATCTGTACTATCCAAAATTGCAATCGAGTATTTTTCTCTCCGTAATCTCTGTCACAAACAGCTAAAATTCAAAAATTTTAATTAAAAGATATAAGTCACAGTTATATCAACCAGACGCCCCTATATTGGATCAGTGGGGAGATACTCATCTCTACTCAAACTATCAGTGTCTCTCCCCAAGTAAAGAACACAGGAAAAGAAAGGCTCCAAATATGACAAAAATTATCAGTAGCAAGCGCCAACTATCACAGCAATTTGGATGGTCAGCATGAACAAGAGCCCTAGATTTAGGCAAGAAAATATTAAAGAACTGTTTTTAGGGAATAATTTGAGTTGCTGTGACCTGTGGGTGATGACCAAGAATATGATTTGAACTTTTGCTTTGGCCACAGCTGCATAAATTGTTGTCCTCCTATCCCTTTAGTCAAGATTGCATCCTACTGTCATCTATTACTCCCCTAAACCTGCAAAGAATGGTGTCCTCATGGCATTGAAGTACGCTTAGTCCGTGAATGGTCTGTTGTCATGTACGCATCCTAACAATGCCACGTCACGGTTCGGTGGCCGTGTTTTCTCTTGCGGTTCGGTGGCTAGTAGATGTAAGTGGTATAGTTGTAGAGTCGTGGTAACATTCTGAGCTTAGGGATTTGGGCCGGGGTGTTACAGGGTTACATGTTATGTTTGAGTTTGATATTCAGGGTTGATGCAAGTTCTTGCTTATTGTCCTTTTACAATCCAGGCACACAAAGCAATGGATGAACAAGTGAAGGTAGAGAGGCAAATAAATCTACTTCTGGTTGATGCCCTGCGTTGACCGAGAGGCTACAAGTGTTGGTCTCTTTTGAAAAACTTTACGGAAACCCAAAATTCATGATTTAGGGTACATAGCTGTTTCGATAAACAAATACATATGGTGTATGATCATTGCCTTTTCTGTTAGGCTTTCTATGCACCCGAAGATGTATATAATGGTATGGAAGTTTATCTAACTCGCTTCTATTTCTTATATTATTGGTTTATGTAAGGTGACATTGACATCCAGTGTGTATATGTGTTGTTTCCATTGTTTATCCTTCCATCTGCTGCATTCGAGCTTATATTGATAAGATCCCCAGATGATTGCCCAGAGCTGATGATGCAAAGACACTCATCTCGCCATGTAGCCAATCATCTATGCCTTACATGTTGCTCCTTGTACAATTACTGCAGTTGGTCAAGCAGCTTCATCGCTCAACACACGACCAAATATGGTGCGGGCGCGGTGCAGCGCATGTTCCTAACTAGTTGTCTTGATATTCACAAGACCGGGCGAATACGGATCAGAGATGTCAACGGTATATACCCACTGGGAATATCCACTCCATACCCACATCCGACGGATATAACTTTACCGATAGCACAAAGTGATAGACACGGATTTCTTTCCCCACGGATTCCACACAACTGATAGACACAAAGTGAATAAGGCATAAAGTGAAGATATCCACAAAGTGACATCACGGATTTCTTTATATATATTCCATATATATATATATATATATATATATATATATATATATATATATATATATATATATATATATATATATATATATATATATATATACGGGCCACAGGTATATGGGCCATGAGTGAGCTGAATTGATAAGGGTATGTATTATGTATATAGACCGTCGGGTATATTTTATCCACGGATAGTATACAGCCATACCCGCTCTACTCGATGGGTAGAGGTTTTTGTCCATTAGTATACCCGTGGGTGAAGATATCTTTTCATGCTCACCTCTTTATCGGTAAAACCTATCGGATACTCGGGTTTCGAGTACCCGTTGCCATCTCTAATACGGACACAAGATGGCAATGTGATATCATCCTCTGCTTTAACAATTATGTTGCCCTACTTGTTGTGCTTGTCATTGTTTGCACCTGTGAGCAATGTGCATCTTTTATTTTAAAATAAAAAGGTAATTAACACATATATGCAGATATTACCAACGTTTTTATACAGAAACTTGCTACTATGTTTTAAGGATTTTGCACCATTTTTTATTCCTTAGGTCATGTTTGCTTTCCGCTGAAATTTAAGAAACATTGGTTTGAAATTTGTGGGATAATTTCTATGCGTTAAATTAATGAGGTCGATCTTAAAATGGCGAACTCATGTGATGCATATTACCTATAAAGAATCATCTCACCCCCCTGCTTCTTTCATCAAATTAAACACTGCTCTGATCTTCTTGGTCACTCTCTTAGCTCACCCTTATTTCAAAACCAGGCCAATTAAATTACTTAGGAAAATCACTCGAGAATTTGCCTGATCCAAGGTATGGTTCTCCTAAAATAAATCGAAACACCAGTTTCTCAATCCCATACCCCAAACTATGATCTTGAGCATCTATGTTCAGCTCACACTGCTCCGATGCGAGGAAAGTAGCACAGACAAAACAAAAGAACCGCATGCATCTCAGATGATCATACGCACAGTTGGTTATGTATCAAGGATTTCAAAAAGACCAAGCCAAATTAACAACAAAAGTTACAAAACTAACAATAAATTAAGGAAATGAAATTATCCTTGTGTGAGCTAGGGTTCAAGATTACTGTTTGTTCCTAATTATTCTACGAGTTGGTTGGGATTAGAGGAGACCCAGCGCCGGTGCCCCGGCCTGACCGACTGCAGGACTGCTTCTCTCCCTCCCCCGGGTCAAAGGGGGCGGTGGGACCTTCCGACGTGGCCGTATCCGAGCGTATGGGCCCACCCGCACGTGTCCTGTTTGCTGAGTCATGCATGTGGTTAAGGGCAGCGAAGGTTAAGCGGAAGGGCGCTCGGCTTATCGGAATAGCGATGGTTTTTGGTTTTTGGTTGAAAAATCGGTTGGCTGAAAAATAGTTAGTAGATAGTAGTGAATAGTGAAAAAAGCTAGAAGCTTAGAAGCGAAAAGCGAAACGATCGCGTTCGGCGTTTGCTTTTCGTTTTTTTATTGTCTGAGTTTTTTGTTTTTGTTTTGTTTTTTATTTTTGATTTTTATGTTTTTTCGTATTCTTTTGTATTATCTGTGATAGATTAACATATTTTTTCTATTTTTATTTTTTAAAATTTAATTATGTCAAATAAATCATCTCAAGTACAGTAAAAAAATCAACCAACTACAGAAAAAAATCATAAACCATCGTTATTCCGAATACTACCTTCGATAGATGTGTTTAAGCCAGAGCAGAAAGAAATTTTCTTCAGTGATCACGCATTCACGCGTGCGTTGTTGTGTATGTTCTTCGTTACCGCGTCGGTGTTCAGTTATTCGGCACTACTTTCCTTTAATTTGCCTTGTATTTGTGTGCTGCGGCGTGCGATTGCTCATAGAAACATATATTCTTCCATCTGTTTGGATAGTTTGATGGTTTCTTACGTTTGACTTCAGAATTTTGCAAGGAATTGTAGGCGTATATACACATACATGTGCCTGGTATTAATTTGTTATTTTTATCAAGTGGCAATTTTACTATGAATCCATCTCTCTCTCTCTCTATCTATCTATCTCTCTCTCTCTCTCTCTCTCTCTCTCTCTCTCTCTCTCTCTAGCAGCGCGTGATCACCCTTGGCACTGTTGCGATGACGACCCGGGTTTGAAAGAAACAGCCAGCTGCGAACCGCGTGTGGAAGAAGACACGCTCAACATGCGACATCCTTGTTGCTCACGACCCCCGGTGGCACAAGCGTCACCAACACATTTCTGCTCCTTATATCTTTGCCCTCTAAAAAAACACACTCAAATAATTCAAAGCCGAGACATTTAGCTGCCGAGTGCGGTGTGTTCTTCCTCAGCTCCTCCCCTAGTCATAACTCATAAGCTAACATATATAGCTTTGTTGTCATATCATTTCGTTCTTGAATTCGTTAGCTAATTCGTCCATATATACTCCCCGTCTATCCTTCTTCCTCAAAGTGCAACAAAAAGAAACCTGAAGCTCTCCTTAATTTGTGTTGATTTGCAAGTTCTTGCAGCTTGCTAGGCACAGCTAGTTTTGCAGGCTAGGGTTAGGGGTTTTGTTGTCCTTTGTAAGGTGAATACATACATAGCTAGCTGTGATGTGCTAAGATCAACTGGTATGGAAGGATCAGGAGGAGGAGGATCGAGGAAGGAGGAGAGCTTGCCGCCGGGGTTCAGGTTCCACCCGACGGACGAGGAGCTCATCACCTACTACCTGCGGAAGAAGATCGCCGACGGCAGCTTCACGGCCAGGGCCATCGCTGAGGTTGACCTCAACAAGTGCGAGCCATGGGATCTCCCGGGTAATTATACGTACATGTAAATATATATATGTGTGTGCATCACTGAGTATATGCATATATGCATGGATGATCAATCTCATTAATTTCTGAAATTATTTTGAGCTATCTTTTGTTAGTACTTGATCTTGCTTATGTTTTCATCAGTTCCACTTTTAATTTCAACAACATGTGCAAAATTTCGTGTATCAGCATCATACATGGGAGAAACGTTATTGTTGACTAGCTATGTACATCTATAGGTGTGTAGATCGATGTGGGCATGGTTTTCAAGCAACTTACCTATCGGGGACTTGTCTAATTTTCTTACGTGCATGGTGCAAGTTTTTCAAAAAGTTACAAGCTGCATATACAAACTACTACGTGTTCATATATCCTACATAAATGGATTAATTTTAAGGTTTCTTAATTTGGTACGTATTCTTTTGTTGCCGGTTGCCGCTGAGTCCGTGCTTTGTAGCTAGCTAGCTAGGTATATGATGATCATCATGATATAATACCATGATAATACATATGACATATGGACTCTCCTCTCTTGTCTTCTGCATGGATGTGTGTCATCTTTTGCCTCTTCTTCCCTTCTATTTTTGCTCCCTCCAAGATCTATGTTGTTAGAAATATGCAAACTTCTATGTTGTTACATGGTCTTATGTGTGTCTATATGTGCAATTATCTCCATATTTATATCCATTTCTATCTGTCACAACTGTCTAATTAGATATTAATGGCCCCGCTTAATATAGTTTTTAGCTTCTGCTTTTTTTTTACTATTTATTAATTTTTTTTCTTTTTTTAGGTTTTTTGCTTTTTTTTCTATATTTCTTTGTATTGTCTATGATAGGCTAATATGTTTATTCTATTTTTAATTTTTTAAATTTAATTATACCAAATAAACCAACTCAATTATAGTAAAAAATAAACCAACTATAGTAAAAAAACAATAAGTCAATATCATTTTGAACACCCCCATTGTTAGTAGTGAAGAAGTGGATGGTCTATTTTCTTTAATTTGTTGTTGTGCATAGATGCAGTACTTACGAACTTCTTCTTGTTGTTAGATATGTACTTGTTGCCGATAGTCTCCATGAGAGATGTGAAAAACACCATCAAAATTGTACGACGAGATTTTAAACTTCCCTTGAAAAAAAGAGATTAAAATATAGACAGAGAATAGCCTATGTACCAAGTTTTTAATTCGTACTCTTTATAAAAGGTAGGCACGATAAAAGAAATGGCAAATAATTTCTTTAACATATGTACGCTATATTATGTGTCATACGTTTACTCTCTGCAGAAAAAGTTTTATAAACAAGTTCAATTTTTCAACAATATTTTGTACGCTGATTACGCTCTCGAAGCTACCTGCAAGTAGTGCAGTACATACCCTGATGAATACCTAATGAATCCAAAAGCATTTATTGGGACAATCAGCCGGTAAGCTGCCTTAGCCTCCTTGCTTGTAATAGAGTTGTGTAGCTTACCCTTAGCCTCCTTGCTTGTAATAGAGTTGTGTGCCACATTCAACGTTTTTGTGTTCTAGTTCTATGGAGAGAAATAGTACGTAACAAGTAGCTATGCAAAGCTGAGACCTGAAATCAACTAGCGTAATTAAGTTGTGCATATGCGGGTTTAAGACAAGAGTTTGCATATATAACAAGTGTAAAATCTTAACTGTATGTATTTAATCTATTAATTGAATTTCAGACAAGGCAAAAATGGGAGAAAAAGAGTGGTATTTCTTTAGCCTAACGGACCGAAAGTATCCGACGGGTGTGCGCACAAACCGTGCAACTAACGCTGGTTACTGGAAGACAACAGGAAAGGATAAGGAAATATTCACTGGGCAAACACTGGCGACACCAGAGCTAGTCGGAATGAAGAAAACTCTAGTTTTCTACAAGGGAAGGGCTCCAAGAGGTGAAAAAACAAATTGGGTCATGCATGAGTATCGGCTCCACTCTAAGTCAACCTCCAAATCAAACAAGGTATACATCTTTTACATTTTTCCAAAGTAAAAGCATGTTTCCCTATATTGCCCTAAGTGAATACACATGCCTTGATAATAATACAAACCTTCTGTGTATCATCATATGACAGGATAACTGGGTTGTCTACCGTATCTTTGCCAAGAGTGCCGGTGTCAAGAAATACCCCTCCAACAATGCCCATTCACGGTCCCACCACCCATACACACTAGACATGGTCCCACCCTTCCTCTCTACTCTGCTGCAACATGACCCATTTGCTCGTGGACACCCTTACATGACCCCTGCTGCTGATTTGACAGAACTCTCATGCTTTGCTAGGGGTACGCCAGGGTTGCACCCACACATCCAACCACACCCTGGGTGCATCAACCCTGCGGCACCATTTACATTTTCTGGACTTAACCTCAACCTTGGAGCCCCATTGCCGGCTATGCCGCAGCCACCACAACCTGTTCTCCATGCGATGTTGATGCCGATGAATCAAATGAGTGCTACTAGTCAGGTCATGACAACTGAGCAGATAGTCCCAGGGCTCCGCAACTGCGTTATCCCACCTGGAGGGGATGGAGGTTTTAGCACAGATGCTACTGCAGGTGGTGCCGGCATCAGGTACCAGAATTTGGATGTAGATCAGTTGGTGGAGAGGTACTGGCCGGGTAGTTAGTGAATGTAGGCGTGTGAAGTGCCTGGCAGCAATTGTTGGCCTACCTAGGAACAGGCAATTTGAGTGATCTGAATTTAGTCCTTTGTTGTATCATTAGCTAAAGTTCTCTCTTCCATGTCAGTTTTTCTTGTACCTTTTAGATTAGTTTGGGCTGTCTGCTTTGTAGAAATTAGAGGACTGTTTGCTTGACCTAATCGCATGGACGGATGTACCTTAAGGCTTAATGAGCTCACAAAGTGCTTTACAGTGACATTGTGAGGTGTACATCAAAATATCATGTAATCAGGTTAAACGTGCATGCCACGTTGCTACAATGACATTGTGAGTCGCATTTGACAGCACCATCCATCAGGCGAGTATCAAACGTGTTGACACTTGGAAGCTAGCTTACATGAACTTACCTGAATCAGTACGGAAGAAGAGATGGTATAGCACATACATCATACATAGTACAGCGACGCTGAATACCTTTTAAGTTTCAGTAACAATCATACGGTTAGGAAGCTGTGAGCATGAATTACACAAAGTTCAAACACATGAACAAGACTACAATAAATGACCAATAAAATGAATACCCACGGACTTAACCTCGTGATCCCTACACAACAACGTGCTGATACAAAACAGCCACTACAATACATGGGGCAAAAAAAAACAGTTTTTGTGCGGTGTAACTCGCAAATAATACACAAGGTTTAGCTATGACATCCAACAGACTGGTCAGTGAAAGCTACATAATCGTACTTCAAGATCTGCACAGTACAAAATCAAAATATGATGGCAACCGCAGATGCCGTAGAATAACAGTTCATTCAAACGCCCGTGTTTACTGACTTGGTAAACCACATATACAGCCAGCTCTTGCTTCGAAGTCGTACAATTCAACATTCATATTATTCAAGGCTCAAGCAAAGGCCTTTTTTTGCAGTATGAACTAAAAACCTAAAACTTCCATGATTTTAGGGAAAACAAGCAAATTGTTCGATTGACTAAAAAAAATTATGCGCACAAAGAGAAAGTCTATGGGTGGGTTCGGCGGGACTCAAAGTCAGCTTTGATTTGTACGTGCTATAATAACTAGCTTTAAAATGGTGTATTTTTTTAATACGAGGTCAACAAAAAAGTTATAGTAAAAAGTATATTGAGTTTAGTTGTACCAGCTAAAATCGTATGCGATTATTTTTCTCTACGTACTGCCTCTCACGAACAGCCAGAATTCAAAATTTTAAGTCATAAATCACTAGCTACAATCTAAAAGAATCCACCTATATATATAGCATGGGCCATAGATCTGATTTTACTGCTAACATAGGAACAAAGTGGTACACTACAGTCTAAAAGAATCCACCTATATATATAGCATGGGCCATAGATCTGATTTTACTGCTAACATAAGAACAAAGTGGTACACTAACTTCAATTACAGTGTGGCAGACCAGAGACAAATTAAACACAAAGGTATGGTCTATTTGTCAACATGCCGGCACGTGTCGCCGATGTCCATGGTTGGCGTTACGATTGCGTGGGGATTTCTTCTGCTTCTTGGAGCTACATAAAAATGAAAATATTGAAATCAAACAACAAATACAGTCAATTCACCTAAGGCCATATCAATCAACCATTAGCTGAAAAGTGAAAAAAGAAGCACTAACCAGAAGGCTTCCACTAGGAGTATGTATAAAACATAAACAGGCATAACCAGCAAAGCAGAAGCCTATCAAGAGAGATAAGATATGAAGACATTTCATACTTTAAACCAGTAGAAGCTTAATTGGCCATTCAATTAGTGCTTACCAGAAACCACACCAACTCTTCAGTCGCAAGTTGTTTTGCTAATTCATGTTGGTGCGTGTAATCCAATATAGTTGCCTGAGCCTGAAAAAGAAAGTCGTTGAGATTCTCTGATCTGTGCTGTGAATCTTGAGAAATAAATGTAAAATAGTTTATGATAATTAGGAAGGCTAATTAAATGTAATGCTGTTTCATCCAGCCTCCTGAACGATAAATGGGTGTAATTTAGCAATAGTTTAAGATATATACTAGTACATAAGAAAAAGGGAATAAGGTCTGCGGATCAAAACAGTATTTGATCCAACCAATTACCTAAGATGCAGAAAGAAACACTACTTGAAATTTTACACTGTAACAACTAACCACTAGACACAGTGTGTGGATCACTTATGGTATTGCATCTCCAAAAACTTATGGTAGGTCCATACAGTACTACAGAGAAGATCATCGCGAACGGTTTGTAACGCTCATCGGAGACGGTTTCTAAATCATCTTATTTCTTCCATCTGTGATAACAGGTGGTTATCACAGATGACTCCCAAACCGTCTGTAATAAGTTACAACATAGATAGTTTTTAAAAATAACCATCTATGATGTGCACGTATTAGACGATTTTTAAAAATAATTGTCTATGATATCGACATATCATAGATGACTAACAAAAAATTGTCTATGGTATTACCACTACTAGAAAACGGATCATCCCTTACGGGCTTTAATTTTCCTGACGGGCCCGCATAGACCGTGAGGGATATTTTCATTTTCCTGACGGGCCCGCATAGACCGTGAGGGATATCAATTTTCCTGTCGGGTCCACTTATCACCGTGAGGATAATTCATTTTCCTGTCGGGCCCACTTATCACCGTGAGGATAATTGGAAACCCTAACACCCCCACCTTTTCCCAATTTCGCAGCCGCCGCGCGCTCCCATCCCCTCCCTCCCACCCACGTACGCACGCATGCGCCGCCTCCTCTCCCTCCCTCCCTCCCTCCCCCTCCCCCCACGCCCCCCGCCGCCTCCCCTCGCTCTCCCCTCGCTCGTCCCCGTCGCCTCGCTCTCCCCGCCGCCGCCTCCTCGCTCTCCCCTCGCTCTCCCGCCAACTCGCTATCCCCACCTCCCCTCACTCGCCCCGCCTCCTCGCCTCCCTTCCTCTCGGATCGGCGGTGGGTTGGGCTCGCCGCCCACCGCCTCCTCCTCCCCTCCCACCCCGCCGCCCCGCCTCCCCTCGCTCTCCCGCCTCGGGTGGGGCAGTCGCCACCGCCCGATCTGTGAGATCCGCCGCCGCTAGGGGTAGAGGACCGACCATGGAGGCCATGGAGGAGCTGCGGCGCTCTCGAGTCCATGCGCCATGCGGCATTGCTCCTCGCCGACAACGACCCTCCTCCTCCTCCGCAGATTTCCCGCGCGCGCGCCGCGGCGGCGGGCGTCAAGCACGCCTCGTGGCGCGCTCGACGCCATCCCGACGGCGTGCTCGTCCGGATCTCGCACTGCTCGCCCCACGACGCCGCGCGCGCTCTGCGCCGTCTGCGCGCTGGCGCCTCCTCGCCTCAGACAACGGCCTCTGGGCCTTCTTCCTCGCCTCGGCCCCAACCTCGGGACCTCGTCGTCTTCGCGAGACCCACCTCGCCGCCCCGCCCCGCCTCGCACCCCAGGTCCGTAACGCCTCCTCCCCCATTTCACAGCGCAGTTCAGAAAGTCAGAACAACACCAATTCAGCACTAGGATTAGTGAAACCTTGATACTTCGCACTAGAATTGTTTCCATCTGATTGTAGATATGTTTCTCACCTGCTGTTGCTTTACAGCATGGATTGGCAAGACAGCAAGACTAATTATGTAGCTTTGCGCCTTTGACACTTTATCTTATATGCAGCGTTGTTTAGATAATACTATCTTGTTTGTTTCAGTTTAATGACTTTTGTTACCATGAATCACTCGTCTCTGGTATATTCAAGGTTTGTTTTTATTTGCAGACAACTTTACTAAATCACATCTTGACTGCTCACCATGGAAAACAGATTGTTGTCAGTGAGAATGAGGTATGCCTGATTGCCTGTATGAGTAAATTTTCGCTGTATGTCTATTCTTTAAGTGCCTGAGCAACACTTAGTTTTCTACTCTTGGATGTAACCACTCATACCCTTTGATGTCATTGTTTCCATTGCAGTATGGAGAAGTTGATATCAATGGTTCATTAGTTCTTTGCACAAAGCTGCCGAGCGAGGACATAATGATGCTAAATAATGGTTGCCTTTCTTGCCTGTGTGTGGTGATTTAGTCCGTATGATTGGTGAATTGGTTGACAAGAAGGGGAAGTTTGATCATGTTGTTATTGAAACCACAGGTAAGGAACTTGGTAAGGATTGCCACCATAACCAAGAAAATCTGTGAGATGTAATTCTTTGATTGCTTTACCATGTTAAGTCCTCTCACTCTCTTTTGCCTTTTTTTGAGTTTAGCGAATCCGGCACCCATAATACTGAGACATTCTATGCTTGATGAATGCTTGTCTTGTGTGATGCTTATGTAATAGGATAAATCCATACGGCCTTTTTTGAGTCTATGCTTGGCGAATCCAAACATGGCCTTTTTTTCAGTTTACCATGTTAATGTTCTAAACTTGTCTTAATTTTGCTTCTGATGCTTATGTAATATGATAAATGCTTGATGAATGTTGATATATATATCTTGTGTGATCGATGAATGATGGTCTGGTTTGTGCAATGTTAGAGCTATTATTTGATATGCAGGTTTGCATATTGTCCTTTGTTTAAGTCAATATGCAATGTTGATATGCAATGTTAGAGCTATTATCAATGTGCAATGTTGATATGAACAAATCTGTTATAATTTGTTAGTAGTTTGTCCCAATTTTCCTCACGGTTAGTACCGTTAGGTTAAATCAATTTTTCTCACGGTCGGTTAGTACCGTCAGGTTAAATCAATTTTCCTCACGGTCGGTTAGTACCGTCAGGTTAAATCAATTTTCCTCACGGTCGGTTAACCGACCGTCAGGTTAAATTTCCCTGACGGGTAATACCGTCAGGTTAATATTCCCTGACGGGTAACCGTCAGCCAAATTTAATTTTCCTTACCATCCATACTGAGGATTTGTTGAGGAACCCGTCAGGGAATATTAACCTGATGGTTTTTTGTATTTTCCTGACGGTTTTGAACCGTGAGGGATGATCTGTTTTGTAGTAGTGTACTAATCACCATATTAGTTTTTTATATCTTCCCCATACACTGGAAGTAGTATATATTTTATGGTAATACTAACATATGTAATCTTGCACACCCCATAATTTAAATGAGTTAGAGGCAAAGTCAGATCTTATATCACACTTGAGCTTCAAAAGGTATAAAGAGTATGCAGCATCGTCGTGTTGATGAGGGCGAGATTGAGCAAGGGATCAGCCAGCTCACCCACATGCCTGCACCCACAGATATGTAGCAACCCTAGAAGTATCTACGCCATAGTCTGCGGGCATTAGTAGCCATACGCCCAAGCAGCACACAGCAAAAGCGCTAAAGAGTCGCATATGAGCCAGATGTTGTTCACTAGGTCTTCAGCCCGTGTGACCTTGGGGGAACTTCGATTGCCAGGTCTGTCAGCATGCTCTCCAAGGCCTCCATGGACTCCTAGGCCAAAATGGCACAGTGGTAGCGGAGGTGGCGACCCTTATCCAGCTCGAGAATGGCAATGTGCTAGAGGAAGTTCTCCCACTCCTCCACCACACGGGTGTTGTCCTGCAATGCGTTGGCCTTTGCGCTAGCTGTGGCCTTCGTGCCCTTCATGTTGAGGAAATGGATATGCTCCGCATGCTCTGCAACCAGAGCCGAGGAGTCTTCCTTGGCCTTGTGGGCAGCATTGATCTCCACCTGGGCATCCTCCTCAGCCTTGTGGGCCGCAACAGCCTGTGCTTGGGTAGCACTCAATTGCTCTTGTAGGCTCCTAGACTCCTAATGTGTTGCCGCCTATAGCGCTCGTGCTAAAGCCACCGTATGGGCAATAGCAGACGGAATGAGCACATCATAAGAAAAAATGATTATTACAAAAGCCAGAGATAAGGCCCAACATACCCTCACCTCGCTAGCTTCAAGGACCTCGAAGAGGAGCTCCGTACTGCACGAATGAAGGACCCTCCGATCAAGGGTGGCGTTGGCACAATCTGCCATGGCGTATTTCACAAAAAAAAACATAAACCACTTGTGGAGCATTTCCAACTATAAGCTTTGATTAAAAAGACTTTTAAATATAGATTTTAACAAATTAAGCTTTCATTTTTCAAACATAAATTCATTTTCAAAGGAAACTTCAAGATTGCAAAAAATGAGTATCTGAGGGTATCTTAAGTATCTAATTTCATATATGAGTTGTAAATACCCTTGTGAGTCAATATACATGAATAGTTTTAGCTCAAATGGCAAAACTCACTTAAATGCCACATTGTGACCACTTAGGTCAACTCAAGATTTTAGATGAATTTCAAATTCAAATAACTTTTGATTAGTTGGTCTTTTGGAAAACTTTTGAATACCAATAATGTTTGAAATAGCCAACTCTAGGTTTTTGGTATTGAACATTTTTTCAAATTTCTTTTAAAATTAATTTGGCCAATTTTTTTAGTTTAAAATCAAAATAAGATACTAGATAGATAGTTTTGGATTAGAAACTCAATTTTGCTTAAAATAAGTTTTTCTAAAGCCAAAACCTTTGAAATACATTTATATATATTTTCAACTAGTTTTCAAAGATACACTAATAATTTTAAGATTTTGACCTTTGGGCTAAATGGTTTAATTTTGAAAATCAATACTAACACTTAATCAATTTAGGCACACTTAGAGATGTGATATTAATGAATATGATTTAGCACTCCCCCTTAATGTGCCATTTACATTTTGCTCGTAATTTCAATAATGAACTTTTAGAACAAGAGCAAGGACACAATTTTAAAAGATTTTTATGTAATGTAACCTACACAAGGTAATGGCTAAATACATCAAATGTAAATACTTGTTTTTAAGATGGCATTGGTTCAAGATGAGAAATATTGATCATTCTCAAACTTGGCTCATATTTTGCATATAGTGGAATTTATCTCTTCACAAATAAGCCAAGCCCCAATGCCTCTCCAACTACCTATTAAGTTTTTCTGCGTATTTTGGTACTCAAAACTTGGTTGGGTCTATAAAAATTAGTCACAATATATTTTGACACCCAAATGGTCCTAATATTAAAATTTTGTGAACTAACATTTCTAGCAAACACATTACCATATCTATAGCAAATAATGTTCATTGACAAGAGATGGCTTATGAATGATACCTTTGGGACAATTCTTACTAAAATGTCCTTTCTCCTGACAATTGTAGCAAGTTTGGCAATTGCTACCCCTTTTTATCTTCTTGTCTTGCTTATTGTCGGTTTGCCTCTTCGTTGATGAATTTTGCTTATCATCCACCTTGTTGGGGCACACTAAGGTAAAGTGGCCCTTTTTATTGCAGTCAAAGCATTTGACTTTGTTGAATTATTTTTTAAGTTTCTTTGGGATGCTCTTCACCTTTTTCTTGGAGATGAAATCAATACCTCTCTTGTCACTTGACTTTTTTAACTTCCTAATATTTTGTCAAGAGAGACATTTCCTTTATAGCACTTCTCCAAATCATTGCTCAACTTAATAACTTAGACCTTGAGCTCGTTATTCTCCTCAACAATATTAGTATTACAATGCATAGAGAAAGTAGAAGCATTTTTATTTGAGTAACAAGACATATCAATTAAATCCTTACAAGATGTGGATATGCTAACCTTTAATGAAATGCAAGGATTGGGAGCTATACATGGTATATCATCTAGTAAATTGCAAGCAATGGCTATATCCACATTAGACTTAGAGTACTCCTTGATAATGAGAATTTTATGTTCTCTCTTTAGATTATTATAATCATTTTGAAGAAAGACATGCTCATTCTCTAAAATCTTATGCTTAGCATTTTTCTTTCCAAGAAATTCATTAAGTTCCTCTAACATATCCATCAACTCATCATAAAAAGATGAATCATTGTTATCATCATTATTTACTTTCTTATTACCTTTTGCCATGAAGTATTGAGTTGATGTAGATTGAATTGTGTATTCTTCATCGTCGAAGCTAGAGGTTGAGCATTCTTCTCCTGACATCTACTCTTGTATGCAATCCTCATCGGTTGATATAGAAATTTCATATTTATCTTGAATTTTGATCCACATATCATGAGCACTCTCAAGATTGTATATTGTGTTGAATACCTCTACACTCAAATCACTAAATAAAGCGTTAGTTGCTTGAGCGTCGAGATGTAAGCATTTCTCTTTCTCAATTGTTGGAGCAAGAGAATCCATTGGAGGAGAAAAGCTCACATCTACAATCTGCTATATTTTCTAACCATAATAGCTGGAGAAGTGTATGGGCAAACACCGGTTCTGATTTCCTCTTACTCCAAGAATTGTTGAATTGTCTCTTCCATAGCATCCTTATAATGATGTGGGATTTTGTATGATCTAATATTAGGTGGCTCTACATTAGCCTTAAGAGTAATAGCATGGTCACAAATCCCTCTTTGGTGGTAACCCTTGTGATTCTCTGAATACTTCAGCATATTGTTGCAAGACTTCCTCAATTTCAACAGGTAGATTGAGGTCTTCTTTGCATTCAAACTCCTGAATCAAATTCACCTGAATTATGCACCCTCTCACACTTTTTGTATCATTTTTTCCAATTTAGCAACATTGACTACACAATATTTATTTGGTGCAGTATAATCTCTAAACATCACTGTCCTCCCATTCTTATTAATGGATAAGGTTCTCTTCTTCAGATCTAAGAGAATGGGACTATGTTCATAAATCCAATATGCTCCCAATATAGATCATAGCTACTCAGAAAGAATTTCTGAATTGACAATATTGCACTTTGTAAGACAAGTTCTCAGTTAAAGCTTCAGTGTGTAGTTCACCACCACCAGCCACAACTACTTTCTTAATAGGTATATACTTTAACTTGCAGTTACTCTTGATAGCAAACTCATAATCCATGGATGAATTAGTATTCCCACTATCAACCAAGGCTACTGTGTTTCTTCCCCCAATAACAATTATAAGTAAAAATGTGGCAGGTCCGGTAGTATCCTTATCTGCATGGCTAGAGATTTGCATAAGATGTTCATCTTTATCAGTATTATCAGCATGTGTAGGGCTACCAGGAGAAGTAACATACCCTAATTCACCTGGGGCTTTAAGTTTCTCTGTCAATTTAGCATCCTCTTCCCCTTACATTAGAATAATGTGAAGGGCCATTTTCACTTTACACGTTATGGCCAGGAACCCATGGTTCTTTACAGTGCCAACAAGTTTTCTTGTTCCCTTCTGTCAGGTTTTTCTTGACCTAATACCCATTTTTAGTGTTAGGTCTTTTCTGTAATATACTTCTACTAGCATTAAGAGTTGGTCTTGCTTTACTAGGATCTCCTAAATGGCCTGATTTCCTTGCTATAGCAGACTTCTCTTCCCATTTAGCATAACAATAAGCTTCCAACAGCCCCTTTGGTTGGTGGCTGCACATAGCATGTTTGATCTCACTTTTGAGTCCTCCAATAAAACAACTTAATAGATATGATTTCTGAAGGTATGAATGATCCATTCTTACTAGTCCCACACATTTCTCAGAGTAATCAATGTACTTGCTAATAGTGCCAAGGTGTTTGATAGTATGTAACTTCTCTATAGCTTCATGGGCGCTAGCTTCAGAGAACCTGTCACTGATTAGAGCACACATCTGTTGCCAGTTTAGTATTTGCCAGGGAATACCAATTCCTTTAAACCAAGTGCTTGCCCTGCTATAGAAATGGCTAATAGCAATGTTAACCCATTTTTCTCTTGGGGTGCTAGCCATCTCAACAAATTTCTGACGCTGTTCTATCCATACTAGAGGTTCATCACCAGTAAATAAAGGTAACTCTAACTTAGGACCTTTAATCACAGCTTCAGCATATAAATGAGTTCCACTATTAAAGTTCCACTGCTGATTTCCTGTTGAGTTAGTCCACTGTACTCCAGGAAAATGAGGTATATAAGCAAGTCCTCCATAAATTTTGTAATTACCTTGGTTCAGGTTTGAATTTAGAGTGGGGTGCATATACATGTATGCAGGAGGCACTTGGCCAGCACAATTCCAGTCGTGTAAACTAGGTGGTGGTACTCCATAACCTTGACTGAAAGTACTAACTCCAATAGAATTATGATTTGGAACATATGGTTGAGGACCAACATCATTAACACCATAGTTTGTTCCAACACCAACTTGTGAATTTACTCTAATTGCAGGGGTATACACAAGACCAAGGCTAGGTACTGCAATGTTAGGTTCAATAAAGAGTTGAGCAGGCACTCTTGATCCGCTCATCTACTCCTGACCCAAGGCTTTACTCGGAATAACAGTAGCAAGGTTGGTACCGGGAATTGCCTGAGAGGTGGTATTGGTAGGCGGGTGGTCAGACTGGGGAGCTAATGAGGGCACAATCTCTACCTCTGATGAAACCACTAACACTCCACCATTCTCAGATGTCACTACCTCAGGGCTTGAGACTACAGGCTGTGAGAACTTTGCCTTGAGTAATGCTTTTAATTTCAGCAACGTCCGTCCTCAGGACTTCAAACTCTTCCTGAATCTCGATGATTTTGCCTCGATTCTCCATTTCTAACTCCTCTTCTTCGATTGATCCTTGAAAATGAGTTTTCGCCACCATAACACAGATTCGCAAGATCGGTTTGAGGGATTTTACAAGCAACACGTTGCCAAACTCTCCCCTCTTCCTCTTGTGCAGATTTCACCGCCAACCACCTGATGCCCATGGATTTGGTGATTTTACAGGAATTCCTTACAAACCCACACTCGTTGATATCGGTATTCACCACCAAGCGTTTGATATGACCAAGCTAAGGAATTTTACGATGGCAAATCTTTTGATTGTCACCAAACCTCATTGGAACAGATCTCCACTCTGAGAACCGTAAGTGCTCTGATACCTTTGTCAACCCCTAGGCTAAGCGGATCTGACTAGAACAAAATAGAGCCTCAAAATCACAAATAAATTCAGAGTTTTCATCCGATTTTGATAGATGAAGAAAGTGGGGAGAGCAAGCTAGGGTTCTGCACTAAGTACAACTAAGAGAAACTAATTTGCTTTCTTCTTTCTTACTTCATTCATACGAAAGGAGGGGTTATATATAGTCCCCAAGTTCAGAATTACAAGAGTGAATAGTTTCACTGATAAACAAAAATAACAATGCCTGAAGCGCAACAGGACAAAATAGTGATTACTAACAACCACTACAGCCGTCGGATCTTCATTATATTACTTTCTTACAATTTTCACCTTTGCTTTTGATTTTAATTGAAACCGCTGAAGAGTTTTCCCCAACACCGACTTTCTTTTTCTTCAGTTTTCTTCGGAGTATCCATTTCACTCAAGCAAGGACCTGACAACTCTACACCCGCACTGCCCCTCACGGCACCCGTGTGCGGGAGCTGCGCCGACTTCAGCAAAGTAGTGGACGTGGCACCAAAAGTAGCTTGTGTTGCTACAAGCTCTTCTGAAAACTAGATCTTTTGGCCACAGGTACACAACAAGGTGAGAATTAGGCGAAAGAACCAATGGACAAGCAGGATCATGACTCGTTTCGACCTGTCTCAAGCCAAAGGTGAATATCGTCTGTCAACAAAAGCATGGAATCAGGCATTCCAAATTAGCGAGGAGCAACAGAAGCATCGATCCAGTCATCGGCCAAAAAAAAAAGCGTCTCCTCCTATCTAACCATTCGGCACAGGAGGAACTGGGATTCGAAAACTGAAGAAGGATCAGAAACCCCGCCCACACAAGAACCTTATTCTCCCCCCGCGATGCCTCGTATCGTTCAACAACCCATTCGCTAAGCGCGGCGAAGCTTGTCCTTGTCAGCCAAAAGGATGTCCTTCCATGCCTCGTAGAACATCCAGGTGATGCCGGAATTCGGCATCACCTTCAGGCAACTCGCGCCCCATCCGCGGTAAAGCCCCCGGAGGCCCTCCTCCTGGATCACTTCTGACAAGGCAGCGATCATGTGGGGCGGGCACTTCCCTTGCAGGGCACCGACCATGAGCCGCTTCCTTGCCACCTCCAGCGGGAAGCTGATAGTACTTGCGGTGAGACCTACAGAATGATCCAACGGCAAAATGTGAACAACGCTAGCTGTGTACTCAAACTCCAAGTTATTATCAAGCAACAATTGGAATGCCCCCAATTTTGCATATTCGTCACAGATTTTAAGATATGATGTTCAACCGGTAACTGAAGGTGGTGAAATGAAGCTAGATGTAGGCGATTTTGAATCCTTTACCTGACAGAGCTCCAATAACTAGTAGCTCAGGACGGCTCAAAGATGTCTTCTTATGTAGGCGGCAGTAAGAAGTCTTGAGCGTTTCGTACATAAAATAGTAGCATGTGCTATAAGGAAGCATGCCAATTAGTGTCGGACAGAGGCCTGAATAGACACCACCAATACCATCAGTTCGGTATATCTTGCTGAAGGCAACGCAAATGCTAGGATAAGCCTCTCGATTGATAGTCAATCGATCCTGTCAGAGAACATAAAGAATATGACACAGAAGTAGTATGATTTCAACAACTGAACATATGGATAGATAAATAGTTTTGACTGCCAACAAGGAATCAGATCAGCAATTACCTTAATAACTTCAAGAGGATGGCACATCAATGTGCCAGCTATTCCAGCAGCTGCACCAGCAATAGCAACCGGAGATAAGAACTGGACTGGTAGCTCAATTTTCATATTACCAAGTTGTATCTTCGGGCATCCATCCTCTTTCCATTTCTCTTGTGCTGCTGTCATGCTCCTTTTGACATACTCGAATGTTCCAAGCTCGATTGCTTGAGTTGGAATAATGCGGATCATGTTGATTGTGTTACCTGCCCAAAGTCCTTGCCACCCATTTTGTTCCATGATCTCCACAAAACTACCACCAATATGCCTAGATCCTACTCCCACAACCATTCTTGTCCTGCAGTTAATTACATACCAGTATACCACGATATCATGTGGCCATTCCTTTGTTTTAATCTAGAGACACATTATAAAACTTAATTGTAAGATAAAGGAAACAAATTACTTTTCAACATTGAATGAATTACTACATGCCTCAACAGCACAGTTGAAATACATTTCCATAAATTTAAAATGATGTATGGATTCAAGCCTATAGTCTCCATTGGTCTCAGAAAGGCATAAGATCCTATAAAAAAATACTAGCTCTCTAGCATTGATATTAATTTTTCAATGCAGTAAACTAATTAATATGTTTATACATGAGAATGTGATTATTATATTTTGGCAAGTTGAAGTTTCCATTTTTAGTATCAAATGGTGAAAAGTTGGTTAAACGTTGGAATAATAAAGTAAGAAATTGCATGGAGAAACAAAAGTTATTTTCCAAACAGATGCCTTAAAGGGCCAATTCAACAGGCCTAGTAGTTTTATAGCATATCACTAAGATGGTGTTTTGGATAAACTTGTTTGCGAAGGTTGTTACATGTCATCTCTTTGGGTTTTGTTATTCATAATTCAGTTTCCCGATAAATTTCTGAAACTAGGTTATTGAAGCAATTGTATTTTAACCACGCTCAAATGCTTTAACGAAAACTTAAAAACAAAAGAGAAAGCACATTATCGTCCTAAAGATATATCATGCTAAGGCTAGTTAGTTAGGGCATTGACTTTTGACAGCACACATCTGATCTCTGAAATGCATGCATCAGCCCCAGATCAGTAAGCAAAGAAAACCAAGCTTACAGTGTGAAGGTTGAGCATGTTAGTTGAAATATTTACTCTGGACTTCATGATGAGTGAATAAATGAAACTGCCCGAGTAAAGTGACAAGATAAATATAGAGATCAAAGTCAGTGAATACCTGATAGTCTCAAGGGGGGCAAGAACAGCTTTAGCCATAGCACCAGCAAACGCCCCACTGGCAAATTCTCTAACCACCCTACTCCCTAAAAATGTCTGCAGTGGATTGGAAAAATGGAAAGCCTCAAAACAATCACTCACAAATCCATTACCAGCTTCATAAAATTTAAAATTCATAAGGCATTTGAGAAAATAAATGAAAACACTTTTTTTTCAGGGGAAAGCCTTCCTTAAAGTGCTTTGACGTAGTATGGTTGCAGATGTAGAGTAGATGTTATCGTAAGATTCTACATTTAACATTGTATATCTGAGAATTCTTTTGTTTTGAGAAAGTGTAGCGACAACATTATCTAAGCCATCAAAGCCATAGTATTCATTTATGGAATTGTTAAATCCTGCATATCTATGCAATAAGGACAGACTATGAGCTATAACTTGTGTTTTATTATAGCTAAGCATGTTCAAATAAGAATGTTTACTTTCTTGGCAGGAGGTTAAGAGTTTGCAGAGCTGTCAACAATATAATACTCAAACAAGAGCAACAACATACCAAATTCAATTTTGAATATCTTTTATCGCACATGGCACAATCCAATTTGGTAGTTGGAATAAGGAAGTAAATGCAAAAATCACATGTGCAGACGCCTTCCAGATACGTGGGCGAAGGCCACAAAAAACTTAAAAGTACAAAGGGCAAATGTTGTTCCTCTGTGAAAGGAACACTTTTGTCCAAACCTGTCATGGAGAGCATCCCTAACACAAACAAAATTCCTTTCCTAAGTTAGCTAAGCATATAAAACTAGTTGACTTAATCAAATATTAAAATAAAACTAAAGTTCTAAGTGATAGTGACTAATGAAGCTTGTTTACTCCATTTAACTTTTTGAAGCTTGTTCATTTTATCCTCTTCCAGGTTCTCATTCTCCACAAACTAACATGGATGCAAAGGGTGTATAAAAGGGTAAAATTTTCTCGGCTGTTGCATTTTGAATATTATTTCCACTTCTAGCCTACGTCAGACCTATACATCACTATGGAAAGTCCGATCTGATTTTTCCCAAACCAAATAGTACCAACATAAGGTAAGAAAATACTTGGGCATACTACAGGGCGCGTGCACATTGATTGTATATCTGTATCTCACATATCAACAGAAAAATATACAAATAGGGCTCACAGATGAAGAAAAAATGAGCTAGAAACAAATGCTATTTGTAATGTAACTACAGCTGAATGTAAGCATAAAGGGGGGAAAACACTTCTCAATAGGAGCCAGCTTGCAGTTGACAAGATTAACACTACACATGTTTCCTGGGTGCGACAGTAAATTAAGCAACGAAACAACTCTGCAACGAGGCAGCAACTAAACTGAACAACGAAGCAGCTTCACAGCAGGAAGCTACTTGCGGCATGACGGCAAAAATCGCACAAATCAAATACACTTCATATGATCTGCAGCAAACAGCTAGCCAGAATGACGAAACGTAAAAATTCCAACTAATTTCGAATCATTGCATCAACAATTCTAAACCGAAGCAAACGAACTCATCCAGTGAGGGGAAAGCACCATTCGCCCGTTTAATCAGATTATAACATTAGCAAATCAAAACTGCCAAGATTTCCCACCTTCACCGCTCCAGTAACCAAGAAACCGACTAAACTCAGATGGTGGGGGAGTTCCTTACCCTCACGGCCCCTCCGACGTCCGGCAGCCCGACGCCGATGACCTCGTGGACCTTGGCGCCGTCGAGGTCGTCGTCCTTGGGAAGCGCCATGACGAGCAGCTCCTTGTAGCCGCCTCCGCCGCTCCCGCCGACCCGGGCCCCGGCGAAACCCACGCTGGCGAGCGATAGTTTCCCGCCGCCGCCGCTCGGCGCGTCCTCAAAGCCCATGGTGGCGCGTGACCGCTTCCCTCGCGGTCCTGCTTTTCGATTTGGAAGGGTGGATGTATTAATAGGAAGCAATCCAAGGGGCGAGTGCAAAAGCTGTCGTAGCTCCTCTGCGCGTCTTGCGGTCCCGGAGTGCGGGGTGATATTTGAAATACTGATGAACAGAGGGGTTGTAATGTAAATGATGTAGCGGTACAGGACTACGAGTTCGACGAAAAGCCATATTTAGCACTGTTTCTCGGTGTAATTATACTTATAGTCATATACCAAACGTATTGATAAAAATTATGTTTTTGCCGTTCGATTGACGGGCGACAGTATCTGTCCTTTTTAATTTTATGTAAAATTTGTATGAATTTTTCAATATAGCAAATAGGCTCAAAAAATTACAAAAATTTATGTGCACTCTCCAAACACAATATAGTTGATCTTGTAATTTTTTGGTAATTTTATCTACTGTTACTGTTGCTAAAAAATTCATATAATTTTAATATTCGTAGGAGTTGTTACATATAGCAAAGAAGCTCCAAAAAATACAAAATTTTATATGAAATTCCCGACACACTCGTAGTAATTGTATAAATTTTTAGAAATTTTATGTACTTCAAATTTATCACATTAATTTATGTTAATTTAATCCTGAAATTAGCGATACGCGATTGCATCTTTTGCATACCTCTATTTTTATTTTAGAATTTCATATATTATGAATATTTGTATAAATATATATAATAGTATAAAAACACATCGTACATGATACGATATGGCTCACTCATCTGAGCCACTACTATCTCGCCGCATCTGCCTCCCCGTGTGTGCCCTTGTCTTCCGTTGAGCACGAGCATATCCCGTGGAGTACGTCAGCCGGTCCAGAGGTTGTGTCTTGGTTCGGAGGAGGTACAGAGACCATTCCGTTTGTTGTGTGAGCGGCGATGGTCCAATAGGCCAAGGTATAGCAGACTTGGTCCGATAATCGTCGATGTCCTCTAGCTGGGTCATGCCGAACTGACGAGCCACTAGTAATAATATCATGAACGAAGAACTCTATAAATCCTCCTGGTGTGGAGGAGCCATCGCCTTAACCGTACGATGTGGCAGCGAAGCATGAGGAGCTCTGCCCATCAAAATCTCCAAACTCTGGGTATGAAGTGAACGCTGAGCTCTGCCCTGCGTATGTTGCAAAACCTGACACTGCGTATTGCTCCCTCAAAACATTTGGGAGGCCCGTATCATCATCGGTAGACTTGACGTCACCCTCACGTTGAATTGGAGGCTGCAAGATAAAACGATGTTAGTCATAACAAATATTCTAGACGTAGAATGTGAATCTTATACCACTCAGATATGTAGCGAAGATGAACGACGGGGAGCGCCAGTTTGTGTAGGTGGTTCGGAGGTCAAAAGTGATGCATCTCGACGATGAACCTGCGGCGAAAGAACACAATGATATTAGCAGAACGTAAGGCTTAACAAGAAAATAAAACATAGGTTTGTACGTAAGTTACCTCTTTATCGATACACCCCGCGGATGATCGGTGGCTGGTACTATGACGTCGGGCAGACTCGGTAGTTTGCGATGGCCGACTTAGGTCGCGATGACCTAATGGGTGAGCATGATACCCCACTAGGGTGTCCGATGTACACGACGTGATTCGTCGAACGGCCGCAGTCAGGTTGTGACTGACTCAGCACCTGTCGTTATCGCCGCTAGCTCTGTAGCACATCCAGCCGAAGCCCTTGTACTGCTGAGTCCAGCCCTTGTTGGAGCTAGCGACTGCCCTGTAGTATCCGAAATACTGCTGGTTGGTTGCCGTGAAGGCGTGCACAATGCGTATATACTTTGCCAACAAAAGTGTCGACAACAATTTAGTGTATTTGTTATACATTGTATGGTTGTACTGTATTTTGGCGGGCCTTAACACTTTTTATGTACCATATATCTGTTTCAATTGGCTCTGTTAGACGTGACCTTTAATTATGGGCGCAATTTGCTCAGTAACAGTACAAAGTTCACATGAGTTGGAAAATAACATGCCAGGAGCTAAAATTCTTCATTTTTCAGGCTTAACTTCAGAACGAATCATCCCTGGGGTCCTGACATAACGTCGATGTGTCACTGACATGTTTCCGCAGGCTCCACGTGTCATCTCACGATTGATGTTATTTTTAATTTATACATCTTTGCAGTGGTACTTAGCAAATTTCCCCTTTTATTATGGTAGCAGAATTCAGAATGCATGGTCTTTTACTTTTAGAGTATGGAAATCACTGTTTGAAATTACTTGCACTTCTGTAATGTCGTTGTTCTCTGATTAATAAAGTCGAGAAGTATCAGTAACTTGTTTCTAGTAGACCATTGTTTGTAATTGCTGCCGTATTGCCACTACTTATCTCCTATTTTTAGGTTAACTCTCTATTGTTGCATGTCATCCTCTGACCTTGATCTTGTCCAACAGGAGACCATCTTTGATCAGCTCATTAAAGGACACATCCTTACATGGTTCTTTGCGGCAACCTGCATTTGATCTCATCAATATTCTCATAATTTCTGATGCTTCTGCCTTGATTTCCTTTAAACTGAATTATGAGTCTGGCACAAAGGGTAATGTAAGCAACTGTCATGTTTGTTGATGATGAGGATGAATTGCCTTTCACCCATGATGCTGAAGAAAAGGGTTACAGTTGTTGGAACGATTTCAGTGTTCTGAACAAATTGACGTGTCGGGGATGCAAGGATTGGACATGTGTCCCTTTGTTATGGTATCTTATAATGGTTCAGTTGGAACCCTCTAAGCTGCCCATAGCTTTTTCAAAAGCAGTGTTTTGGGGTCTCTCATATTTCTGTTCTGGAGCCTGGATTAGCTACAGAGCCGTCAGTGCCTGTGAATGATTGGTTATCATCACACGCCGGGGAAATCTCTTCCAACATTTTCATGGCAAGTTCCAAATGGTGCTGATGATGGTGGAGGTGGGAAGGAATGTGTCAATACCCTCAAGGTGTCACAATTTTGTACACTGTTATTGAGAATATTTAAAAGGTTGGCTCCATTTTATTTATTGCCATTTGATCTCACTTTGATTTCCCAGCTTATATTGAAATCTTGCCATGTCGTATCTTTTACTGATTGCAAACTGTAAGTCCTAAATTTTCTCCCAGTATATCATACTCACAAGAAATTAATACCTTTTAGATTTGCCATTCATGTCATCATGCAAATTGAGCAATGCGGGCTTCAAAAGCAATGGACTTGGGAGCCAACGATGGCAGAGAGCTTGATTTTGGCACTAGTTGATCATAATGATGTAAGCATTACCATTGTCTTCCATCCTACCCCTGGTGCATCTGAGCATTTAGGGCCTCTCAGCTTCGTCTTTTTGGGCTTCGAAACCGGGCTTCAAGCGAAGTATACGCCCTGTCAAAAAGAAAATATACACCCTGGCGAAAGGAGGGGCCGAGCGCCCTGGCGAAACCGACGCAAACTAAACGCCCTGGCGAGAAAAGCTAGCGCCCTCTCAAAACCACTCGTACGAGCGCCCTATCAGAACTACTCACGCCCAGCATCCCGCCAAAGCCGCACAAGTGCCTTGCCAAATCCGCTTATGGGCCTGTTCTTTTTGGCTGCGACTGATGATTTTTGGTTGTGACTGATGGCTTTTTGGCTGTTTGCGATAGAGATTGCGGAAAGAGAGATACTCGCTTACGATTTTTGATGGTATAGATATTAGTTTTTTAACATGTACTACAATTAATTTGTAGATTCTATCTTAAAAAATACTTCGTTTAAAAATTAATTACTGTAGTAAAAACTAAAAACGACTTTTAAAACTGCAAAGAACAAACTCTGTAGCAAGACCCCAGCTAGCGCAGCGCCGTGGCAAACGCCGGCTAGTGTAGCACCCTGCCAAAACCGCTTATGGCAAGCGCCCCCGTCAGAAGGGCAAAACGCCTGCCAAAATCGCTTAGCAAAAGTCCTGGCAAAAATTGCATGCCCACAAAGCCAACCGTGCAAGCGCCCTAGCAAAAACAAACTAGCGCCCTGGCAAAAATTGCATGTTCACCCTGGCAAAGTAGGGGGGGCTTGGCCCAGTAGTTGAAGAGGCCCAAAAGCTTTCCCTGTAGGTGGTTTAGGCATACTTGCCATGGGTTGACTCCCTAACATTGCCATGGCTCAAGCACTGAAACACACAACAAACATGAAGCCCCACCGTATTCAGATATTGTGAAGCTCAGACGCCCACCACATTTTTAAGGTGTGATTTTGGAAACAACCACAATTTGGGCCCACCAATTCTAGGTCAAGTATCAATCTCAACACAACAAGCGGAGTGGCTCGAGACTGTCCCTTCAGACGTTCCTCTAAAACACCGAAGGGCAGGAGGGTTAGTGTTCAAGAAATAATTCACCCTCTACTGGCGAGACCTGCTCTACATAAAACACATACTTACGGATCAAGAAGTGCAATTACACTCGCTTAAGACTATTGTACCCTCTATTTATACTTATAGGACAGCTATCCTCCATAGGGTATTTTGGTCATTTGTATGGATCGAAGAGCTTATAAATATCTCATGTATCCTTCATTTTTAACTCAAGCTCACAAGGAATACAAAGTGCCATTGAAACTGGTGTGCCTTCAGGAGGAACCCTCAAACCCTCTAAAAGATACCGATTGGAGTAGGATGATCTTCTTAGACCACCGAATATGTATGAATCTTTATGTCACTCTCACCTTCGTAGACGTTGATCGGTATAAATGATAGCACCCGATGCACGCGATTTGCACACCTAAATAGAGGACCAACACTCAAATATCATCAAGAGCTTGATCATACTATATATACGAGTACAACACCGTGGGACGTTGATCTTTACGTATATACCAAAGGGCATGCCGATATGGTAGTCCGGGTGTCGAAGACGGTCTTGAGAGAGCGGAGATGGTTGAAGTTGTCCAGCAGCGGGCGGAGCACGCCGGCGACCGTGCCCTTGAGCGCGGCGGCGGCCTCCTTGGATTCGCGCGAAAACCTCTCTTGCACCGTGACGAAGTCTCCTCGAATTCGGGCCCTTCGGGGAAGTAGTCGCCCCACGGCCACAATCCGGCGTACGGGTCAGTATCCATGGCTCTGCCGTCGTTTTCTACCGGAACGCACCGCTGTGATTTTCAGGCGTGCGAACGCATGCAGGGCTTGCTCAGTTAGTCACGATCGGGCTTTGAGAAGAAAGAGTAGTAACGACAAGGGGAAAAAGGGCGAATAGGCGTGCAATTCAAGCACTCACCACCTTTACCGAGTGCGCCAGGCGGGGCGCACGGGCCGTTCCGGCGGCTGGGAGGAGATGGACGCGCGGGGAGAAGCAGCTGGAGGCGGCCGACGCGCGCGGCGCCAACGCGCGTGCCTGCGGGAGCCAACCCGGGGGACGAGAGGGGAGACCCCATCACGTGCGACGCGACGCGACGTGACCCGATGTGCGTGGGCTTAGTCTCGATGGCTAGCTAGACGCGCGGCGGCGTACGTACGAACCAACCCCAACACTTAGAAAAAGGGCAAGGACATGCATGGGTTCCATGTCATGCATGCAATGGAAGACTTCCTAGTACCAGCTAGTACGACATGCACCACCACCTTAAGTCCTTAGTCACTAGCTAGTTGCTGAGAAGAAACCCAGCGCACACCGTACATGTGCACTGTGCAGTGACATATATGCATGCACAGCTAGGGCGAATCTATCCGAAGGACTTCATTAGACTCTAGCCTATCTTCCACCGGTGCCGTATCCCCCTCCCTTAGTTCGATGACCGGTGCAATTGGCTATGGATGGATGTGTAGGTGATCCAGTGCCATGGTGACTTGATTAGGAGGAAGAGATGAAGATGACCAACCCACATCTTAAATATCAAAATTCCGAAAAAGGTCCAACTAAATCCTTACATCAAAAATTCTAAATCCACCCACCCACCCCACTAGGTTACCATTTAACAGAATACAAGATCTAGATCTAGCTAGCCAGCAAGCCTTGAGCGGTTGAATGGGCAAACGTCTGAACCTTGCAGTCTTGAACCATTGAACGTGGCGAGCCAGAGAAGCCGGGGCAGAGGAGGGGGTCTACAGCCAAACCGGTCAAGGCCGAGTGGAGGAGGGGATCTGCGCAATACCGAAGGAAGAGGGGATCCACCGGTTGAGCCAGGCCATCGGGGAGGAGATTTGCGCGGCTGGAGGCTAAGCCCAAGCCACTACCCACCAAGGAGGCCGAATGGAGGAGGGGACCTGCGCGGCTGGAGATCGAGCCATCCCCACCGAGCTATCGCACCATTGCTAGTGACTGGTGAGGTTATCATGCGGAGGCGCCAAGTGGAGACAGAGGAGTGAATAGTCGGAGTCTCATTGTCTTGCTCTCTCGGAGACGAAGGTGAGGTGCCGACTACCGAGGACTGAGGAGGGGAGAGAGTGGAGGTGGAGACCAACTGACTGAGATGACTACCGAGGGCGATGGGGCGAGAGTGAGTGGGTGACCAACAGTTGTCTGAGTCAGGACTGAGGACTAACTGACCAAGGACTCCTGAAGAGGTACTATATATAGTTAGAACAATATAAGTAGAAAATTGCTATTGTTTATCCAATTATTCTTGTTGTCTTGTTGATATTGTATACTTGTATATTTGCATAGAAATTACACACTAAAATCTATACTATCTACTTGTATTATTAGTGACATATTGTACAATTTGTTCATAGATTTCTAATAACGGAGAAATAAATTTTGCGTAACTATGTTATAAGCAATTTAAATAGTACTCTCCAACCGATGATAGAACAACTCAACTAAAGATATTTTGATTAGAATTTAATCCTAATGAAATTATTGTCAATCCGGTGCATTGCATACTAATAGAAGATTATATCAATGAAATTAAAGATCAAGTAAGGATGGCATATTTATTGAGTGGTCCAACTCGAACAATTGGATATGCCTTTCCATAGATATTGAATGGTGAAGTGTGAAGATCATTTCAAGAATTATGGTTTAATAAGTTTTGATTGGTTGGAATATAGTGTAGAAAAGGATACCGATTTCTGTTTCTATTGATTTCTTTTTAAGAAATTGTCACAGCCAACACATTTAGGAATGATGTATTTACAAAAGTTGGATTTTCTCGTTGGTAGACGGCTATAGATGCTTTTAATAAATATGATGGTTCAAATAGTTTTCACAACATTGCAAGGGATGAGTATGGAGCAGTGTTCTGTGCTTTTCTCTCTAACAAAAGTAGCACTAATCTCAAAGCAAATGAAGAGGTAAGTAACATCTATCCACCATTTATTATGCTTTAAAAATTATGCAAATCACTATTAAGGAAAGCATTGAAGCACTCTCATGAGTATGATGACTTTAAGAATTAAAGGTTAAGTGTGTCTAGTAAAATAAGTACTTACACTAAGGATGTCGAAATTGTATACAAAATTCATTTGACTGTATTTTAGATTGTGCAAGATATCTCGTAGCTATTTTGGATGTTCATCATCATTTATAATTTACTATTTTATCACTAATTTTGATATACAAATGACAGATCATTACTCATTAGAACCATATTTATATGTTTTGAGAATACATTTTTCATTAACGAGGTACATTTATTGTCTCTCTCTCTCTCTCTCTCTCTGCTTTGCCTCTCTTTTATTTATATATGAATTTTGATTGCACAACAATACAACACTATATTTATGTCAATTTAATTTAGTCCTTTGAAACTTTGAACCTACCCTTTATTTTTATCCTATCTTCGCAATTGTGCACTACCAATGTGGCAGTCTACTGTATCATACATATCATATTACATAAGCATGTAGATATCAAATTTAACTGGTCTTGGTTATTGGTTCATCAGACTTCCATGCACTCGTTTCCGTTCATCTCCACTTTCCCATTGACGCAGCCGCTCTGGTCTGCCTTGATACTCACCATGTCGAGGTTGTAGAGAATCGGGATCATGACCGTGGAGGACAAGAAGGCGAGGAGCGGCCCAAAGATCCAGAGGAGGAGGGGAACCCCAGCGTAAAAGAGCCTGTTCCCGACGAAGTTAAGGGTGAACCCCCTCTCGAGGATCTCACCGATGTAGCCCCTGGTGGACGGCAGGCCGAGGTGGCCAGCGTCGACGTTGGCGGGGAGGAGGGAGGAGGAGGTGTTGATGAGGAAGCTCGCTTGGTTGAGGAAGCAGATGGCGAGGGAGTGGCAGAGGAAGGCGAAGAGGAAGAAGAGCAGCAGCGCGACGTACTTGAGCGCCATCATGTACTCGCCGTGCGCGCCGAAGACGGTGTCGCTGAGCGGCTTCTTGATGGCGTAGGTGCTGCTCAGCACCGCCGCGATGCCCGTGCAGAAGAGCGCGGACGTCGTCGCCATCAGCGTCGACCCCATGATCACGTTCCGCACCGACTGCACCACCAGCACCGCCTTCTTCTCGTTGTCCTGCACGTACGCGCGCGCGAACACACTGCTCAGTTCACTGGCGCAACTCAACACCGACCTGCACATGCATGTCACGTATATTTGTGTGCGTAATACCTTCATCATGCTGATAGCCCAGAGGCGGCGGGTGGCGGAGTTGATGCCGACGACGGTGCGCAGCGGGCGGAGGCGAACGGCGCGCCAGAGCCAGTAGTGGTACACCATGGGGAGGAGGAGGCTGAGCGGGATCAGCATCAGGTCCAAGAAGCTGTCCGTCCACTTCATGATCGATTGACAGAAGTATCTATCACTTGTTCTCACAAAAAGAAAGAGATATTGAAGGTGGTCTCCCTTTGTCGATCAAGCTAGCTATATGTAGTACAACTTCTATACTACTCCAAGTTGCCCTTGTGATACGTAGAAATTGGGGAAACGTTGCTTTCTGGTCAGGTATTCAGGGTCCGTGTATGGGTGTTGATATATAGGGAATGAGGTGAGAATGTGAGAGATGCAAAGGTGCAAGACATAGTGGAATCTTACACAAAGGCCACGATCTTTAGTAATAAATCAAGTAAACAGAATGTGAGAGATGCAAAGGTGCAAGACATAGTGGAATCTTACACAAAGGCCACGATCATTAGTGTTCAATCAAGTAAACAGAATGTGAGAGATGCAAAGGTGCAAGACATAGTGGCATCTTACACAAAGGCAGACATGATCAGATTAACAATCAACCTCATGGCCCAAGGCGGTGTTGGATTAATTGGGCTTGGTCTATTTAATTTAGTAATTAATTAAATAAAATTTCTAGACCCACATGGAAAAACTGTTTAGTCCCATATGGAGAGTTGAATGGGAGTTACACCACTTTAAAAGGTGGAACGTGGTAACCCCCCTTGTAGAATTGGAAAGAGCCAACACGCGCGCGCGCGCTCGCTCGCTCGCCTCGCCTCGCCACGCCGAGCGGTGCGCGTGCGCGCAGGCGTGTCGGGTGCGTGCGCGTTTTTCTTTATCTATTCGAAAATTGTAACGCGATCGACTCGCGCATGCGGTTCGATTACTAGTGAATTATGGCTGCGTTACTTTGAGTAATGGCTGCAGATTACTCGCTCTTCGTTTTGCTGTTACAAAACTCTCCACTCCATACGGATGAAAAAAGAGGATTCTGTTCTGCTTTTGTGCTGTGCTAAGTAATCTCGATCCGAACTTTGCGTGCAAAGAGTTACGGCGAGTAGGCCTCGAAACTCCGTCCGCTCGCGCACGCACGGGTAGACGGGCAATCAAGTTTTGGGGAGCGCATTGGCGCGATGCTCAATCTATGAAGAACGCCATCTACTTCGGTGGTGAATCGTTCGCGAGGCGCACGCGAACATCTTCTGTATCACGCCTGCGTCTGCATCACGCCGATCGACTACATCGAATAGACCATCATGTCGATCGATGGTAACGCGCCTCGGTGTCACCGACATCGCCCCGCCCGAGGGTATAACATGAAAACTTCTCTGGTGTATTTGTTTCTGTATGTTATGAATTTGGTAATAGGTGTTGCTGTTAGCTTGTTCATAAGCGAATATGAATACATCATTGTTGAATCACTCATGCTTTTGTATGTCATGTTTTATATGCTGAATTTTTGGATTAAAATATACCGAAAATTAACTAAATATTCAACAGGCGGCGCAGTAAAAGAATTTGATCACTAGCTATACGTTATTCTTCATTCGATTCCATTGCTATCAACTCTACGTACGTGAATATATGTCCTCGCTGGAGTGCCCAAATCAATCCCACTCGCTTGGTTGCTTGTCAATCAAGTGAGTTCAAAGCCAATGCAAGATATGTATCGATCGATCGAATCTACACCCAATTGATCTCAATAAGACGCGCTATGCATGGAAATTAGATATATATATACACCCAATTGATCATAAGCAACTAGATCTTGACGCAGATACTGCCAATTAGAATTAGGGGAGGAGGCCGGCCTAATTGCATGGCCCTTTTTGTCTCGGTTTACGTCTGGTCGGATACGTGACGTGCAACTCAAGCATTGCTTCGCGCCGCGGTTGGCTTGATTTGCGTGGCGCGGGCGCGCCCAATTTGTGGTCATGAAGGTCTTGTTGTCACTGCTTGTTAAATCATATGTGAGTATCTCTCTTTTCGTACTCTCTCTTACAAATAGTCATAATTTAAAATTTTAAACCATAAGTCATAAGCTAAAAAACAATCCCAAATGCCTACGTCCTCACGCCTGTGTGTCGACATCGTAAACAACTCGCCGCACTTTGTTTCGCCTCATGGAATGCATATGATGATGATGATATTAGTTACATATACTAGCTAGTTCATTTAAAAGACTAAGTTAATAAAGAAAGATAAGTAATTTACTTATACTTTAATACTCTCTTACACGTGTAGACTTCCTCACGCGAGTCTTGAACCTAAGACATTTTGCCTTTTGTTGTGGTTATAGATCAAATAGTACAAGGGGACTGCAGGGAGGCCATAAAGGGGCTGTTTGGTACCTTACAAATTATGGAGACAGTGATAGAAGTATGTGCTACTTAGATTTGTCTTAAAAAGAGAGCTCTACCACCATGGCATCCTAAGATATATATTTATAGTCATGATGAGGTTTGTTATATAAATGCACCTATCTATATCTACAATTATAGGGGCAATACTATTTTTCTCTTGCTATAGTCCTCCTGGGCTAATCATGTGGCTTTACTACTATTGGGCCTCCTAGAGCAATGGATTGATTAGACCAAGGTAGAGGCCACTCCTCAACAGTATCTTTTCATGATTGAAGGGCCCCAATTTTTGTAGGCCAAGACCATATCCAATGTTAATTGGTCCCCTTCGTCCCTTTGACCCATTGAATCGTAGTGTACTATAAAATCCCACAAGAACTTGGCTTAGCTCGGTCATGCGAGCACCTTTCGTTGAGTTGTCTCCCCCTGCTGCCTCGATGGCTATCTCGTAGATGCGTAGGAACTCGCGAGGGTCTGTGTTGCCTTGGTATGGCTCCACCATGGGCATTTTGAAGTTTTCTGGCCAGGCACTTAGCTACAAACCTATGTAGAGGGGGGACTCAGGGTCCAGCCTCCAAGAGGCACTATGGGCCCTATCATTGGCCTCCCGACTTTCCATCCCTTCTCCAGTCACTTCCGTCGCCATCGTGGCGAGTGTCGATTGACTTTGACTCCCTTGCATCTTGTGCATGGCTTTGCGTAGATCCACCAACTCTCGCTACAATGTTCCGAGGATTGCTTTCAAGGGGCTTCTACCCGCGCTTGGTGTTGGAGGGAGGACGGCCGCCGCTCCCTGTGTGGTGACGGCGATGGTGTCGATACCAACGGAGACCACTACTTGAGCAGTGTAGACCTCGACGTTGTAGTTTCCCACCACGGTTGGGTCCTCCATTGATGATACTTCCTGCTTCATTGTTGGTGCAACTACCGAAGAGTCACCCATGTTACCTGTCACAGTCAAGGCGGCACCTCGCCGGTGTGTCGCTACCCTGGGGCAGGGGACCTTTTGGGGAAGGATTCCTTGCCCTCGTTGTGGTGGTGCTCCTCTTCCGCTTAAGAGTTGACGTTGTCTTCTTCGGTGCCGTTGAGTCCAAACGCTCTTTTTTAGCTCGTTGCTTCTACGCGGGTCCCCACGGATGACGTCAACTGCTGTAATTACAAACCAAACATTAAATAAGAGGGCTATGGGGGCTGCAGGGAGGCAATAAATGGGCTACCCAGAGCCTTACAAACCGTGGAACAAGGATAGAAGTCTATGCTACCTAAATTTATCTGAAAAAGATAGCATTGTCCCCCCATGGCTCCTTAAGACATATATTTATAGTCATAAGGAGGCTTGTTATGTAAATGTCCTTATCTGGGTCTACAATTGTAGGGGTAATACCATCTTTCCCTTGCTATAGTTATCTTGGACTAGTCATGTGGCCTTACAACTATTGGACCTCCTAGAGCAATAGGCGGCCAATGTAGGGGCCACTCTCCCAACACCTCTGATACTATATTGAATTATATATACCAATCAATTCATTTAAAAACCTAAGCTAATGAAAAAAAGACATTTAAGAGAGATCATGTTTCACGTCGTCCTATTTTCCGTAATGCCATGGAATTGCCCGGAGCACATACCTTACAACGACAAAGCCTAAAGTAGTGTTCAGTTTGGCGTTAACTTATAGCTTTTTTTTTTACTGTAGTTGGCTTATTTTTTATTGTAATTGAGTTAGCTTATTTAGCATAATTAAATTTAAAAAAATTTAAAAATAGAAAAGAAAACATGTTAGCCTATCATAGACAATGCAAAGGAATACGGAGAAAAAAGAAAAGGAGAAAAGTCCAAAAAATCCAAAAAAGAACAGAAAAAGATGAAATTACTGAATAGTGAAAAAAAAGTAAAATCAGAAATAGAAACTGGATTTAAACCGTTTTAAGTGGTAATTCTGCAATACGCAAATGTTAGAATCTAGAAATGCACAACTCTACAGGAGCGTCCTGCCAGGTTGATTTACAGTTCGTTGGGAGACGTCGCGGACAACAGTGATCACCCTCGATCAGCTGCCTCACTGGTCACTAACTCCAAAAGGCCATAAAATCATACGCATGCAGGGCGATTATGGGATGAGAAAGCTACGTGTCATGTTACGTATGATAGCTCTGAGTGCTAAACCATGACCAGAGTAGTATTAGTTGCGAGAAAATGCAAATCAGAATCAGTACTAGACTACCAGTAGTATTCTTCTTGGAGGTCAAAATCAGGGGATCTTAGGTTTGGCATATATAACTTATGCATTAAGTTCTTAGATATTACAAAACCAATTCGCTCGTGCGATCCGATTAGCTAGCTCGTCGGTTTCTGAACAACAGCAACGCTAGCTAAAAGCAAACTGCTGCCTTAATTTACAGGTAAATTATCGTTATCGTTTCGTCTTATTGCAAAGCGACATGAAGTAGTAGTAACGTATTGGCTTATGTAGTCAAAAGTCCAGGAGAAATTAAAGCGAGCTGAGTCGATCCAAATGAACCTGGTCGGGACGTCGTCCCGGTGCTCCACTCACGTACCTGCCTAGTGTGCTTCGATTTGCTGACCGGAGGCCAAGTGCTTCTGTTTTTTATATAAAAATAATGGAGCGATAAGGCCTTTTTAGGCGTCGCCCATTTGGGCTTAAACATTTTGATTTTTGATTTATTTTAACTTTTAATTTATTTAAACTAGAAGTCACTTAGAATATATCAACATTTAATTTTAACTTATTTTTAGTTTTTTTAACTTTTCTTTTTATTTCTTTATTCTTCTGTATTGTCTGCAACAATATAATAGTTTTTTTTTTTTTAGAAAAATTAATAGCCACTACAATGTAATTTCAGCCAAAAGGCACACTTGAAAGTTTAAACCATGAGCCAATTAGAGTGGGGCTAAGCCTGAGCTTCTAATTTATTTTGTACTATAATGACTTTTTTGCATTGTAGTTGTTGGTAGAATTTTCAGTGTAATTAAATTTTTTTTAAAAAAAATATAAAAAGATTATATCATCATAAATAATACAAAAGAATAAAAAAATAAAAAACTTAAAAATAGAAAAAATAAATTAAAATGTTAGAAGCCAGAAGGAGAAGCTCTTTGAAGCGACATCTTAACCAGCCGGTGCAAACACCACTGCTTTGCATGCATGCCAGTCGGATTTCTTTTTACACACACTGCTTTTCTTGTGTTAGTACTACTCTAAACTCTCTTCTTCCTTTTTTTCCTTTGTTAAATCATGTGGCTAGATCTAATATTTTTGTAGTGATGAATAATTGACAACTTTGTTTATTGATATTATTTGAGATGTGTGATGTTGCGTGGACTAATATCGGTCAAGTTACGAAGAACTTGTTCCGAGGAAATGTTGGTTTGGTCTTTGTATGTGCAGGATAATTCAAAGACGATCATGATCTACAGCGAGGATCGGTAGATGACTTGGTGTGAAGTCATAGTCCATAGGGTTAAGAACGACGGAGGAGACAGTTATGCTCGAGTTGGGGGCGCATGGAGATCAAAGACGGATGATATATGTTGGAGCTACGGCGGTGCGGTCCGGATGCTACGATATGTGACAAAAGTTAAAAAAATCGTGTTAGAAAGGGTTCGGACCCGTTGAAAAGTAGTAGGTCAAAAGGCTGATTGAGGTAAAGAGACGCAAGATAAGTTATATTAGGATTTTTAGTGGTGGTTAGAGACATAGAAACATGTATACATGGCGTGGAGCGTGCGCGTTCAGCGAAAGAGTGGAGGCGAGCGTTCAAAACAAAAAGGCGGCGACCGAGTTGCTTTGGGACGTGGCGGCCGTGGATTAGGAAATTCATAAGGTGTGTACGTGATTTGGCAAGAGGTGAGCTAATCACGTTTTTGCATGGTTCATATTTCTAGTGATTGCATGGTTCACATTTCTAGTGATTGCATGGTTGCTGCTTTGATTGCTACTTCTAGTCAAAATTCTTTGCAACTTGTCATGTTCTTCCACGTAAAGGTATTTCTCATCTGATTACATGCATGTGTGTCATTGATTCAATGAAAAGGTTTTTTTATAACGTCGCTGGTTGAGTAGATTGAAAAGAAAAACATACTCGTATTATACTCGCGACGGCCGTAGGTAAAAATACAGCGTGTGCGTTCGTGAAAAAAAGTGGCGGCGCTGAGAACAAAAAAGGGTGTGTGCGTGTACCATAGCCGTGACTTTGGAAAAACAAATACATGGGTCGCGGCTGGATTACAAAAAGTTTCTAGTCGTGAGCTTTTTGATCAAAAAGTGATTAGAGGCTAATAGAAGATTTGATTCCGGCGGCTGGTTCCGACGCAAGAAAATACAAGAAGGTGATCGATGCTGAGCCGCAACCGAAGGAACAGCCAAGATTTCCGATGTGCGCGAGGAGTTGCTAGCTTGGAGTAGTCCAGCTGAAATCTTTTGATTTTTAATCGCTGTTTTTTTTCCGAAATCTCTTTGAGAGCTCATCAGCTCTCTCTAGCAGTTCCGCCCTGCCTCGCCGACCCTACGCAATTGTCAGTTCAGAGTTTTCTACTGGTAGTCGCGTCTCGCGTGCTGCTGCTAAAATTTGGGTGTCTGATCCAAGTCAAAGGTTTTACGTTGCTGTTGAATCAAGAGATGGCACCTCAGTTTGCAATTTGCAAAGCAAAACAAGTCCTTAGCTGAATTGAAAAAGCTGTCGCTAAGAATTGCAACCATTCACTTCACTCTCTTTAATTGTCATCGATATCCTACATCCTTCCTGAGAGTAGTGTATGCAGTAACACAAGCTAAATTATTGGATATGCAACCCATTGGCAAAGTGTCAAACAAGTTACTGCACAGCAGGCAGTAAGCTTGGAGATTTTGTGGGTCAGAAAACTAAAAATCCGGGTGCACCGTGCACGTGTCGATCGCCTTGTAGATGGGCTGCGGCGGTGGGTGATACTACACGGGGCCCGTGGGCTGCCAAATTTGGTCCGATTTGTGCGAGAACTTGGGCCATATTGAGGCTTGGGTCGGGCAAAGTCCGAGCGTGCAATGGCAACCATACGCGCAATTGGGTTGGGCTGGTGTGGATGAGCCAGGTCCCGGCTCGAGAATATTTTCTAAAATGGAAATAATCATAAAAATCAACGAGACGATGTATGTATGTATATGTACGTATGTATGTATATACATATGTTACTACGGAATCTCAAAATCTAAGAAAAAAACTAGCAAAATTATAATAGTACTGTATGTTTCCTGTGTATATAAAATTCATATATGATGCCCTTTTTTACGGGGATATACACAAATATATGTAATTAATCCAGATATACTAGTGCAATACATTTTGTAACTTCTACCTCTAACAAACCGGGTTAAGTGATTTGATCCAATCACAAATGCACATACCACATCTATAGTTTCTTGAAAAAAACACAATCAATCTTTTATTTTCTATATCATTCAGAAATGCACATTAGTCATGTTTCAACAATTACTTCTTCCTAGCATGTTCAAAACAATTTTATTATGTTGTATAGTAGTAAAACCATTAACAAGTCGTAGTTCCCACCAAACATACTTCTCTGCACTAACTCTCTATTTCATAATACTTTGGTGACATCCCCCGAGCTGATCGAAGTACCTGGAAATCACCGAGCCCTAAGGATAACCAATTCAATAGTAGATACAGAAAAATTCTTTAGAAGTTCTTAGTTCACCAAAAGTTGCATACAAATGGATTGGTAACTAAGTGGTGGCTCCCAACCCATGCGGCAGTCGAGGTCCCTGTGGATTTCAGTATCCCCTGAAGATTGTTGAATCTGCTTACTATTCTAGGATCTTTTTCAATCAGATGTGTGTCTAATCTTGCGGCATGTAATGCTTGACAAGTTTGTTCAACTTTCAATTGAAGCATCAATTTATTGGCATGTAGGAGTGAGCATAGCTGGGTCTAAAATCTAGATATGGTGGGTGATTACATTCAGTAGATCTGGCCTAATTTTAACGATAAGTTGGGTAAACCAGGCTGCATTGAAGAAACCTCTAGGAGCAAGCACCTGTTGCTTTGATGGATTACCTTGGTATATATTGTAAATAACAGATTCTAGGGTGATCACAGCTGCACCATATTGGTTAGCCATAAATCGAGCTCCCCTCTACAAGGAGAGCATACACATGTTCCAAACTTTAATTGAATTGAAGGAGTGCATGGAGAAGCTCTGGAGCAATACTTTAAGAAGTGATGAGCAAGGCCAGGAATGCTTGAGTTGTTTCTTATTTGGTGCACTTGGTAATATGAAAATAAGAGATGGAATTAGGCATCTTAATCATACATGCTAGTACTCTAAAGAATGGATATGTTCACACTTCACGTCATCACAAATTAAGTTGTCTTATGATAACTCAATGATCAAACAACAACCATTCAGACATATAGTCCACCACAGTTCCTCTGCCGTTGAGGGAGTTAGGGAGTTATGTGGCACACATGTGCAATTTACACTATAGCCAATATTTATGGCTGTGAATGCTGAATACACCTCGCCTGTTAGGCGTCCATGAGTATACCATAAGGAATTACCAGGCACAAATGTAGTTTAGAACAATTGAAAAAGATTGACAAATATATGAAATAATACAACAGTGGTATATTAGAATCACGATGCTCATTTATTTGCAGATTCTGCTTCTCTACCCATGAAGATGATATGTTCATCAGGTGAGGCTCTTGAATATTATATTATATCAGTAATTGCCTCCTCATCACTGCATAGGGCATCAAAAGCAAGAGTACTATCTTCTCATATGCACAGCATGAAATCTTCATAAAGTACATCTCATTATTGAGGCATGAAATCTTCTCATATGCACAGCATGAAGTTTGGTAAATATATGATTGGTCCACTGAGCATTCAAGAACTCGTCATTTGCTTCATTTTGCTGAGTCCCTTCACTCTATCCCTATACGAAAACACAAAGATGTTATTATCATATTGAATTAAGTAATGGTAGAAAGAATTTGTGAGTCAGAATTCAACATTACCCAAACATCGAGTTCTTCAAGAATAGGGGAACTTCTAAGTAGGCAAAAAGTAGATAAAATGTGGGACATTTTACAAAAATTCACTGCAAGGACTAAACTCCTAAGGTTCTCAAATAGGAACGGTAGCCGCTCTAGCACATCAATTTCAGTTGACTAAAATAAAACACATAGTGTAGACACAAAACTCGATATAAACAAAAGGTGATAAGAATAATGTCACATTAACATTTGTCGGTTTCTACAATAATATATTTTATCTCGTTAGTTCCTTTGCTGATTACTGTCAGATTATCTATACAAAGATTTAATTTTTAAGTGGTGCAATTTGAAATGTTATCTTCTATTATCCTAAGTATTGCACAATATATATGCTGGAAAGACTTCTACACCAATGCTCAAAGTATTTGAAATTGTTATACATTCCGCTTCTATGACAACAGTGAATTGGTAACTGTCTAACAGATGCTTAGAGAATTATAGCAACACTAAAAGTTTGAATCAACATAATGCATTAAAAAAATAACTATATGATGAACTCAAAGTTGCATCACTCATCAGACCCTCCTTACATTTACCAGATACCAACTATAGTCGAAAGAGCATCCGTAAGCATAAGACTAAAAAAATCAAATGGATACAAGGAAGGGATTAAGCAGAATATATACCAAAATGGAGTTGTAGTAGAAATTGAGCTTGGTGACTCGCGGCATCCTCGGCAAGAACTTGGTGTAATTGAGGCCAAAGAGAACCCCTTCGTCCAACCGTGGAAAATCTTCCGTTCGGCCACCATAAGGAAAGGTGCCAACTATTGCCAGGTTCTGGAGATTGGGCGCCTGAATCACCAACTTCTTATCAGGGTCATCCCCAACGAGCATTACGCAGATGAGCTTCACCTCCTCGAGCACAAGCGGTGCGAAAATCAGGGCATCTATTCCGTTCCAACGGTGCGGAGATGTCAGGGCTGAGGAGAGGATCGATGGAGAGGAGTGGCTCCCAGCGGTGGCGCCACGCGTAGGAGAGCGTCGAGGTGTGGACCACCTCATAGATGTGGAGCCGAGAGAGGATGTTGTTGAGGATGTCGAGAGGGAGGGATTCCAGCGCATCCAGCGATGACTCTGTCGCCGCTGTCGCCATGAACGGCAACTTCTAGCTAGGCGGCGACGTCGAGTTCGTCATTTTCCACCCCAGCGCCATTGAGCAATTACCTCTATAAGGACCGCGTGGAGCAATTGTCCACAGGAGGCCTCGTTGTAGTAGACGTTGATGTGCTCGAGCTGGAAGTCTGAGTCACCGTCGTAGCGGCCAGTGGCATCGATGCCACCTTCTAGAACTTGGCGCCGATCTTGTTGTCAGAAATAAACCACGCCATGGGTGTTGTCCATGCGTGCGGGTCGAGTTCAGGTATGTGTGCGGGCGCTGGCGCTGTGGCGCGGCGTGAGCGCACGTGCATGCAGGCTAGCTGCGGCACTAGTTTTGGGTCAAGTTCCCAGTCGTGTGCGTCCTGGAGTCTAGTTCGAGTCGGTTGTTAGGATCGAGTCGTAGAGTTGTTGGAGTAGTGGTGTGCGTGGCGCCGATTCGCACGGTGGAAGCCGCGTCGTCCGGATGAGCAAGTGGCTCACGGTGTTGCCGCGTGAGTCCTGCGGATCATGGCGCGAAGGTCGCCATGGAGGCGAGCTCCGTGGCATGTCCTTGTCTATAAGTAGCCCCGTACCCCTCCATGTTTTCTTTGCAAAATCCAGTGAATAAAGTAGCCAAGAAAGTAGCCAAGATACAGGCGAGTTCGTCGCCGGAAAACAGTGTGTCTACTGTGCTTCCTCTACCTCTCGCCAAGAGCGTTGGCGTGTGTGTGTGTGTGTTTGAGTGGTTCCTGGGCGAAGCCAATACGTGGTATCAGAGCCGGAGAAGATGTCGTCTCCATCGAAAAAAGGCTCGGGCTCCGGTGACGACGACTCACCGCGTCAGGTCGTGGTGGAGCGCGTCATCAGTGGCTCGATGGAGATGCCGATGCTGACAAAGACCAACTACCACGAGTGGACGCTCCTAATGCAGGTCATCCTGGAGGGCATGGAGCTTTGGGATGCCGTGGAGTCCGACAAGGTCTAGCGCAGCAAGGATCGGCGGGCATTGACCGCCATTTTGCGCGGTGTGCCGCCGGAGATGAAGTCGGGACTCGCCGGCAAAAAGAGCGCCAAGGAAGCGTGGGCGGCGGTGAAGTCCTTGAGGATGGGCGATGCACGCGTGCAAGAGGCCAAGGCGCAGTACCTCCTCAAGCAGTTCGAGCTCGCGGCGTTTAAAGACGGCGAGGCGATCGATGACTTCACCGTGCGGATCGACTCCCTCGCCACGGAGCTGCGCGGACTCGGGGAGAAGATGGAGGAGGAGCGCGTCGTCAAGAAGCTGCGCGTTGTGCCGCCGAAGTACAACCAGATCGCGTGCTCCATCGAGATGTCCGGCAACCTGAAGGAAATGTCGCTCGAGGAGCTCGTCGGGCGGCTGCGCGTGGCGGAGGAGCGATGCGGCGGTGTCGTCGAAGTCGGTGCGACGGCGTCGGCGCTCGCTTGCTCGCGAGGAGCAATGGAGGAGCGCCGCGCGCGCGCGCGCGCGGCGGAGCACGGCGCGGCAGCGGCGAGAGGCGTGGTGGTCGGAACGACGACCACAGTGACGACGACGATGACAACGATCGCAGCAGCACGAGCTCGGGGAGCAGGCGTGGCGGGAGTTGCTACCGAGGGCGATGCTTCGACTGCGGCGAGCACGGCCACATGGCCAAGGACTGCCGCGGGAAGAAGAAGGAAAGGGCCCTCCTCGCCGACGTCGACGACGAGCCGACGCTCCTGTAGGTTGGGCGTACGGGGGTGTCGTGGTTTAGGGGGTGATTGTCAGGAATAAACCACGCCATGGGTGTTGTCCATGCGTGCGGGTCAAGTTCAGGTATGTGCGCGGGCACCGGCGCGGTGGCGCAGCGTAAGCGCACATGCATGCAGGCTAGCTGCGGCACTAGTTTTAGGTCAAGTTCCCAGTCGTGTGCGTCCTGGAGTCTAGTTCGAGTCGGTTGTTAGGATCGAGTCGTAAAGTTGTTGGAGTAGTGGTGTGCGTGGCACCTATTCGCACGGTGGAAGCCGCGTCGTCTGGATGAGCAAGTGGCTCACGGTGTTGCTGCGTGAGTCCTGCGGATCATGGCGCGAAGGTCAGCATGGAGGCGAGCTCCGTGGCATGTCCTTGTCTATAAGTAGCCATGTACTCCTCCATGTTTTCTTTGCAAAGTCCAGTGAATAAAGTAGTCAAGATACATGCGAGTTTGTCGCCGGAAAACAGTGTGTCTACTGTGCTTCCTCTACCTCTCGCCAAGAGCGTTGGTGTGTGTGTGTGTGTTTGAGTGGTTCCTGGGCGAAGGCAATACTTGTTGCCACATTGGCTGTCCTGAATGTGTTGGATCTCCGTCATCTTGCGAGCGGTGGAGGCGGTGTTGGGGAGGGGGCGGAGGCGCGCGGAATAGAGTAGAAGAGCGGGCGGGGTAGAGGCGAGGTGAGAGGGAGAGATGCAAGAGGTAGAGAAGAGGGGGAGATGTGAGAGAGTGAGGAAGGGGAGGCAGCACGAAGCTGTTTAGGAGGTGTGAGGAGGATAGAGCAGTTGATTCCACCCATCGCCAAAGACGCTTTGAGATGGGAGGAAAGTAGTTGATCCACACACGGATCATTTCGTGAGAAGGGGTGGAAGAGAAAAGCACTACTTACTGCCTAGCCAACTTCATATATTAAAATATTAGAGAGCAAGCGACAGAGAGAAATGTGACTAAAATACACGAGGAGATGAGAAAAATGGAGGAGGTGGGCGGTTGTATCCTGAGAGAGAGGAGAAGAGAGACGAATGATCTAAATCAAATCGAATGGCTGAGAAGAGAGAAAGAAGACTGTACTAACCACCAACTCTTCTTTTATAATAGTAAAGATATATTATACATATATAAAAAAAGAAACATACAAAAACATGCAAGCAAAAGGTCTTTCTAGGACACTGTAGGAGCCTCCGTGTGGCACTCTCCCAGCCAGTAGAGAAGACTCCGTACGCGCGCACAAGCACACGAACAGAGGAGAAAGGAATCGAAGCGAAGAAGGGCAGAAATATTCTAGAGCCCTCGAGAGCGCGAACTGAAAACCTTTCCAACTCTCGCTCTCGCCCCCTCCCCCGCCATTGCCGCATCTATCGCAAAGTTAAACTCCACACGAAAACCACCACCATCACCACCGCACTGGATTAGCTTCTCGATTAGCCCCGGAACCAGACGAGGACGCGATCGATCGTGATGGCCATGGACACCGCGCCGATGCTGAAGAGGAAGGGCGCGGAGGCGCCGGAGGAGCTGTGGCTCGACGAGGACCCCGCCTCCGGCTTCCCCGTCTCCCGCGCCACCAAGATCCGCCGCCTCGTACGCGCCTAGCAACCGAACTCGCTCTCTGCTCTCTCCCTTCCTCCTGAACCCCGAGTTTGGTGGGCTCGAATTCGCTAAGCCGTGGCCTGATTGTTTTGGTTTTGGGTGTGCAGGACGCGGAGGTGATGCCGCCTGTTGTGCCCACCGCAGGCGTGCCTCCGCAGCCGCAGCCAGTGGCGAGGTTTGGGGTGGAGGAGGTGGCGATGTGCGGCGACGTGGCGCAGGCGGCGAACGTGGAGAGGGCGATCGTGGTGTACAAGCCCGCCGAGGTCGCGCGCAGCCTCCTGCTCGGCCCGCTCCTGCCGGGCGTTCCTCTCCGCGTTAGCCCCGAATGGATCCACGGGCTCAAGAGTACGTGCCTCCTCCTCACCACCTCTCCTCTTCCTCCTGGCTATTTCTGCAAGATGATTGCTCATGTCCCTAAATTCCGCAATTCGTTTGGGTTAATTTTGATTGATGCTGAAACTGCATGCGCAGATCAAATTGTTCCCAGTTTAATTGTTCATGTCATACGACCTGTGAGCTTCAATTCGATTCAATTGTGATGTTCCCAACTGCTGCAATAACTGAAACTGATCAGGAAGCTGATTTGACCACGCAGACACCATGCTGCAAGAGGCGAGCAACCACCGGGTGCTGTTCGAGGAGCTAGCAAGGGACGAGAGCTCCAACCTGGCCATGGTCCCGTGGGCGCCCTCTCACTCCCAAGCAGCCTCCACGGCCTCGGCGACGGCGACGGAGATGATGGACGCCGAGGACAGCGAAGGCACGTCCATGGAGGTCGAGCAAGACAGGTGTGATCAGCCAGCGACCGCCGGCCATGCGCAGGGAGAGGCGCTCCACCAGTGGCCGCAGGACTGCATGGGACAGCAGCCGCTCCCGGCGGCGAGCTACCAGCCGAGCCCCGTGACGTGGTCCTGGTGAAGTGCACGGCACGGCGACTGTAGCATGTAGTACTACAAATTACAAAAGCGCGAGATGGTAGTGGTAGGAGCAGCATGCTGTTAGCAGCAGTGTACTTCCACGGTGGCCTTGATTTGCTTCCTGCTCTTGTTGCCATTTCTTGTTTTGGCAGCGAGACCTTAGCAGGAGAGGGATTCATATCAGATGAGATGTTGCCGTTCGTTTTAGCAGGAGGCCGGTGGGTTCTTTGGGCTATAACTTTTGGTTTAAATATTTAAATTCTGATTATTCGTATGAGAGTACGGAGAGACACTTATGTGTGATTTTAGATTATATAAATGAATTTAGGTTCTTCTCATTTGGGGTTGAGTTTTTGGTTTTTAACTTATTTTTTACTATTTATAATTTTCATTTTTTTTGACTTTCTGATGTTTTTAAAGTTTTTATTATTTTTTTCGTATTCATTTATATTATATATGATAGGTTAATCTGTTTTTATTTTTAGATTTTTAAAAAACTAATTATGTTAAATAAGTCACCGTTAGCTATAGTAAAATTTTAGCCAGTTATAATGTAATTTTAACTATAAATCACTAAATTTTAGCTTAACCGAATGATCTCTTAGTATGGTATTTACTACAATTGATTTATAGATCTGTTTTAAAAGATATTCTGATTAAAAGCTAGTTATTGTAGTATAAATTAAAAATCACAAGTGATAAGTCCAAAAAAAACTTAGTCCTTGGGAATGGGCTTTCTGGGATCTCAACACTCGGAGCATTGTTTGAACATGTTTTCTTCGTTTTGGTTGGATCAAAAGGAGGTTTCGTCTACATTTTCATCTCAAGCATGTTGGCATCGATCAATGGAAAGGACATGGTGGTAATACTAGATTTCTTTCTTCTCCTTTTAATGAAAAGGTCAAACCAGTTTCATCGCACGTAAGGTTGTTGTGTGCAATTCTCTTTCAAGTGGAGTAATTGTTCTGTGTGTTACTGGTACAGTTTGCTGAGTCGCCACCTTCTCCCTGCGTGCACTCTCCAAGAATGTGTGTGACTGCTGAAATTGATCGACAAAACTTATAGAATTAGCTTGAAATTTCAGATTTTCAGCTATGTTTCGTGCTACTTGTCTATGCTTGTACGATACAGTTGCTGAGAAGGGGCACAAAATTACAAATTGGCTGACTGTGCAGTTCATTGACTAGGATGTATGAAGTCCAAATTCTGACAGATCACAGCTCACGTCATGTCCTCCAATCTCCATTTGTCGATTTAACTTGGCCCAGGCAGTGAAACACAAATACTCCATGGATCTTCCAAACTGAATGTTCCAGGTACAGACATGATTTTTTCAGCAATCTGACTGTAGCCTGAAGATTCTGTCACAATCTGGTATAACCTGCACTACCTGCTGAGCACTTATATGAGCCCAGAAAATCAATAAACATGCCATCCAACGCGCAACTTAACCAACGTAAGATGTTGTGAGATAAAAGCTAGAAAATTAACGAATAAACCACTCAATGCATAATTGGTAATCAAACTTTGGCCCTTGTTTAGAAAATAATGGGGGTGTTCTTTTGGGCTATGGTTATTGACTTTTAGCTGCAGCTAATAGCTTTTGGTTGTTTCTTTTGACACGGCCCAACCACTTGCCCAATCCTTGCCATCAACCAACATTTCAAAAACATCACTCTCGGTGAGCAATCCAATGCTTTTATTCATCATACCATAATGGTCATAAATTTTGACGTGTAACTCATCACAGTGGGCCACAATGTAATAAGTAATTAATAATACAGAAATTAATACCATAATCAAGACATTAACTACTTAAGTAAGATCATTTAAAAGTAACTGATAACAAATAGCTTCAATAAATAAATAATACAGAAATTAACCCATACGTAATATAACCCAACCAATAGGAATTCAACATGATCAATGATCGTGACCTACCTTTCGACTCGTAGTCGGCGCTCACTCCTTCGTAGGCTTCAAAGTTATCACTTCTAGTTCCAGTTGTCCCGAGAACTTTTTCTCCATAATCTAGTGTAAACACACACGAATAAAGCCAAATGAGACTGGTGCGGGGTTACAACACTTGCAAATAAAACACTATAAAAAGAAAAGGGAAAAACAAAGCCAAAAAGTTATCAGAAGGGAAAACCAATGAAGAATCGGCTTTGAAAAGCTTTGAATTTGGAGATGCAGGGTGAACAATGACAATTTAGTGGTCTACAGGGGTCTAGGGTTAGTCTATTTTGCAGAACCAGTGCTAACTCAATAAGAAATGGTCTGGAAACAAGTGAATTGATAAAAAAAAATCGGTTCTAAACCAGGTTAAATCGATGGGAATTCGGTTTGACTCAAGCTAAATGGGTTTGACTTGAGTTTGACTTGGTCTGAAACTAGTTCGGGTCTAATTTGGCTCAAGGTGAGGTGGTTTGGTTTGATCGCGTGTGAACGGTGCTAAGCATAGGCTCGGTCAGGTGCGAGTGGCTCGATCAGGCGCACTAGCTAGCTTGGTTGATTCGTAAGCACACAGTGTTGGCTAGCACTGTTCTTCTTCTTAGTCGTGTAGAGGAAAATCGAGAAAAGGAAGAAGATGGCGATAGCGACATGGTGGTGGAACGGCGACAATGACGTGCACACATGGAGAATCTAGACCCGTCATTAGAAGTTAATGATATATTTTAGTAATTACTAATTAATGATAATCATATTGTGGAACTAATATTTTTTATAAGTTAAACGAATATATAATGTCCCATGATAATGAAGACTTTTGATATTGATCGTCATCAAGTTAATGTTCGGGATGAAAGATAACATCATGTATTAATGAGCATTAAGTTAAGATCTCAAAGATGAGATGATCATGAGTTGATCATCAATTCAAGAGAAGACTCATCATGTATTGATAATGGCAAGTGGAGGATATATCATATGTTGATACACATCATGACAAGAATTAGAACTTAAAGTAAGGATGTTCATAATTAAGCTTCAAGAGGATGTTCAAAACAAAGATAAAACTAGCTAGACTAAAAATGTGTTCTTAGCCTTTTATTGATCTTGGTGTTTAGTTGAAAGACCAGATTGCTAGTATATGTTGTCATATTATTAAAAGAGATCATATCTAGTAGTTTGAGTCTCATTATATATTGATAGTTCAATCACTTACTCTAGTTCTCCGTTGTGTTTTTACAAATGTGACTTAGATTTGCAAATGTGTTTTGCATGTTTTGCAAATGATTGAAGTCTATTTCCTACGTCGTGTGACATGATGCTTAGATTTAAGAATGTATTTTGCAAATAGTTGAAGCTCATACATAATTTTTATAGCATGTGACTTAAGTTTGCGAATGCATTTTGCAAATGAGTTGAGTCCATGTACCCAATCCTTGTGGTACGATTCTAAAGTGTGCATATATATTTTATAATTCATTGTGAATCATGCTTTGACTCTTATTTGCATGGTACTATGATTTGCAAATGTCTTTTGCAAATATATTGAAGTATATGCATCTGACTCTGTTGAAATAATCTAGGGTGATCTGATTAACCATATGTTGGTAGTCCAACTAGTCTTGCCATGGCAGTACGACTGGCTCACATCCAGTGGTCAGACTGGTTGGTGGTCTGACCAGCTAGTGGTCCGACTGGCGTGTTGCGAGCGGTTAGACCGGAAGGTGGTATGACCAGCCTATGTGGTGGTTGGTTTCTTCCAGAGAGCTCATTTCTAAGTTTTGGTCAATGCGGTCGGACCGGCCTATGTGGTGGTCCGATCGGAGTGTGGTCTAACCGACCCTTGTGAGGGCGGTCAGATTGGCCGAGACTTGTAATGACTAGTTTTGTAACTGTTGCAAGGAGAGCGGTACGACCGACCATTTGCATATGGTGGTATCGTATTTTCTGATTTTTTGCTCCCAACGGCTACTTTTTTGATATGGAGTGTAAATACCCTCTAGTGACTGGTTGAAGAGGTTGTTACTAAACCCATTTTCATTCACTTAAGCTAGTGTGAGCCACTTCTCTCAATTGTGCATGCATTACACCTTGTGGGTAAGGAGAGAGGTCTCTAATTGTATGTGTTGTATTTAAAGGTGGATTTTATATCCACTTGAGTTTATGCATTCGTTGCACTTGATGAGAGTCAAGCAAATGGCTTGACTTGTTACTCCCGTAGGTTGTTGACTCCTAGATGGTGTTGGAGATGTGGTGGTCTGATGATCTTCTCAAAGAAGCTTGTGAGAAGGTCCGGTGTGTTGTAAAGATTAGAGTTTACCTATCCGAAGGAGAAAAAAGCTATTACTAGTGAAAAGTGAGACAATTAGCTTAGTTCATGGAGCTGGTCTAATTTATTTGGATTTGTCTCAATATAGACTAGGAGAAATCGATAAGTTTTTGAACACTATGATAAAATATTATGTGTCAATTGTGGTTTATTTTTTTGAGCTCAATTTACATATTTGTAATTTATATTCATAGAAATTGAATTAATTACTTATCACCCTATGATTGTAAATCTTGACATAGACTTAGAATGTTAGTACACTTATGTGAACTTAGTTTGATTTAGGCCATAATTGTGCAAAATCAATTTTGATCTATGCTTCTGCACATAAACTTGGTTTTAGCTAAAGAGTGAATTTTAAAAGTGCCTATCCACCCTCTCTAGTCATCCTACTCAACCTTACACCACAAAGTGTTCACAGGCACCACGAACCCATTTTGGGTGGGTTGGAAGGATGATAAGGACTATGGTGGTCGAAAAAGGCAGAGCAAAGATAACAGCTGTAGAAAGGGAAAAACTCACCGACGGTGAGCTCCAGCAGTCTCCGGTGCAAACAACGGGTGCATGAGCACAGCGTGGGTATGAGAGTTCTTTAGTGAGGATGGCTTAGCTTGGAGTGCAGCATGGAAGGCTGGCGACGGTGGCGGTTATGGCGATGAGGCAAGGCTTGATGGCGGCTATGCATGTTGGATGTGATGATCAACGGAGGTGTGATTTAGCAATAGTGTATTGAGCGCGCGTCTCACGACGTGGATGGCGAGGGATGCGGTGGATCGGTGGTGGCGGTGACATGGCCGATGGCGCAACGAATGGCTCCGGCGATATCTCGGTGCGGGAAGGTACCGTTAGGACGACAAAGAGGTGGGAAAGATGATGGTACAACCAATTTGGGGAGAGAAATGAAGATGTGAGCAAATTTGGATAGATTACTCAAACGGTCAAAGAAAGGGGTGGCATTCTTGCTAGATTTGGTGATGACGGTGTGGCTTAGCAGTGATGCGGTTGATTTCTGGTGAGGTGGCAAAGCTTCAACGTCAGTGTTTGACCGGGCGAGTAGAGAGACACGATGTGGGAGTCGGGCTAGGGCATGGGGTGACGCAGGAGTGGTTGGGAGATGGGTCGCAGGAAAAGGTTTGGCAATCAGAGCTGGCGTGGCACTGGGTTGGGAGAAAAGGGCCTGTCGAAGAACAAGAAAAGGGAAAAGGAAATGAGCTCCGGCCCAGAGAGAAAGAGGAAGAAAGATCGAGAAATTTAGATATTTTTCAAGATTTTTGGGGAAGAAGATAGCACTTCCAACACACAAAAACACCAAGAATCCAGAGAAACGCAACAACAATTCGAGATATTTTGCAAAAAAAATTATACATTTTTAGAATTTTTCAAGCTATCACACTTAGGTTGCGTTGAGCACTCGAGCTAGACCTTTTGTTTTGAAGGATCTTTTTTGTGAGGACTTAAATGTAAGGAATCTCTTTCTGCCTAGGTATAAGGCTCGGATTGCAACAACGTAATTTTGTATGAACCCTGCAGACGTTGTTTACTATAAAATTCCTATCATCTAAGCACGACATACCATATCTGAAAAATCCACATGGGATGCTTTTTTTTAGTTTCGATATATATCCAATATTATCCATATTCATATCTGAAAAATTTCATGGAATATGGGTTAAGATATAGAAAGGACAATATCCGCTCCGTATTCATATTTGATAGGATATCGGGAAGATATATAACAAATAAAAAATGGATATCCGATAAAACCTCAAAAATGTATATGGAAACATCAATGTGAATAATATATGTGCAACTATGTTCCTAACCCATTATGAATTTATGAAGTATGATACATGTAATTATGTTTATGGTGTGAAATAGAATAAATAATTCTCTAATAGGTATAATCGACACTTTTGTTGGTGAAGTCACATGTTTTTTTACTTGTGTACTATCAGTCAAGTTATCTGTGATCAATTTGAATCCACTGTATCCATCTCATGATCGTATTTCGAAAAATCTGTGTTTATATTTATATCTAGGATATTTGTATCCAACTTTAAAATTGATTAAAAATATAGATTAAGATACAAAAGGAGCAATACCCACCTTACTGCGTCTCGTTTTCACCTCTAGAGGAGAAAAAAAGCTGGTGTGATCGGACGGTAAAAAAGAGATTTCTGCGATTCTGCTAGATCCTCTTCTCCAGGGCGCTCGCTCCATTCGGACCGATCGGGGCATTGGGCGGAGAAGGCAAGTAAGCTCGCCCTCAAATCCCAAATCCCCTATCCCCAACACTCCGCCGCCGCGAACCTCGGCGGCGGCGTCCACCGGGGCGCCCCAATCCCAACTCGCAGCTGCCCCTACCTGCCTCGATCTCCTCCGAGACGACCGGTCGGGACTGCCTAATCTTCCTCGTCTTCCAACCGTTACCGGAGATCCACCCGTGCTGGTACACGCTTTCGTGGTAAGGCCTACCTAGCCTTGTTTGATCTCACCTTCTCCCTACGCTGTGCTGCGAGATTCCGTTTAGTTCTTGTATGCGTCTGTTGTTAGATTAGCTGCGAATTTGTTTGCTGTTGCTAATGTCACCCGCGCGTTGGGTTTCTTCCGCAGCCGCTCGTGTTTGCGCCCAATTTCGGCTTGCTCCGCTTCGGCTGTGCAGCTGCGTTGCTCATTTGCATCGCCGGTGCGGAGATCTGCATGTTGTGTCATGTTCAAAGTGGAATTTCGTATATTGATGCGGATTACCGAGGAATGCTTAGCATGTCTTGTGTGAATTTTGCAATAAATATCCATCTTTTGTTCAACTAATAATTAAAAGAACTATCTAAAGTGCAGCTTAATCACATGACACTGAATTCAAGGATGCTTAGTGAATTTGTGTCAGACATTACCCGGTAGGAACACTTGCTCTAGCTATTGGTACCTATGAGGCAGTATAAGTGTTTATTTCTATGTGTGTTGTGCATTCTAACTAGAGGTGAAAACGGAGCCAGAATCGGTCGGATTATCCGGCCACCGAATCTGGATACTTAATATCCGAATCCGAATAGAAACCGGATCCGAATGTAGATGTTAAACTAGCGCAGTCGCGGACGTCTGATGCGAATCTGGTACGGCGTGAAGTGGATTCAAAGTCGGATATCCGGATTCGATAGATATAATACAACAGTTAGCTAATATGTATATTTTGCATTTGATCTCAAATTGGGCATATTATATATGCATTTCGATCATCTCAACGAGCCCGTCGTCATGGTGGATTCTAATTTGGCATTTCATGTTTTTCATTTTGGTTCATCCTGAATAAAGCTTTTTGCATACTTTTTTTAGCCAAATTTGATATGTTTATAACTGATTTATTTTGCAATATATCTAGAATTAGTGGCAAATGGCACCAATAATCAATGATTACGTGATAAACTAGAGGAAAATGGGCATAAATATTATTATAAAACTGGTGTCATGTTTTAAATAGGAGAGGTCACGAGAAATTAGTGGAATCCGAAAAATAGTCGAATTCGATCTGATTTTAAGTATAATCCAATCCAAATTCGTATCTGACATTTGTCCGGTCCGCATTCGTATCCGACATCTGTACATTTCATATTTAAATCTGAGAAAAAATATAGATGCGAATATGGTTTAAGCACTATCCGATTCGTATTGTAGTTTGAACATCTGCGACTAAAATTGAAGTTACTGAATTATTGGTGAACTACTAGCATTGTTGTTTGAACATCTAGTAATAGCAATTTAATTACATATGGTTCAATAAATTAGTTTTCCTATGAAGTTGCAGTGTTTTTCAATAAATTATCAAAATGGGGTTAACTAGCAACAAAAGCATTGGGAGAAACGTTGTTGATTATTAAAAGATCATCTACATATGTATGTTTTGCTCTGTTATCCATTCAGAATATGTGTGGGTTCTAAAATTTTTTTCATTACATTATATTTTTATTGTAGTACTGAATTAGAAATGATACCGTTTCTGGTGTAAATTTAGGATTACAACATGTTTAAGGCTGTAAGATATAGTGTTCAGTCTATTGTTTGCACCAGTCCAAGGGCTTTGCGTGTAATTGCACAGTCATTGCAGTATTTCATCTATGTTACATGATCAGGATTATGGTTATATTTGAGAGGTTTTTGTAGTTACTACTGATATTGTGACGCAATACAGGGACAAACATATAAGATAATTATCGGCAAAACAAGTAGAGTTCATTTTGTATCACATGTAATAGAATTATAGACAATGCTATCTAGATCATCTTTATTTATCTGTCTTGTTTTCTTTTTATCACTTGCAGCAAACTTTATTTTATTGTTTATTTTGAACTACCATTTTTTATGCATACCCAGCAATGAATTGGGCATCTCATTTGCTTTATATAGAACTTACATGTTCCACATCAAACAATCCTTTTGGTTACAGCATGCAATTATTATTATTGCCAACTGCAGGTACCTAGGCCTTAATAATTTCGAATTTGGTCCAGAAAATCTTGTGCAAAAACCCATGGAAAGTTCTAAATCTCCTCAACCATCGAAGAAGAGCCAGATTATGTTGTCTGATACTGATGGCCACCAATTTGGCAACGATGAGTTTTCATCTGACAGTGCATCAAATCAAATGGTTGTTTTCAACCCCGAAACAGTAGATAAAGGGCAAGATGAACTTGGAGAAAACCATTCCCCATCTTTGCAGAAATCAGTCCCTTCTAATCTGTCAAACCGAGGATTGCCATCTATTGGGGCATTCACTGTCCAATGTGCTAGGTGTTTCAAATGGAGACTTATTCCAACAAAAGAGAAGTATGAAGAAATTCGCGAGCATATTATACAGGAACCTTTTGAATGCGAACGAGCCCGTGAGTGGAGACCTGATGTAACATGTGATGATCCGGAGGATATATCACAGGATGGCAGCAGGCTTTGGGCTATTGACAAACCCAATATTGCACAATCCCCTCCTGGATGGGAAAGACAGATCAGAATAAGAGGTGAAGGAGGCACCAAATTTGCTGATGTGTGAGTAATGCTTTTCATTCACTACCCTATTTGCTTTGGTCAGGTTGTTTCTGCAAGGACATTGATTTCATTCCTTGCTGGCTGCCATCTTTACTCTGTATGTTGAACAATCAGTTTTTAGTGCTCATGAAAATAGCTGAAACTAGCCAAGTAGGTCATGCATTTGCGTGGCTAGTTTTACCATTTTCTTTCTCATTAATTGTTACAATTTATTTCCTATATTTGTGTCATTTTTCCAATTAATGGTTTCCTTTTCAACTAACTGTCTGTATCTGTTTCCTACACAATATCTTTTCTAACTTTGAATAAACCAATTCTCTATATGTCTCAGTTACGTACAAATTCTGAGTTCAAGTCAGGAAGCAATATAAGAACTATACAATATATTTTATAATTAACTATCTAGAAAACTGTTATGTTACTTTTTCATATTGGCGACTCTTGATACCGGGGTATTTGAGTCTATAACTCGCCAAAAGAAAAGCATACCGTCATAGAATAGATGCTTAGTTGGTAGTTGGTACCTTGCATTGCATCAATTGCCTAATTGCCCTTAGTATCTTTGAGGGAGCGAGAGTTGTATGGCAAAGCCCAATCACTTGTTCATGTTACATCCATCTAAACCTAGGAAAGTCAACTTTGGCATGAGAATCCCATTCATCCTTGTTTTAACGATTTCTTTTAAATCGGTCCTTGAGGCTGGGAAGCATTGGTCTTCTCCATGTAGAGTTGCAGGGTACTGATGTTTCGCATCAGTGCATCATGCCACACACAATATTGAATTTGGCGGCTCCTAGAAGCTTTGTGAGCTCCTCGTGGTTGGCTACTTGGCTCATAGTGCAGCGTTGGTAGTCGGATGTGTCAGGGGCTCAGAGCACGGTCTAGGTCCTGTTTCTCAGTTCTCACTACATTCATTAGCTTCTGAAGCACATACCCAAAGGAGATATTCATCTATGCCAATGGCTTATCAGTTTTACATTTCCGTGATGGAATTTTAGTTATGTAGACTATGCCACCAGTCTTTGGAAAAGAGAGAAGCGCATTAGTTGATCTGGCAGCATCCCTCAACATGATGACCCTCTGTTAAGCCGTGTTCCATCAATAACTTGCTGGCACCAGAAGCGACTGCTGATTGGAATAATGTATGATGCAGTTGGGAATCAAGACAATGGAAGGCGATAAATTACGTAGAAGAGAAGACTCTTAAGGACAAACCGAACTTGCACCATTGCAAATATTATGATGTACAAAGTGCAAAGATTGATGGGATGTGGCTATGTTTTTTGTACAGGACTTTGTTTAATAAGAAAACCTTTGATTCCTAGTAGGATTCCCTGTCTATTCAATTTAATCTGTTTGTAATGTAAAAACACTGGATTCTTATGCTCACAAAAGGTTTTTTTGGGCGGTAATTAAAATTCTTTCATCCTTTCCACCAATAAGCAAAAGGATGAGAGTTGTATATAATGTAGAAATATAAAAATAAACTAATCTACACCACCAAACTAAGCAGTGTAGATATTTTCTTTTTGCCTTGATTAATGTGGGATGAGAATTTTTAGCCTAGAGTGAATGTGGTGGCTCCATTTAACATCATTTTTATTATATAATGGATATCATCTACCTTCTTCCTCTATAAAAAATAACAAAAAATAATTTTATGTAATGTGTGATAAACTTTTACGTTTCTGGCTACATTTGCTGAACTTATTGTGTCCATGTAACACTCTTTTAACTTGCTTTCAGGTACTATACTTCTCCTACTGGGAGGAAACTGAGGTCATTGGTTGAAATTGATAGGTATATCATGCGTATTTCGTCAAAACTTCCCCCTAAGCATCATTCCTTATCCTCTGAGCTATAATGATTTTGCTGAAATTGCTCACAGCATCTTGATGCAGCAGTTGCACTGCAAATCTTATTGCTTTTTCCTCCAGTTCTTATGACTGGACATCACAACTAAATACTATGCAGATATAAACTATATGCACTGCCTCTCTCTCTCTCTCTCTCTCTCTCTGCTTTTAAATTTCTACACGTGACTCAGTCTTCTATGCTTTAAACTCTCAATGTCATACTTGGCAGGTACCTCTCAGAGAATCCGGAGTATGTGGCACAGGGTATCACATTAGCTCAATTTTCCTTCCAGATTCCTAGACCTCTGCGGCAGGACTATGTCAAAAAGCGCCCTAAGTTAACGAGCCCAAGTGATGAAGCAAGCATAGTAACTTCTAAGGCTCTTCAACCACAGGAAGGTGTGTAACGGTGTATAAACAAACTGATCATGACTTGTGGACGCATAATCAATGAAATATTAATCCTCAAATAAAACTCTCTTACCTTGTTGAACAATGCATGGGTATGACTTGAAATATATTAGCAGACCGGCAGAGGTTCAAAAACAAAACTGATTGGTTAGGATCCTGTAACTATCTAGGTTTCTGACTGCCTAATTAGATTCAGCCCTACATCATAAATGGGAGTCATGAATTAAGTTTAATTATCCAAATAGTTCAATGGTAAACATAAGAACTCAAATTAATTTCCTTAAATCTAGTTGCATAACTGGGTGTACTACAAGTTCTTCTGTAACGACCCAGGGTTATAGTGTAGACACTAATAGTCATACTGCTTGCTAGATATAGCTCCTCCAATTATTGATTCACGAAGTTGGTAGTAGCTGTCAGATGCATTGTATCAGGTGCTTTTCAAAACTAATTTGGATAGTTCAGACTGGTACTTACTGTTTAAATTTTAATGATCCTGCCACCCTAGGAATCCATCGTGGACCTCGTGGTAACTTAAGTTATGCAACAATTTTCTCTTCGCTCTTTAGTGAGATATCTACGCTGTCAAGTGGCTCTTCATTTGTGGTTGTATGTATATCTGCTGAAGGCTAGCTTTATAGCATATCAAATGAACTGCATTCAGCCATTCACCATTTTGTCTGGCCTCGTTTCGTGTTTTCGCTTCAGTGGGCCCCATATCCTGGGCAGCTCCTCCAACGACGCAGGAGGGTGAGGCAGCTGAACAAGCTTCTGGTGCTGATGAGCCGCTTGGATCAGTAGAAGTGGAGCTAACCCGGAAGAGGAAAGTGGGAAGCTCTCAGTCAGGAGAGGCAAATTCTAACCATGTGTGTCATGAACCGCAAACCAAGTTACAGGATACTCAAAATGGAGCTGCTTCTACCTGAAAGCGGCAACATCAGGATACCCACTGCTCCCCATCCATGGTTTTATCAATTCTCTATGTGCTTTTCATTGTCTGCGGGAGTCAGTTTGTCTGTAATGTGAGGCCATACTGGCCTTGTATGTACTATGACACCTTAAGAGTCTTGACCCAAAATTCAAAGTTTTGGGACAGTAAATTAACAAATGTTGTACCCGAGAACCCTGTCGAATTATTTCAGATTATGCTTTTTAGCATGTTCTTAGATAGGAAGCCTGCTCTAAGATTAACCTTTTATCATGTCTCATTGTAAGATAAAGAAATGTTGTAGGGACATTATTTCTGATGTATGTGGGAGTTAATGCTTCTATTCTCGATTAGACATGCCAGTAGCAGTGGACCGGTGGTGGTGAAAGTTTCTTCGAGCCAGTATTTACCGGCGGTGGTGGTGCTGAAATTTTCTTCGAGCTCATCTAGCATGCCCCAAATTTGGTAGTATTAGGGATGCAACTAGTCCGGTTCGGTGTGGCCCATTCCCTGGCTCCCATGGCCCACGAGGAGCTGACGAATTGAGCTGCCTTCGACTGGAGCTTATGTAGTTCGCATGCACACATCATCCTCAAAGCCATTCTATTACAAAACCATTTACTAAAACACGAGCCGCTAATTGTCATTTTTATTAAAAAGTGCATCAATATGTTGTTATATATCACTTGACAGAGAGATCAAAGCAAACGCAGAAGGCAACACACTGCCTGTTCGATGAGTATCTTCAGACAACACACTGTTCTAGCACAACTAGTACTAGTTTCAGTAAAGATATAGGTAAAACTAGCACCATCATTCCAGGACACAGTAGAAGAAAAAGGAGACCGAGCCAATTAGTCCTCAGTGCTAATCCAAGTAGAGAATAGAGCAAATCCTAATGATGTCACTTCATGATACGTATGATGTCCAAAGCACTGGTGCTGTTCATTTGTCGGGAGAGCATGCTGTTGTCTTCCACGGTACTTTATTCAGCATCCACGTCTGACAAAAAAAAAAGGCCAAGAATTTTAGTACAAAAGAATTATGCTGCTACAAGAGAGTTAAATTACCATACTACAAAAAATACGTTTACCTGATCCAACAGGCAGCAGTTCATTCAAGGTCCCAAAAGTAAAACTCACTCGGAATTAGACAACATAGCCTAATCAATGTAAAACTCACTCAAGTCCTAAAAGTATATCAATGTTATCTGATCTTAAAGTTCACATAAGAGGATCATCGAGATCAATCAAGTCATGAATTGATGCCATACCATACTCAGTAGAACCTACAGTTCAGATAATTATAAAAGATATCACTACGCATGTGTGATCTGCTGCTGTAAGTAGCACTTCTAAATGAAATTGGGTGGCATAAAATAAGATTACCATATGCTCAATACCAATCCTGCAAGGAGATGAGTGCCTCAATAGTCTCTACGGTCAATCTGTTATGAAAATCACTAATGATCCTCCCTCCTATGCTGAAAGCTGCCTCCGATGCTACAGAAGAAGCCGGAATCGCTAGCACATCCCATGCTATGTGTGCAAGGGTTGAATATTTGGAAGAATTAACCATCCACCAATTTAATATATCCAGTTCCACAGACCGATGATGTGGGATCTCATTCAAATATCTGTCAAGTTCCGTGGACACTTGAGCTTATTGATGGCTCTTGAGGTGTTGATTCCACTCAACCCATGGATCATCCATTGCGATAACTCTGTCATGATCACCTCCATCTTGTTGCATTGAGTCAATAGTCCTATTTTTTAAATGAGAAGAGTATTCAACAAACAACCCTCACAATACTTTCTGCACTCTATCAAGTTGTTTCTTAACATCACTAGCAAAGGCTTCTTAAAAAGAAATTCAACAAACTTGAACTTGTACCTTGGATCAAAAATCACAATGCATAGTTATACATATGACTTGATCTAATATTTGCTGAACTTCTTTTGCATTATTTTTACCATCTTGCCAATGTCAATATCCACTTCAGAGGCTTCTTTTTTTCAAAATTAACTTGATCTTCCAAAGGCTTCTTTTTCCAAAATTACCTTGATCTTCCACATTTGATGCAGGTAGAGGTTTGAGGTGGGATGTTTGGAGCCAAAAACTACTTTAGTCACCTAATAGAACACCTCCAATAATATGCAAACTATGCCCGCCCCTTCCCATTCTTTAAAAGAGGATGCGTATGTGTAATTCAAATACTACAATGCCAATGAAGCAAAAGCCCTCTTGAACTCGACGTCCATCTTAAGCATCATATATATCGAGTTCCAATGAGTGAAAACATCTAGAGAGAGTTGCTTTTTGGATGTTAGACCTTCTTGTGCAATGATCTCTTTGAATCTTTGCTTGCGGGATTGTGACAATCGGACATACTTGACACTTTCTCGAATGTTTTCAACAATGGACTCGACAAGCTTCAAACCATCTTTGACAATGAGATTTATGTCATGTGCTACACAACGGACATGAAGCAACTTCCCACCCACGGGTAGAGCCTTCTTCTCCTCCAGATTGCCCTTCAACATATCAACCATCACATCATTGGTTGAAGCATTATCGAGCGTGATTCCAAATACTTTATCTTCAATACACCAATCATGAATGCAGTTGAAAATAGTATTGAATATTTTTGCTCCGATATGTGGTGTCTTCATAACAAAAAAAACTTGATTATCCATTTTTGCAATTTCCACTTGGTGTTGATGAAATGGCAAGTAACTCACATGTACTCTAATGTCTGATTGCTGGTCTACATGTCAGTAGTCAATGAGAACTTACAATCCGTGTTCTTGAAGATCTCTTGAAGTGCCAATTTTTACTCTTGAAAATCTCTAGTGCAATCATTCCTAGTTGTTATTTGAGAAACCACCTTGAACAATGGATTTAGACTTGCCACAAACCTTCTAAACCCATCATATTCCAAAAAGGTGAATGGAATCGCATGCAAGGAAATCATTCGCATAAACTCATGCCATCAAACATCTAAGTCGAAGCTCCAATCTCTCAAGCGAACACCATCAGGAGATCGAATTGTGGAAGTCAACCTCTCCACAACCTTCAGAGCGTTGGTCCGTTTCTTGCATATTTGTAAATGCTTCAACGGAGAACTTGTTCCCGCTCCGCGCTTGGCACTAATCTCATGCTCAAAACTTGAAAGGAGAGGTTATCACTAATGTACAAACTTAGGAGGACATGGGTACACAACGGAAAGCAAGAGGCAATGCAGACAATATCTAGTGTCTATCCAAGAACTGTTCTCCACTTTCAAGTACTCTTGTGGTTTAACTGGTTATAAATCAATGGGTCTTGAAGGTTGAACAATTTTGGAAAGTAATATGTCAAATAGTTAGTGGCCATACGTATGCCGACCACCAAATGAATGTACGATGTATCACTGCCTTATGAATAGAATAGCTTCTAGACATGCCAAGTACTAAATATTGAAAGAAGGAACCATGCCTATCAGTATATAACTTGAAAGATGTTGGCAGTTCTCGCCGCTTAGTAGTCATAGTAAGGTCGAACTTTTTCGACAGATAGAGACTTGGATCCAGAACAATTGATTTTGCTCTTTGAACTTTCAAGTACTCTTTTCAGGTTTTGTACTGTTAGTAAGGCATTTTTTTTGTTTTTCCCAATTAAGTTGCAAACTGAGCAACACAAAAATTAATTCTCCTTTTTTACATTACAACCATAAGGAGACCAAATATAGATAAGAAAACCATTTCATTTGACATAAACCCAAGAGGCCTAATTTCCAAGCCCATCTTGCCAAGATCCTCTTTGCATTGCACCCCATCTCTCACATTCCCCACACACAAAAGTGCACAGAAACACAAACGGAAACCTCACATGGGAGGAACCAAGAGAAGACGAAAACCTCACCATGGGAGGAAGCAATGCCAAGTGTTGTTGTGGGTGTTCGGAATGCATCTAACACCGGCCCTGTAGATGACCTTACCACCAGAGAAGTGACCACCACCAATGAAGCTACCACAACCGAGGACCTCACCAGTAAAGATGTAACACCCCAGTCGAGCAAAGACCCGGAATGCTACCAAAACTAGAAGAGAAACAATGTTAACTAATTACGTAATACAAAATTGTGGCAGAGCCTCCTTTGTTTATCTATCCAAATCAGAGATTTCACAAGTAATAACAATTATAGTAACCAATCCTCAAGTAATAAGTTCAATGCTAAGCATTTAAATTAAAGGGTACTAAACCATTCATGGATATAATACTTAGAGAAAGAGCATGAGCATCATGAATATTCTAAACTCTGATTACAAGTAACATCCAAGGGTAAAATCAAATGATACTTAAATGTTTCTTGCGTCCTATATTTAATTCTTTTCCTTTGTTTCCTTTATGGGTGGAACGTGCCAGTGCAACAAGTTTATTCTTTCCTTTTCCCCATGCATGCCGATCTCGTAACGGTACCTAAAAGAAACAACAACAACAAGAGTGAGTCTAACGACTCAGCAAATATAATAGAAAATAGCAAGAACATCCATGAACATCACTTCACCCATTCATCTATCAACCATACAATAATTCATGTTATGTAAGATGATCAACAATCTCTTTATCTCTTTCTCTTTTGCATTTTACCATTAATGCAAAGTGTGCGTCCGTCGATGCACGCCTATGCCTGTACCACTTGGTACATGGACCAATTGCCCATACTCCATGAGTATGGGGACCTTTAGCCCGTTATGTCATCAACACAACGGAGACCTCGGCGCTTAGTCATCTCGTGACCAAGACTTCAATAGATCAGCATGATGCATATGCGTGAATGATTCAATAAAATAAATCTCGCATGCACATTAACCATGCTCCAGGAGCGGCGCACAAGGCAGGGAGGAGGGGGAGGGGTGGTGCACAAGGCAGGGAGGAGGGTGGGGCGCGCAAAGCGCGGCGGGAGGAGGGGCGGCGCACAAGGGAGGGAGAGGGAGAAGGGGTGGCGGCCGGGTTTGGGAGGCGCCTCCCCCCTTTTTGGCCGGCCATCTCTTGGGCCAAGGCCCAGGTCTAGGCCCAGGTTGCCAAAAATTTCAGAAATTCCCCCTCTGAAAATCTCTATTTAACTCTTTTCTATCCGATCCTTCCCTCCGATTAATCGATTAATTCTCGAATCACTTTTTGGGGTATTACAAAAGACAACCTCACAATCAGAGAAGTAAGAGGCAATCCCCTGGGTCCTTCTGTTGTGGGATGGGCTAAATGTTGTGACTCTTGCGGGAAGGAACTATCCATGTTGGCCGATGGTAGGAATCGAGTTCCTGTTGTCGATAACAACTCTTTGTTACTGCAAAAAAAAAGAAAAAGAAAATTAAATAGCTACACTACTGTAAATCACATTAACATAAATAGCAATGAACTATCTTAGTTGTGAAACAAATAGCTAAAAAATTAGAAGTGTTTAGTTTAACCTTTAACACGCATGAATTATGTAGCAGCAATCACTTTTCTCTGAAACTAGAGACACGGCCATAGATATTAAAAATTCAAAATATGATCATAGCATAAACTATCTACAAACAAGAATAGCATACAAAGTAGGTATCTAAATGTAATTGGAAGGAAATAAACACTATTTGGTTGACTAATTGATAGTTTTTCCCCTAGAGCTTCTTCCATATCAATAGGACCCAAGAACATCACAACAGCCTGCAAAGCCGATTCTGCAAAATAAACCTAGCTATTCCACTCTATGCTATACCTGGTTTAAACATATACGTGCATATAAAATTCCAGTAGACTTGATCTCAATAAATATGTCTACTATATTCTACCATATCCATCCTTGGAACCTTGAGTATTAATTCCTCGAGTTCAATTCCACACCAAATTATTCCCTATGACCTCAGTAGTCTCCCCAATCGAGCAATTTGATGACCTCAAGGTAATGACAATCGAAAAGTTGATCAACCGCTTGAAGGCACACGAAGAATAGTGGGTATCTTATGGTGTAGGCACAGGGGATCAACACCTACTATTGACAAGGGATGAGTAGGATGCATGATCCAAGAAGAGCAACATCTTTGGCAAGAAGAAGAAGAACACTTTTGATAAGACGAAGGTGCGTTGTTATAACTGCCAAGAGTACAAGCATTTTGCTAAGGAATGCCACGAGCTAAAGAAGGCGATGGCTCTTCTTGCTGCAACAGATGCGGATAACGAGCCAGCATTGCATTAAAGCCAACAAGGATTCTTCATCATTTTCTTTTCCTTCCTGCACATAGTTGAGTCCATGTACGAGTATGAGTGCACGATTGTATTTTGGGTCGTTTGGCACAGTAAGAGTGTTGCATATGTTATTTATTTGTTTGAGCATGTAGAAGGTGTGTTACATACGTGCACATATTTGTGTCATGGTCATGCATATAGGTAAGTCAGCGCATGATGCATGTAAGTGTGTGTGAGTTCTTGTGTCTAAGTTCTCGTATGTGTAAGCTCTGATAAGAGTCTTTGTCGCTGTCAAGATGTGTTACCGGTGAAAGACAATTGGAGCTGAGAAAGAGATTGAAGTCGTCGGCGAGGTGTGTCACCAGAGGTGAAGATGTGAAAGATGTCGGCAAGTTATGTCATTGGCGGTATGGACAAGGAGAAGGTGAAACTCCTTGAGACGCGTCAGGAGATCGGACTTCGGCTTGCGAGTCAATGCATCAAGATTAAGGGGGAGAATATTAGAGTTAATCTTGATGCTTGTTAGTAGGGAGTCAGTTGTTTAGTGGCTACCAGGTCGTGGCTACGCAGGAATTGATCATCGAGAACAAGTCCTACGGCTATGCTTACGTTAGTGGCAAGTGTGGCTGCATGTGTGCTAGTACGTATGTGTGTGGCTTATATAAGCCTACACGATCAAATTGTTCAGGTAGTCAAAATAGGTGGTCGTAGGAGTGATCGAAATAGTAGCCAAAAAAGAGCAGTTTAAAGTTACTGTAGCAGTCTTAAGTCAAAGTACTGTAGCAGTATTAAAGATATTGTAGTAGTCGAAAGAGATAAAGGAAAACCGACGCAAGTCGAGTTCATATTGGAAAAATTTCTCTCCGTGTCTCTATATTTGTTCTCACGTATGTGTATAAGTTGCGTCTATGTGCTCACGTGTGTTCGGTCCTAGGGGTAGAGCCAACATGCTTCTAGCTATCGATGAACACGTCGTGCGCCGACGGCTACTTCTTCATTGGCGTCATCTAGGTACGCTGGGTGGCGCAGAAAGTCCTCGTGAATGCCGTCGCCGGTGGCGCCGTAGCTGTAGTTCCTACATCAAGAAAATCACATCAATTTGACACTTCATCATAGCTTGTTAATTTCTACTACTATACATCCCAATTAATGTAGCCATTGCAAGAGCTGCTGCAAGTGATGAACTAATGCATTACCAGTAGATGGGGTGCGCCGCTGCCGTAGTACTCGATGCTTTGACGCAGGGCTACTGTGTGTTGGTCTTATCGCAGTAGGTTAGATCGGGGCTCATCTCGTGGTTGTAACGGAGCCCCCACACCGTTGGCCCACCGGTCACCACACCGAATCCACCTGCAAGAGCGCAATTGATTTCTTGAATCGAATGGAATCGAATCGAAGCAGAGGAAGCAGAGAAACCCAAGAATTGAATTAATTGTTTGGTCTTAGGTCGCCTTGTCAGTGTCACTACCCAAGCTAGCTACCGTGTCCTCTTGCTTGCTAGCTCAGCAACTAACCCAGTGCTGCATATATAGATGCCGGTGCAGAAGATGATGAGTTTAAAGGTTACACGCTGAAGCGATCCAGCAAGCTGCTTCGGAGATCGAACGGTCGAGACAGAGCAAGGCAAACAGGTACGGCATCGGCCAGATGGTTTCGCGGTGCCTTAGCGACGAAGTTGTCTGTCCATCGACACATGTTGTTGTCCTCCAGAATGTTCTGGCAAAGTTAGTTTAGCTAGCTAGGGTACTGAATAGTAGCCGTGCATAGCACATTGTGCACGCATGTTTTGTGCTAGTTAAGACATTGATAGTGGCTTTATATGTCGGACAATTCACTTTACACATGTAACTAGCCTACAAGTAAGCCTGCCCGCACCGCCCATTCGGGGTCCTTTTTCTCTTTCGGAGAAGTCGATCCAAGTTCCACGCGCGCAGCAGGTAGTGATGCGGTTTCTGGTCAACTTGGGCGTCTTAATTTGTTTTTTTATTTTGTTTTTCTTCTTATGTTTTTATATTATTTTAAAAGATATAGCAGTGTTTTTTTAGTTTTTCTTAATTTATATTACTTTTCTTATTTTTTTAATTTTAAAAAGCTAACAACCGTTACAGTGCAATTAAACCATTGCAGCTAAAAACCAGATAGCAAAAATCAGAAGTTAGTCTTTTTAAACCGTTTAGAGTAGCAGCATAGCCTTCTTTTAATGAGGCACATTCCCTGGACAGGTTGTTGCCATGCATATATGCATTTCACCGGATCAACAAGATTACTGCAGGAATTATACTGGTTCTTGCGTGCAATTTCTGCGCTCGAAACATTTATACGAACCAAACACCTATATAGCGCCAGTGAAGCGTGTATGTGTTGCCTTATACCAAACATCTATATAGTCCTATTCTTCTAGACTATATGATTGATAGTTTTTATTGTGATTTATGGCTTTTGTCTGTTTTCATAGAGATATCGATGTGAACGATGTACATGATTATAACCTTAGAAAACCGTTTGGACAAGTAATTTTAAGAAATAATTTAGAGAAGTTACTTATTTTTTTAGCATTTGTAAAAGTCGAAGCTAAAAATCAAAAAGAAGAGAGCCGTAGTCTTAATATGGCGCATGTAATTGGTCGTCGTAAAAAATATTTCAGGCAGACACCCCAAAGAAAAAGAAAGGGAAAAACAATTTCAGGCAGAAAGCAGGTCGGAGCACAACATGGAGGGCCAGGGCCTCCCCTTGTCCGGCCCAGCGATTAACAGCTGGTGCGTGGGCCCTCAAACTAAAATGTCCAGTAGGCCTTCGTCTCGTCTCCGACCGAACCCGTCTGCACCAGCTCAGCTTCGGGTTCGGGTCGGCGCCCGCGCTCGCCGGTCGGCCATGTGGTCCACCCACCGACTCCACCTGGCCGCTAATCACTCGGTAATACGTGTGGGTTTTTACCGAGGGAGCAGCCCAATTTGGACTTTGGGATTTCCCATGTCAATGTGACTCATCCCCCCATTAAAATAAAACACGGTGGAGCAAACGAATTATTCCACGCGCTTTATGGTCGGAATCCCCAGCCGCCAGAGCAGCGCCGGCTCCTCCTCCACCTCCTACCCAACATCATATCACCACCTTCGCAAGGAGAGGAGTGGCCAGGAGTAGCGGGAGATCTCGGAGGCAGGGGGAGGAGAGCGAGTGAGAGGGAGGGAGAGAGAGAGATCTAGGGTTTGGTTTGGGGGGGGGAGGAGGGAGGGGGTTGTTGTTGGTAGGGGTGTGTGTGTTGTGTGCGCGGAGAAGCGATTGATTCGATGGTAAGGGAGACGGGATACTACGACGTGCTGGGAGTGAGCCCGTCGGCCACCGAGGCCGAGATCAAGAAGGCGTACTACATCAAGGTACCACACGCCCGCCCTTTCCCCCTTGATCTTTCTGGTAAATTTCGCTTTGGTTTGATATCATTCCGGTTGCTGGTGGTGTTGCAGGCGAGGCAGGTCCATCCGGACAAGAACCAGAATGATCCGCTTGCGGCAGAGAAGTTCCAGGCAAGTATTTGCTCTACATTGATGTTGTCTGTTTTCCTACTCCAGTAACTTTTAACATCAGCACACAACCGCAACAGCATGATGCAAGTTTTCCCTCTGTAACTACGGTGAACAATGCCGCAACTGATCAGGAAATAGGCTATAACAGTATATTCTATTGTTAGTTGTGAATACAAGGGGATCCTGCTTCTTTGTACAGCACTTTGCGTTTCAAAATGCACATCTCGCCTTTCAGGACCTGGTGAACCTTTCAACTGATGAATGCCCTGTGGTAGTACCCTTGTGCCATGTGCCCTGTTCGGCTGCTCCTGCGACGTTTCATTATTCCTTGTAGAAAACAAAACTGTATTAAACTGGTTCATCGTGAAAGTTCTTCACCCATGACCCACCCTAGTCGTCCAGGAGGGAGGGCAGGAGTAAAGCATCTATGTTGTGGGTGTTGATGAGCATTAGTACAAAATGCTACTCTAGGATTCTAGGGAGGGGAACTCATAAGTACAAAATGAATTTACCAAGTTTTTTGTAATTCCATGTTCAATGATGGTATAAGTAATGTTTAACATCAGAATGAATGAATTATTATTTGTAGCTCATAGTCTAAGTGTTTCAGGGACAGATTTTTTCCTTGCAATAACTGAGCATATGCAACTTCCACCTAGGCATTTAATAATTCATAAAACAGTCTTAAGTTGCTGTGGCCAAAAATTTACCTACGGCAATTTGCTCCTTTGTACACCATCAATCAAGTGAAGCATGTGAAACTAATGTCCAACGATCAGCAGTTTTCCTTGTAGTATGGTCGTCCTCAACCACAAACAGCTTGTATCTTTCATACCCATATAGATCATGCCAGAGTGTATAATGTACTATCAAATTACTTATACAAAATGTTGAGCATTGCTGCAGTATTGCTACTCTGCAGTGCGGAATCTGTGATTTTTGCACAGTTTTGTCATTGTATAATATCCTCATTACAGTTACTGTAACTGCAGGAATTGGGGGAGGCATACCAAGTACTCAGTGATCCCTCACAGCGTCAAGCGTATGACTCATATGGGAAATCTGGTATTTCAACGTAAGTCTCATTCATAAATACTTCCTGTGAACTTGTAGAAATAATTTTCAAAGAACTGGAGCGTTCTAAGGGAAAACTATTAATGTACTTGACTTATTAGTTCTTACAGATGCAATGAATGATTTTCTTCCTTTCCTAGATGTAGCTCTGACAATGTAATTGGTGATTTCATCTCATATGCTGTAGAATCTTGTGAGATGATTACATTCTAACTTGTTTCCTGTCCATGCTATATAGGGAAGCAATAATTGATCCAGCAGCAATTTTTGCGATGCTGTTTGGTAGTGAGCTTTTTGAGGATTACATTGGTCAACTGGCGATGGCATCCATGGCTTCACTTGATATATTTAGTGAAGAGGAACAGATTGATGAAAGGATGTTGCAAGAGAAAATGCGAGTATGGCCCTTTTAATAGAATGATTTATGGGCATCCCATTATGCCTGACATATGCTCATTCTTGGTTGGAAATTCAGAAATATTTCTTTTGCATAGAAAACTATGATGCATTTGTAGGTTCCAACTATATACTCTGCAAGCAAGTCATGGGCATTTTGTTGGTTCATACTTTAATACTAGTGAAATTATTGTTCAGCACAATGCCTCTCCTGACACTAGAATCCAAAACATTGTGAAAAATTAGAGAACATGTTTGGGAACGTTTCCACTATTGTCTTACTTATACTTCTAACAGGTTTTACATTAGGCTGCACAAAGGTCTTACACCAAAGTTTGACACTGAATTTTTAATATTTCTAATTGGATTCCTAATTTCTCATATTGTTTTGTTAAATATTATGATGGGAAGGGGAAGTCTTCAATATTTGAAAAGCCTTCATAGTTCATACTCAACAAAATAAAGAAAGTTGAATATTAGAATGTTATATTTGTCTTTTGGGGTTCATGTTTTGCCTGTGTGTTACACTTCACATGTGGAGTATCAGTCTACATGCTTTTTAGCCTTTTCAATGCTTCAACAACTTTCTTGTACTTCAACCCTTCACAAGCCTCCATATATGATAAAGTAGAGAAACTCCAACATTATATAATACTCTCCGAGTTCTTTCTGCATGACATTTCTCATGCAGAACATCAGTCTTCATGCTTTTCAACCTCCACAGTACTTACATGTTACAACTTATACTGAGAGCCCTGTTTAACCTTTGTATAGCAAATTGGCAATTACATGAAACTAGGAGCTGATGGCTTCATTGTTAGATTGCGACTGAGCATGCTTGATGTGGTTATATTGGCTGTATTAAAAAATATGCTAACCAAAATATCTGTTCCTTTTTAGTGCTTCAATTTGTAATTAAACTAATTGGTGTATCATAAGCTTGTACTGTAGTATATTTAAGGACTTAACAACAACTGCAGGTTGTACAAAAGGAAAGAGAGGAGAAACTTGCAGAGACACTGAAAAACAGATTGCACCTTTATGTTCAAGGAAACAAAGAGGAATTTATCCAGCTTGCTGAAGCTGAGGTGTCCAGACTTTCTAATGCAGGTCTGTGTCCATGATAATTCTTTCATTACCGCTTAAAGTGTTAACGATAACTTTTTTATGTCATAGACCTGACTTTGAATAACTCTGTGTTCTTTTCTGACCCTGTTTTGCTTATCCTGCAGCATATGGGGTTGATATGCTGAGTACTATTGGTTATGTATATTCGAGACAAGCTGCCAAGGAACTTGGAAAGAAAGCTATATATTTGGGGGTTCCGTTTATAGCTGAATGGTTCAGAAACAAAGGTCATTTTATTAAATCTCAAGTAACAGCTGCAACAGGTAAAAATTATTTTATTTAATTATTTGTCTGCTTGAATTGATACGAACACATAATTGAATATATGCAGTGTTGGTGTTAGCATATATTTGTAATTTGTTCATGATATTTGGTGTTCTTATGTTTCTGCAGGTGCTATAGCTCTTATGCAGCTGCAGGAAGACTTAAAGAAGCATCTCAGTGCTGAGTGCAACTACACCGAAGAGGAACTTGAGGCGTACATGCAGACCCATAAAAGTGTTATGGTTGATTCCTTATGGAAGCTTAATGTTGCTGATATAGAGGCAACCCTATCACATGTCTGTCAGATGGTCCGTCCTCATGTCTTGGCCTTTCACCATTCTTGTACAGCTGTTTTTGCATTCATCTCACATTTCATTAGCTTAAGTTGTAGCAGTGGATTTTAATATTTTACCAATATCAGGTGCTTCAAGACAGCAGTGTCAGGAGAGAGGAACTGAGAGCTCGAGCTAAAGGATTGAAAATTTTAGGCAAAATATTCCAGGTATTATTCTTCATATATTTATCCATGTACTTTTGATGTGTAAGTTGTCTAGTGTTCTTCCATGAGCTAAGTTGGTTTTTCCCCAACAGCGTGTTAAGCTCAATGCTAGTGAGGGAGAAGCCGCAGCAATGAAAAATACAATAAATAACTCGGATGACAATGATGGTAGTTCTCCGGATTCATCACCAAAATCTCTCAGGGAGCAGTCATTTGATCCAAACCCACCGTATTCACAGGTGCATACTGTTTTCTAAGATCATTCTTGTGACTCACATCTGTGGGAGTTACAAGTCTTACATACTCCGTGTTGACTTTTATTAAGTGTGAACTAGACCTGATGCATGCAAGGTTTTTATACACTGCTGTTCTGTGAATATTATTAGATAATATTTTTAAAAATCAAAATTCCAAAAATGGACTTAGATCATTCTTGTGACTCACATCTGTGGGAGTTACAAGTCTTACAGACTCCCTGTTGACTTTTATTAAGTGTGAACTAGACCTGATACATGCAAAACACTGCTGTTCTGTGAATTATTATTAGATAATACTTTTAAAAATCAAAATTCTAAAAATGGGCTTTGTGGTGACCTATTGTGGTCAGGCTGCATTGAGCTTCAAACTATCTCCACTTTCAATTACGTGTAACCATCTTTTATTACTTTCTCCACAACCAGATCTAATGGCCGGTTTCTTTGTCTCATGTTGAAGATCACAACCAATCGGTGGCATTTGTGTGTGCACTCTAGACCTAACTCGCCATTGCATATTGACATCCTGGTTCCATCCAAGATTGTCTTTTATTCTATCACCTCATTGACAAAATGGAGTCACTAAAAACCATGACAGACATGTGCCACAAACTCACTACCATTGCTCGTTTCATTGGTCGTACCTCTGCAATGAACACACACAACTCTATCCATAATTCCGTATACAACAATACATTCAACCAGCACAAATGGTAAAATTACAATAGCAAACAAAATAGACATTAAGAGCTCTGATATTCAGAAGAAGGGTCCACCTATAAGTCTATAACACAAACCACAGATTTGCGAACTGCCAGCGATGCTAATACATTTGATGTTGCATTAACTTTTACCCAACACCTACATTTTCTTTATCAGCACCTACACACACCTAGCTTTAAGTCATCTGGAAAATGCTAAATCATGCAATGCCAATGCAAAAGACGTTGAGAAACCTACATCACTCACCTTGTTGGAAACTTGGAATCCTTGTTAGATGGTTTGCTGAAGAGTCAGCTCGCCTAGTGCCAATGTAATTGGCGTTGCACTAAGAAAATACAGTACCAGTCACATTGGTGCTGCACGCTGGGTCTATTTTTGGAAATAATTTCAAACGGAGATCATTTTTATTTTTTTTTATTGAAGATGATTATTTGATGAATAAAATCCCTTCTTTTGGACATGAAAGGTTGCTCTATCGAACAAAAGACTGAAGCTGCTATTCTTCTTTATGTTTTTAGAGTCCATATGTGGAGGCCCCTCAGTTTGGTCCGTTCAACTTCCCGATGCCTACCGCTCCACCCGGTGCACAGAGGGATCCAGTCCCATGAATTTGCGTGGAGGGCAGCAGCTTCGTTTTGTATGGGTCATCTTTTTGTACAACATGCTTGTTTAGTAGATGATTGCATGGTCTTCATTTGTACTAGTAGTAAAGCGGCAGCTGGGTATCCTTTGCCTTTTCTTCAGTTGTGTAATCAAAATCATTGTACACCGACGGCAGCCTTGTGTTGTGTACAGGCAGGCGTGCGTGTTGCGCTGCTGTTGAGCCAGCAACCGATCGGCATTGTGTTGTACATGAATTATCAAATTCTTTTTCATGCGTCTATGGGTGCATAATTGTTTTAGCATATGGCCCATGTGTGAAAAAATTTCGTTACTCATGACAATTTTCTCCTGCTTTCTTTGTAATATTGAGGCTTGGAAATGCCTGGTTATGCTCATTGCTAGTTTCTTTGCTAATACTTCAATGTGTAAGGCCTAATTTGGTGACAGCCCTTGCTCCCAGCTTCTTGTTTGGATTCCATGAAATTGCACCAAACACTTAGCTTTTTAAAATGGTCCGATTCTACTTCTCACGAGTTGTCTTGAAAATGAATTAGCATGCTCTCTCCTCTCTGGAGCCCAAGTGCACCCCTCTCGCTCCCGCGCGCCGTCATCCATGCCGTAGTCGCGGCCGCTTCGGAAGGCTTCACCGCTAGTCCCCCTCCGCGCCGCAATCGGCCCTACTCCCTCTCGCCGCCGTTTGAGAGCCCTTCGCCGGCCCATTTCTTCGTCGCCACCGGTCCTGCGTGCCGGCGTCACTGAAGTTCCTCGCCGGCGCACTTGCTTCTTGTCCTCCCTCCTCTTTTATTTGAATCATGTGGATCTACGTTGGATTTGGTAATACGAGAAAAAATGTGTATGATATTATGAACTATTTTAGTTGTGATTTGTGAGGATTCGGTCGTGTGTTGAATTCCTTGTCTACCAATTGGAACTTTGAGATGAACTGGTTTTTTATGCATGATATGTTGAACTGATGAAATTGAGATCATCTTTTTTTTGTTAATGCATTCGATTAGTTCATAAACTAATGAACTTAATATGGTACAAGAATCTGTAATTTTATGCATTTGATGAATCGATGAACTTGAGATGTTCTTTTTATGCATTCGATGAACTAATGAAATGCATTTGAAAAAAAAAATGAAATGCATTCGCATCATTATATTCGTATGGTATTGCATTCCAATAGACTGTTGGTTGATACCGAAAAAACATAAAATAATTTTAGAAATCTATGTACAAGTAAAATGAAGTAAGAACCAAAATATAACTAAACTTTTTGCTACCAATTCTATTTTTTAGGGTTTTGAGAGTTAACTTTCTACCAAATACTTTTTTCGGTAACTCTAGATTCTTTATAAGTAGATTCTTATAGAATCCGGAGCTGGAGACGAGAAAGGCAGAAGTTCTGCTAAACAGGTCATAGCTGTGTTAAGAGTTGCATATGCATATCATGCATGCCTGGGGTGGGGCACATTCATGTGTGCTGTGTCACTGAACACTGGGGCCGTTTAAGTGTGGGCCCTCTGCTCAGTGACAAGGCCTTCCGCATTTTATGGGTTTGGGGCTTTGGCCCAGCGAAGCAAGCGGGAAGTTACGGGGAAGCCGCATAGAACCGTGGGGCTCACACTGATAGAGAGTTTGTAAGTAGCCGGAGCATCGAGTTGACCCGGCAAACCGCACGCCAAGAAGAGCAGTCCACCAACCATCTCCGCTCCGGGCCGGCGAAAATGGAGAACCCGCCGCGCCGGTGGCCGCCGGGCTTCCGCTTCAGCCCCACCGACGAGGAGCTCGTCCTCTTCTTCCTGAAGCGCCGGATAGCCTCCGGCCGCTCCACCCCCTACATCGCCGACGTCGAAGTCTACAAGTCTCACCCCTCCCACCTCCCCGGTACGTACGTTCGCCTCCCCGCTTCGCTTCGGTCCCCGATCTGTCTCGTGACCTGGAATTTTTGGACGGAGCAGACAGGTCGGCGTTGCGGACTGGGGACAAGCAGTGGTTCTTCTGCAGCCGGCTGGACCGCAAGTAACCCAACGGCTCCCGCGCCACCCGTACCACCGCCGACGGGTACTGGAAGGCCACGGGGAAGGACCGATTCATCTGCAACGGCGGGCGGCCGGTGGGCAGCAAGAAGACGCTGGTGTACTACCACGGCCGCGCACCCCGGGGGGAGCGCACGGACTGGGTCATGCACGAGTACACCATCTTCCGCGACGCGCTCCCGCCGGCCGCGCGGGGGCGCGAGGCCTACGCGCTCTACAAGCTCTTCCAGAAGAGCGGGGCGGGGCCCAAGAACGGCGAGCAGCACGGCGCGCCCTTCCGGGAGGAGGATTGGCTAGATGACGACGGTGACGGGGAGGGGGGTCGCGGGGGCTCCTGATCCTATCCCTACCACCACTAGTGGTAGCGCTGCGATGGCGGAGGAGCAGATTGGAAATGATCAGCAAAGCATCGAACCACAGTCGGATATATTGACACCTGTTTCTTCGCAAGTTCAGCTTCAGCAGGGTCATCGTCAAGGTTGGCTTAGTGATGGTGACGAGGCTGAAATTACAGATGCTACAACCAGTAATAGTGCTGTGTTACCGGCAGAGAATACGTGCACTGAACTCCCTCTTGGGGATCTTGAGGAGCTTCTGATGCAAATATCGGATGAGCAGCAAACCGCTGACTTGTTCTCGGATTTCTCAACATCTGTTCCTCAATTGCAGCTTCAGCATGATGATCGTCAGGCTTGGCTCAATGCCGACATGGAGGAGGTTGGTGTTGAGCTTTATACCACTAGTAGTGGCGCTGTGCTGACAACAGAATGTACTGGCACTGAACTTCCATTTGAGGATCTTGAAGGGCTTTTGTTGCAAATGACGAATGACCAGGAAAATGTTGAACCACTGTCAGATTTCTCCACACCAGTTCCTCGTCACGACTGTCTTCAGGTTTGTCTTGTTGTCCATAGCCTATACTCTGTACTAGTTCATCACTTCATCCTTTAGGTGGTAGGAAAAGTTCGGAATCCTCAATATGCTGCATAATTGCTAATTACTTCTGCCTTTGTGTTCACATAATTACAGCAGTTTAAGTTTTGAAAGACGCACAATAATTTCTGGTGTCTGGTCCATATTTACATAGGTTGGCGTTGGGGATTTCCATGGAATTCATGGTGCTGCATTCAGTTCTGTAGATCTTTCTTCTGTAGTGCAAGAAACCACAGATTTTGATCCACAAACTGTGCCAAGTAATCAAATTGCACAGTCTGTTCTCACCAACGTGCCGTTGAGTGGGGAAACAAATTGGGCTGAAGCAACAAGTGTACCACGCTCTGTGTCAGGGTTGGTCAGTTACGACAGCCAGGATGCTGACGAGGAGTTCCTTGAAATCAATGATTTCTTTGATCCAGAAGATGTAGGACAGAGTATGGGTTGTACGACAACCGAGCAATTAATTTCTGCATCCAATGGGATGTTTGATAGTTTGGAGTACTCCGATGCTCCTATGTTTCTACCTGGCTCATTTGACACAGCGGGAGCGGTGGCTGAAAACCAATATGTTGATTTTGGTGATATTGGAATCCCGAACCAGGGATTTCAGTATACAGATGAATTGTGGACACATAATCAGGTCGCTTTTAATGTGCAGAGCCATATGAAGCATAGCCATGTTGTCTTGTCCTCACATGCATCAGGTGCTTAATGTTTTTATTTCATTTTGCAAGCTTTTCATACGATCACCGTAAAATTATTTGAGAAATAACATTGTCCAACGTCTGAACCTATTACTTCTGAACATTGCAGGCACTGCCAATATTCATACAGTGAATGAGGAACCACCTAACCGGAGTACAAGCGCTTCACAGTCATGGTTCAATGCAGCTTTATCAGCCTTGCTGGATTCTGTACCTAGCAGTCCAGCTATGGCTGCTGAAAACACTGTTCTTAACAGAACATTCCAACGCATTTCTAGCTTTAGATCACAACAAGCTGCAATTGAAGAATCAAGCACCTCAGTTATTCAGGTTAGAAGAAGAGGTGGAGGACTGATTTTCGTCTCGTTACTGGTTTTACTTGCTGCTATCATGTGGACCTTTGCCACTGGGTCTGCAGTCAAGTTTTGCAAGGGGTTATGGAAATCCTCTTCTACATGATAGGATGAGCAGTAAACTTTTCCAGTTGTCCTGGTGGCCGATCCTCCTTATAACTCCTTTTATCCTCAAGTTTTAGTTATTGTTTTGCTACTCCTTCCCATTCAAAAGGGCAAAGAGATAGAAACATTTTCAGAGGAATATGATTTAAGGTGTTAACTTTCATCTTATGCAAGAGAGGGGGAACAAAACAAGATGAGAAAAAAATATGATGGTAATATTTATAACTACTGAACTATTGTCCTCATCTGGGTGAGGAAACTGTATACTGAATGTAATTAAACCATGAAGAGATGCAATTGTTGTGCATAGCATCAAGATATATGAAAGTATCATTTTGTTCGAAATTCATGATGCTGTGCCCCTGTATATCTCTCTCTTGTCCTCTGTTTGACAATAAGAATGGGCTCCTAAGTGATGTCTCTCATTTTAAGACTTGTAGTTCATTTGTTCAGCCAGATTTTATCGAAATCGGACAGGCCGATCATCTCAATCACAATGTTGGACTATGAGGGCGGCCAACCGTCAAGAAATACTTCTCCACACTGTCCAGTAATGAGGTCTGGGATAGCAGGTTAGCAACTAGCATCGTCAAGGAACCAATATCTAGTCTTCAAATTAACCTTCGTGGCAAGACTGCGACTCAATCTTGTTGTGGTGTGATAAGACTGCAACATTTGATGGATATCTTGTTATCTGAAGCCTGAAGGACATAGTGCTGGATCAGATATTTTCCTTCTCCTGTGTGTTCAGAACTTCAGATTTAACACAGAAAACTGAATATGTGAACAGGCTGCTACTTCCCCAAGAATAGTTTTTTTTTTAGCTCGGAAAACTTGTTTCCATTAGACACTATCTCCAGCCAGATCGCCAGAGACCAAACTGGAAACAAAGGAAGGGACTTGGCTCATGAACTCCATCGAGCCAGAGCTAACCACGCTCGCTCCATACATTGCAAGGCGATCAGCCACCTTGTTGCAATTTCTCGGACAATGTCGAATGCTGCAGTAGTCGAAGGAAGAGTCAATGAAATATCTAATTTGCTTGAGGAGACTTCCATGCACACTTTGATCAAGCTCCAACGAGGTCAAACCCTGTACCAGATCAGACGTATCAGACTCCAGAATAAACCTCGCCATTCCCAATTATGCTATCCTCTGCAGACTATATAGAGCCGCCAGTGCTTCGGCTTGAAAAGGGCTGTCCACTCGCACGCATTGCGCGCCCCACGAAGGAATTCACCAAGACTCCCTCGCGACGAAACCCCATCCTCCCTGACCCGAACCAGCTTTAAAGGAGCCATCAATATTAATCTTGTACAGATCTTCCGGTGGCGGCTGCCATAATTTGAGACTGACTTGCTTCTGACATTTCGTGGTTTTCCTCTCATTTTCAAATTCTGAAACATAGAAAGATATAAGTGAACAGACCTCAAGACATGTGGCTCTTTTTTCCCCGGCATTCACCTTATTCCTCACCGACCACCACCTCCATAATAGAACTACAATTTGTAGCTGGATTGGATGTAGAAAGGACCAGATTTTCCTCAGCAAATCTCAGCCAGAATAACAAGCTGTTAGGATATTGCGATATTCCTCTAAGTTTAGTCCTCTCCAGCACTCCTTTACTTCTTTACATCTGAAAAAGAGATGCCCACAATCTTCATCCAGCCTATGACACATGGGGCACAGAGTGTCCTCCTTCATCCCTCTAGACTCAAATTCCGTCGGACAGCCAAGCTATTATGGGCTATGCACCATAGAAACATTTTCACTTTGTTTGGGACTTCCATACTCCAAATTTTATCCCATCTGAAAAGGGAGTCCCCATCTGGGCCTGGTTCAGAACTTGCTGCATCTCTACCAAGCTCATTCTCCCTGTTCTGAATCGCCAACTTTGTCTGTTGACTTAAGCGAGAAGATCCCTTTTTCTCATAATGCCACGCCGGTCTATCTACCATATCTTGGTTTACTCTCAGTTTTAGTATGGCCTCAGCATCAAACTCTGAGAAAACATCCTGCACTAAGGTCTCATCCCAAGATCCCAAGCTCGGGTCCATCAAATCAGCCACCTTTGTCAACACCGTCGTCCCCCTACTTGTAACAGGACGTCTTGTACTGCCGTGAGGAATCCAAGGATCCGTCCAGATATTCACCGATTCACCATTGCCAATGCGCCATATGAGCCCCTGATTCAGCAGATTCACCCCTTTGAGAATGCTCCTCCAAGAGTAAGAAATCCCATCCTGTGCCACACATTGCACGTATACTAGTGTTAGGAAAATATTTTGCTTTAAGCACTTGGCCACATAATGTATCCGGAAAGACCAGAATCCTCCAAGCTTGTCTAGCCAGCATGGCCATATTGAACAAATGAAGATCCTTAAAGCCCAAGCCTCCCTTACTCTTAGGAAGTATCAACTTATCCCAAGCCAACCAATGAATCTTGTTTTTCTTATCATTTTGGCTCCACCACCACCTGCCAATCATAGAATTCAACTCATCGCACAACCCTTTTGTTAGCTCAAAGCAGGACATAGCATAGGTTGGGATTGCTTGTGCCACAGCCTTTACTAGAATTTCCTTGCCCGCCTTAGAAAGCAATTTCTCCTACCACCCTTGAATACGAAGCCAAACTTTCCTCTTTATATACTCAAAATCTTTCTTTCTTGATTTACCAATAGATACTGGCAGCCCCAAATATCTCTCACTCTTTGCTTCTTGCATGATGTCAAGAACTTGTCTCACCTCATCCTTATCAACAGAGCTAGTGCAAAGGCTGAACAAAACAGGCGATTTATCCCTATTGACCACTTGTCCTGAGGCTCACTCATATGCCTGTAAAATCCTCCTCAATTCCTGAGCGTCTCCTCCACCAGCTCTCATCAGGATCAGAGAGTCATCAGCGAAGAAAAGGTGGTTAATCCTTGGAGCTTCCCTGCATACTCTAATACCCTCAATTTTGCCCTCCACCACTGCCTTCTGTAACATTCCTGATAAACCCTCCGCAAAGAGAATAAAGAGATAAGGCGACAAAGGGTCCCCTTGGCGGAGACCCCTCTGAGGGTGGATGTTGTTTGAGTATTCCCCATTGACCTTGATACAGTAGTTCACTGTTGTAACACACTTTATCACATTTGCCACCCATTGCACTGTGAACCCCAATTTTAGCATCATCTTCTCCAGAAAGGACCACTCAACTTGGTCATAGGCCTTACTCATATCTAGCTTAATTGCAGCCACCCCCTGTTTTCCCCACCTCCTCTGCCTTAGATAGTGTGTGAGCTCATAAGCCAGCAGGACATTATCAGTAATAAGTCTACCAGGAATAAAAGCACTCTAAGACGATGAGATGATCTCCGGGAGCACCAACTTCAGTCTGTTTGCTAGCACTTTGGAGGTGAGTTTGTACACTACATTACATAAGCTGATTGGCCTAAGATCCTTCAATTTCTCCGGTGATTTGGTCTTTGGGATTAAAACAATAACAGTATCATTCCAACCTTCCGGCATAGCAGCCCCATTAAGCACAGCAAGCACTTCTTCTTTAACCTTATCGCCCGCCAGAGACCAGAATTTCCTATAGAAGACCACCGGCATACCATCAGCCCCTGGGGCTTTCAGCTCACCCATATCCTTCAAAGCCACCCATATTTCGTCATTTGAGAACGGTGCTACCAGGTTATCATTCATTTCTTGAGAAACCTTCACTTGAACACAATCAAGGACCTCATCATTCTGGGGACCTGCAGCGGATATAAAGAGTTGCTGGTACTGAGCATGGAAGAATTTTGTATTACGATCGCCTTTGGCCAGCCAAGTAGAGTGAGCCCGCTGCTTCCAATATACATGTTGCTGGTCCAGGAGACGCTCAAGCTTATAGCGCAACAAATGCTCTTTATTTATACACCCTTGAGAAATTGAAACCCTCCTGATCCTCTCCAGCTCCCTTTTGGCATTTTTAACTCTCTTCTCTAAGGCTCCAAGGACTTCATGATCCCACTGCCATAACTCCCCCAACACCCGAGATTGGATTTCCATAAGACTAACCCCTCCACCTCCAATAGCTTTTTCCCAGGCCTCCTCCACCCGCTCGCTACGCTCCTCCTCCAAAGAATAGTTGGAACTTGGCAACCACAAAAAAGAAAAAACGCGGGGGTAGGGGCGGGTAATAAGAGAGATCTTCTTGTTTGCTTTGGGCTCAGGCGGAGGCAAGCAGTGTATATGTAGGTGATCAGAGCAAGGAAGCGACGGCTCCTCGTACATGTACGGTCTAATTCTAGTTCAGGAAGGTGTATTCTTCTACAGAGTACATTCCTTGCACGATTCTCAAGGCGCTGGCCGTAGCGTCAGATGCTGGTTTAGACCGTTAAAGAATAGAAACGAAAAGGTGAAAAAGAAGAAAAAATCGCCTATCGCCTTGACCTTGAGGCGGTGTGCCTCCCTTCTCTCCCCCACTCTTGCCGTTTGGCTCACTACAAGCTGCCATTTGCTCTTCCGTGGAAAATTTTGTAGGTGCAAGTTAGCATGAGAGGCGCGCCATCCCGAGCCACGGCCTCGCCGCGCGCCCCACCGCCGTCCCGCTGAACCAGCGGCCACAGCGCGGCCGCGGTGTCCTCCACCGAGGAGCTCCAGTGAGCGACTCGCCGCCCCGCCTCCTCTGCCAGAGCTCGCTCTCCGTCTTCCTCCTCGTCGGATGTGGTAATCTCTTGAACAGTCGGGCTCTTGCGTCCGTCTGCTGCTCCTCTTCGAATTTCTCTGTGTGTTTCTTGCTCGGCGGAACTCGGAAGAGGGGCGCGCGGATAAGTTGCTCAAGATTTGCTCGACAAGCATGGCGAGGTGGTGTAGAGAGCCGGTGGAGGTGGGGCTCGGCCATTGAGGCCGGCACGACGACGCCGAGTGCTTGTCCTGTATGTGCCTCCCGGTCCTTTCTCTTGCTCGCTCTCTGCTAATGCTTATCGACTCTACAAAGTTAAACCAAGAAACCGGCTTAAGCTGAACAAGAATGTTCAGAAAATAGTAACATTAGCTCAGCATAATTCAAGAATGCTTGCTACTAAAGTTGTTGTTGCAAATAACGCACAGAATAATAGAGACAAGAGACACGAATTTTTTACGTGGAAAACCCTTGCGGGAAAAAACCACGGGCGCTCGAAGGCAAATCACTATATTTTGGAGAGATTACAATGGAGAGACTCTCTCTTGGCTTGTTCATCCTATGGACTACTGGGGTGCTTATATAGTATTGGGGATAGAGTCCCACATGGAAAGTAAATAAAATAAAAGTCCTACACGGACACGAATTCGAATTCGGATCACTTTCCAACAATCTCCACCTTGAGCCGAATTCGGATCACTTTTCAACAATAATCTCCACCTTGAACCGAATTCCCTCCAGTAGTCGAAGAATATTATGAACTCCTCCAACAAAATCAGCATGTACACCTTGAGCGCCGAAAATCCAAAGGACTAGTGAGTAATACCAACTAAGTCTGAGCAAAACTCAAACTTAGATGCAGGAACTGGCTTTGTCAACATATCAGCTGGATTATCATGAGTACTTATCTTGCAGACTTTAATATCACCTTGAGTAATGACACCTCGAATGTAGTGATACCTGATATCAATGTGCTTTGTTCTCTCATGGAACATTTGATCTTTTGTAAGGCAAATAGCACTTTGACTGTCACAAAATATTGTAGTGCAAGATGTACTTCCACAAAGCTCAGTAAATAAACCTCTCAACCAAATAGCTTCTTTGCAAGCTTCAGAGATAGCCATATACTCGACTTCACGTAGTAGACAAGGCAACGGTAGCTTGTAAACTTGCTTTCCAACTTACGGCACACCCTCCAACGGTGAACACATAACCATGAGAGACCTTCTTTTATCCAAGTCTCCAAAGAAAATCGAATCCACATAACCAACAAGTCCATCTTTAATCCTTCCAAACTGTAAAGAAACATTAGATGTGCCTCAGAGATATCTCGAAAATCCATTGAACTGCTTTCCAATGCTCTTTTCGAGATTAGCCATGTATCTACTAACCACACTTAATGATTGAGATAAATCGGGCGAGAACATACCATAGCATACATAAGTGAACCAATCGCACTCGCATATGGGACTTTAGACATGTACTCCACTTCATCATTAGATTTTGGACATGATCTTTGAAGAAAGTTTGAAATATCTTGCTAAGGGAGTACTCACGAGTTTAGCCTCATGCATGTTGAAACGACGAAGAACTTTATCAATGTACCATTTTTGACTTAGATATAATTTACCAAATTTTCTGTCTCTAATGATTTCCATACCAAGAATCTTCTTAGCTTGCACCGAGATCTTTCATCTCAAACTCAACGCTTAATTGAGCCTTCAACTTTGAAATTTCAACCTTATCTTTGCAAAGAATCAACATATCATCAACATATATGAGCAAATAAATAGCTGAATCATTCACAATCTTGAAGTAAACACAGCTATCATAATTTGATATTTTAAAATCTGAGATATCATAAAGGAGTCAAATCTCTTATACCATTGTCTAGGTGATGTTTCAAACCATAAAGAGATTTCTTCAATTTGCAAACAAAATTCTCCTTTAAGAACGACAAAACCTTCCGGTTGCTCCATATAAATGTCTTCTTCTAATTCCCATGTAAGAATGCGTTTTCACATCCATTTGTTGAAGCTCAAAATCATGCATAGCCACAATACTAAGCAAAGTGCGAATAGAACTATGCTTCACAACAGGAAAAGACATCCGTGAAATCAATACTGAATTTGATTGTATCCTTTAGCAACTAACCTTGCTTTATACCTAACCTCTTCGGTTGGTGAAACACCTTCCTTTTCTTGAAAATCCATTTGCAATGAATAGGTTTCTTCTCAATTGGCAACTTGACCGGCTCCCAAGTACCATTCTTGTCAAGAGATTCCATCTCATCATGCATGGCAGCCATCCACCTTTACTGAATCACTAGAAGAGATAGCTTCAATAAGATGAAGGTTCTGCAGTACCTTCAATTTCTTACGCCACATTTAGACAATAAGCCATAAGTTGGCTTCTTCAATAAATCTCTTAGGAGGTCAATGTTCCTCCTTTCTCTATTAGCTGCAATGGAATGTTGTGTTGGTGGCACAACAATAGGAAGTTCTGAGTATTTTCCTTGTTGATTTCTGTGTAGATCCTGAATCAATAATATGCTCCACCGCACGCTTGATTGCTTCTCAACGGGAACATCAATAGATGGTTTATCATGCAACATAGCGAGACTCATCAAAAGTAACATCTCTACTAATAACCACCTTTTAGTTTGAGGATTCCACAACTTATATCCTTTCACACCAATTTTATAGCCAAGGAAAATGCACTTAATCGCTCTAGGTTCTAATTTACCATTGTTGACACGAACATAAGCAGGACAGCCAAATATTTTTAAATTTGAATAATCTGCTGGAGAGCCAGACCATACCTCAATTGGAGTCTTCTTATCAATAGCCAAATTTGGTGACCGATTAATCAAATAACAAGCAGTGGAAGCGGCTTCACCCAAAACTCTTTGATAATCCAGAGTTTGATAACATGCAACGTACCTTCTCCATTATGGTTCTGTTCATGCGTTCTGCCACACCGTTTTGTTGAGGAGTACCAGGAACGGTGTAATGTCTCACAATACCTTCTAACTTGCATAAAGCTTCAAATTCTCCTGAACAAAACTCCAAACCATTGTCAGTACGAAGTTTCTTGACATGCTTACCAGTTTGTCTCTCGATCATAGTCTTCCACTCCTTGAATGTGTTGAATACATCCGATTTCTGCTTGATGAAGTATGCCCAAACTTTTCTTGAAAAATCATCAATAATGGTCAACATATAGCTTGCACCTCCAAGTGATGGAACGCGGGATTCTCCCCACAAATCGGAATGAATATAATCCAATATGCCTTTTGTAGAGTGAGTCGCAGTGCTGAATTTCACCCTCTTTTGCTTGCCAAAGACACAATGTTCACAAAACTTCAACTTATCGATATTTTTACCATCAAGAAATCCTCTTTTGCACAATTCCGTCATCCCAGCTTGGCTCATATGCCCCAGACGCATATGCCAAAGATTAATAGCATCAGAATCAAATGATTTATTTGAAACAACAGCAACATTACCTGAAATAGTAGTGCCTTGCAGATGATATAAGTTGGCAGCCTTCATATCACCTTTCATCACAACAAGAGAACCTTTGGTAACCTTCAGAACTCCACCTCCACCGGAATAGTTGTACCCTTTAGCATCAAAAGTACTCAATGAAATAAGATTTCTCTTTAAATCCGGAATATGACGAACATCTGTCAAAGTCCTGATGGTGCCATCAAACATCTTGATCTGGATAGAACCAATGCCTGCAACCTTGCATGGTGTATTATCACCCATCAATACGGATCCACTTGGCGTAGCTTCATAGGTAACGAACCAATCACGGTTCGGGCTCATGTGGAAAGT